>VYZT01063892.1:175021-189791 GCA_013400735.1 Pomatostomus ruficeps
CGCGCCCGCCTCCCTCCGGAGCCGCCCCGCCTCGGGCAGCCCTCGCTGCCCGGCTGCCGCCTCCTCCCCGGGCAGACGCCGCTCCGCCCGTGCCCCGGGCACGCCCCAACGCTTTTTCATCCCTATCGGGCAGCAGTCCCTCCGCTCTCCAGCTCCCGGCTCCCTTTGCCAAGGTATGATTCTGTTACACCCACTTCAGTATCCCGCAGGAGCTGACCAGGGTCACAGGCACTCCCTTGCCCCGCGGCTTAGAACCCTCCCGGCCTCCACCATCTCTGTCATTGCCTGCATTTCTACAAGCAAAGAAGGGGTCCTGTAGCATCAGGGCACAGGGCTACATCTCCAGCGTAAATAGGTAAAAGAAGTGAGTGCAAATCCTGGTATGGGAGAGCCAGCTTCTGTCTGGCATACCCCTGCCCTGGGCAGACCAGCAGCAGGTGGAGATGCTCCAAGCACTTGCTGGAGAGGATGACAAGTTTCCCTGCCCAGGAACAGCTTTATCCCAGCCAGCAGAGGCATCCTGACAGCAGGAGCGAGGCCATGGTGCCCAGCAGCACCCACCACCACCACCACCACCACCACCCCTCAACTCCCCTCCCGAACACTGGCAGTGTGTCACCCCGTGTCATCTCTGCTTGTTGCATACCACAGCAAGGCGGTGGCAGAGAGCAACTCAGCTCCACCCCACACTCCCTTAATTTCTTCAGGCTGGGCACAAAGGGCTGAGTTCGGGAACCATGAAACAAGCAGGCTGGCAGAGCTCAAAGGTCCCCACACCCCTCTGATGCCTGCCTACTCTCCTGGCAGGTCAGAGTCCAATTCCATCCCTGCCTGGAAAGGCACAGTACAGAGAGATCCAACAGCTGTCCATCCCTGCAGTGTTATCTATTGAACAGGCGTGACTGTGCCTCACCGCAGCAATGAGCACCTGCCTTGCCATGAACCATGGTGCAGAAGGAATGCAGACTGCTGTCTTGCTCTTACCACAGCCAGGAAGGTCCTGGGCCCTCCCTCTGCAGCCATGTCACCCTGTACCACTGGTTTGCAGAGCTGCTGCAAAGGGTAGAGCCAGTTAATACTCTGAGCCACCTCTGTGACACTACTTTGTGTGCAAGACATGACAGGGCCGATTTCTACTTCACCTCCAGCTGCCTCTCCTGACACCAGTCTTCATTGCTGTTTAGAATCACAGAATCATGTAGGTTGGAAAAGACCTCCATGTTCATAAGAGTCCAAATGTTAACCCAGCACTGCCATGTTTATCACTACACCATGTCCCCAAGTGTCACATCCACTATTTAACCCAAGAGAAAGGCACAGGAGCCCCGGCCAGACCAGAGAAATCATCAGGAAGGCCAGGAACAGTTAGTTCTTCCATTTTATTTTAGATCCTACATAATAAGGTAGGGACAGACAGAATATGTCAAACTACTCAGAGTTTGTCATGCTCCAGGGTATTAGTGGAAAAACAAGAACAGCTAGACTACATGTACATTATTAATCACCAGAAACTATTCTATGACAATCCAGCAAGTTGAAGGCAGCAGAGAGCAACTGGTTACATGGAGCCATGATGACATCAGTCCCTCCCCCAGCTCACCCCTACCCACCCTGTACTGCTGCAGCTCTGGCACACAGAGATGCTCCTCAGCAGCACAGAGACACCAGCACCTTCCTGAGGATGGCACTGGCTAGAAAATTGATCTCCACTGACTTGAGACTGGTTTTTGGGCTGAGGATGCATAGCCGCTGGTTCCTGATGCTCAGGAGGACTCTCTCACCCCAGGCCACACGCAGCAGAAGCCCAGGGCAGGGGCACTTGATTTGCGCCTTGTCAAACATGATAGGGGAGAGTTCCGACCCACAGCTTTAGGGATCAGAGAAGCAACGTGACTCAGCACTGACATAACACCTATTTTGGGCCCCTGAGATTGGCCAGAGTTGAGTCAGACTGACCTTTTCCACAATTCACTGGGCTGTCACAGCAGAAATTCAGTTTGTGATTGACTTTAAAACACTGCAGATGAGAGACGACCATGCAGAGGAGATCCAGGACAGCTCCCAGCTCCCCCTTCCCAGCTTACCTTTGCACAGCAAACTGAACAGCACAATCTGTGTGTTATCCTGGCATCCGTTCCACAGCAGCCATGTTTTTCCAGATCCTCTGACCATGCACCAAATGATCTCACTGCTGAGATGGGCTCCTCCTCCTACTGGATGGGCTTTCACAGGTCTCTCCACCCCAGTACACCACCACAGCAGCAACTGCTGCAATTCTCCAACATGTATATGGTGATAACACAAAATAGTAAAACAATGATTTATATGGTAAAAAAATACTTTTCCTCAGTATGCTTGTAGATGTAAGTCCAGACCATCCTGGGTGATTCCCCTTCTGTTAAGGCCAGGGTCCTGTTACCGCAAGTATTTTTTAGACAGAAACCCCTGTCACCAGCTAGATCCTTTCCCCAGAGTTCCAGCAAGCCCCTGTGCAGCACTCAGTGGCAGGAAGTAAGAGGTTAGATGCTAAAAGACCTTGCTGGAAGGAAGAGCAGAGAAATGTGGGACATGTGGGGAAATCTAGTTGATAACTCCACAGTCATCAACTGCTTCAGGTTAGGGCGGGCTTAGATCTAAAGCCAGCAGGATTAGACTGGAAGTTTGATCACAGTGCCCAGGGCTATACAAGTCTTGAGCATCTCCAAAGACAGAGGTCCCACGATACTTCTAGGGAAGGAGCCCACCACTTCACCCAGGTTCTGCTCTCAGCATCGCCTTGCACAGCAGCTGTCTCCTCATCACGGAAGGCTGGAGCTGTGTACATGGATAACGAGAGGGAATAGAGCTGTCTAAATACATCTCAGTGAGAAACCTGAACTGTTCTGGGTATACCTCTGTAATTACCACAGTTACCCTCCATCAGCTGCAGTTGCTTCCAAGGGCAGGTGAACCAGAGGTGCTTGCTCCGCAACAGCTGATCACCCCAAGCAGCCCTAAATGGCTCCTAACCTGCCCATTCCCACAGGTGACATTAGCTCGTCCTCCACCAAAGACTAGGGACATCTTATGCATCCCACCCTGAACCACCTACCAACCAATCCCTGTCCAGTAAGAAAGAGAGGAGTCTATTTTATTGCTGCTTCTAATTCTGCTCAGTAAATAATGTGATCTCCTGCTGATCTTCTGCAGAGGCAAGTGGGCAAGGTTGGAAAAAGCAGTATCAATTCCATCCCAATGTCAGTCCCTTTTCAGATGGCTCATTTTAAATCCCAGCTCACTGCTGTAGCCTTCTGCCTCAACACTCCTGACTGAGGGCAAGTCAGCAGATCAAAGTCCTTTCACCAGCTTACTCATGCCCATTTAAAACAGAGACCCTAGGAAGTGACTCAGCCACCAGCACAGAAAAGTATAGCACTGGCTCTGCTCCTGGTGGCTGGAATCAGCCACAAAGCCACAGAGATCAATTCTGACACAACTCTAGGATTTACAAAAGACCTCCTGCAGCAGACAGGATTTTCACCCACCCAGCTGAGCATGGAAGGCCCTGCTGCAGGCAAGAACTCCCACAAACAGCTTCCCCATTCACCCTGTCCTCTCTCCACTCACGACAATGCAAGAGATGGCAGCACATGCTCCTTCCTGGTCCCATATCCCTTTTAGCAACAACCCTCCTCAGCAGATCTGGGAATACGTGTTTCAAAACAAACTCATGATGGGAAGAACTTTGTTTACAACTGGAAGTGACTCCTGGATGATAGACTCCTTTAACAGAGAAAAATCCACGAAATATTAAGACAGGATAAATCTTAACTCACAGCATTAGTCCCACTCCAGTGCGGCCCCAGTGACTCTGTGACTCATAGTAGTGGTGGTCCAACAGACCACACAGGCTGAAGATGGAGCTCGGGGTATAAACGTAGACTAACATCTAGTAGCTCCCAGTGCTAGGCAATGACTAGCCCTGCCCAGAGCTGGGAAGATCCACAAGTGTTTCCAAGAAGTTGTATAGGTTTCATTGCCCACTCCTCACTCACAGAGCATGTGTCCATCTGCTTAAGGTCCTCCAACTCTTGGTACCCAATTTCTACACTGCCCTAGAAAAAAAGGTTTTCCTGTTTACCTGAAACCTCCATGTCCCCTCCAAAGGACAAGGGGAGGGGAGCAGAGCCTGGCACTGCCATGCCTGCTACTGCTTTAACATCTGCAGTTTGGAAGATGAACTCGGCCCTGACGGCAGATCTCCGCAAGAACCAGAATAATTAGTTGTAATACTGGCTTTCAGGGGTAAACTAAGGCTCAAAGAACCTGCGAAAACAGCTGCCAGGCCATGCTGGGTGCAGAACTAAAAGAACAAAAGGGAAGCAGAGAGTTCCCACCCACTGTGAGGGACCAGCTTCCCCAACAGTTGCTGCTGTGCAGGAGGTGCCAGGAACTACAAGAACTCAGATTTTGTGTGAGGTAAAAGCATGGGAGTCACTTTGGAAGCACCCACAGTCCTGCTGTGCAGGTCTTTTGTGACACCTGGCGGCCAAAGGCACCCCTGCAGCACCTGCCACCAGCATGCTCTATTCTTCTTAATCCTAGATGAATGATCTAATTTCCATTGACCTCATGTGAGAGCAGGAACAAGGCAAAGGAGTGTGGTCAGAACACACTACCTTGGCAATCCCACAGTCTCAGCAGCAACTCACATTTCTCTGTCCCATACTGTAAGCTGCTGTGCAGCTTTGTCTCCTTACCCCACTTCTATTTGAGTGCAGCCTGGAAGGAGTGAGCATTGTGAAGCTACAAGAAGATGTGGAGAAGAAACAAGAAGACGTGGAGAAGAAACATTACAAAAGCCTACCAGACCTTTCTGATGCATAAGGGCTTGGCCACGGTTCCATCATCACAATCACATTTACAATCCAAGCCAGCTCCCACCCTGCTAAGACCCAACCCTCCATGTTCACTGCTGCGAGCCAGGCTTCACACCTATGTATTTATTATATATACACATCCCGTGGGGACAAGGGAACTCTTCCCACTACATGGTTTTCTTGAACAATTGTCCATGCTGCTTGGTCAGGCTGCAACATCACTCTTCCCACGGACTCATATCTGTGTCAATGGCCACGCAGTTATAGGCAGCATAGCGCAACTTCTCTTCACATACCTTGGCTCTAGGGTGGCAGGAAGGAAAAAAAATAAAGATGCCATTGCTGCATTTGCCAGTTGAGAGGACAAGATGTTTTCTGAAATGGAGGATATGCTTCACCAGGGGCTTACAGAGAGAAACCCAGCAGCCATGTAGGACAGGCAGGGGACATAGGTGTGGCAAAGTGATGGGGCCCTATGGGTCAGCACCAAGGTTAAGAAGAGAGCCCAGACACACAGTCCCCCAGACACAGGGAAGCACCAAAACTTACGTGGCATAGTTGGGCAAGAAGAGAGTGCTGGAGCAGGTGGATGATTCTGGCAAAGCATCTGTTGTCTCTGAGCTGGAGAGAAAGTGACAAACTGGTTAGAACCAGCAGGCAGGCCAGCGAGGCAGGGAGCCCAGACAACACACCACTTTGGTGTGGGATCTGTCAGCCTTGCAGTCTACAGAAGAATGGACTTACCCCATCTTGTCTGGATAGATGTAGATCCGTGCTGGAAGGCGGCTTCTGCCAGTGACAAATCTGAGGAAGCGGCTGCGATCCTCTGTGAAGGAAAAGTAAAGACATCAGCAAACCCTAGAGGGATGTGAGATGCAACACAGCCACTTCCAGGTATCCCCAACACTAACAAGCAGTCCCTTCAGCCCAGCTGCTTGCTTTCCTCGAGTGGTTTCAGCCTCCCAGCTCCCAGCCAGCAGGCAGGAGCTGTCGTAGCACAAGATATGCAGGGACAGTGCAAATTGCTCACCATTGGTGAAGTTGTTGAGTGCTTCCCAGAAGTACTGAACACGGGTGTCCTGTGGCTCAAAGTCCTCAAACCGGGCTGTCAGAAAGGATATAGAAAACTAATTTAATAAAGATCTGAGCCCCTCCCTCTTTGGCAGTGCAGGAAGAAACCTCTGGGTGCCTGCAGGGTGTGACCACATACACCCAAGGTGCGAGAAACATGTATAGTCAGGCCCCTCCCAGGAAGCACAGCCAGATCCACACCTCAGCTCCACCGGGGCTCAGAGACTGGCAGCCTAGGGATGCCCCAGCCTCTATTCTGAGGCCCAGCATGGAGTCAAGGGACACTCCTGCCCCAATCAGCGCCCCCATCAGCTAAAGGCAAGAAGTACGCAGGCCCATATTCTTACTGTAAGAAAGTCTCATACTGGCCTCCCAAAGTTCTCCTTGTGCCAGCACAGACAGAAGACAGTCTTGTTTTCAGGAGGAGGTTTTCAGCATAGCCCTTCACTTACTGAGCCTCTTCAGGGCATCAACTGTGACTTCAGGGTCTCCACAGACTTTTTTTTCCAGCTCCTGCCATGTAAGGAGGTCAAGAACAGCTTGGGGCACCACCTTCAGCAGCCCAGCCTGCATGGCCATGATCTGAAAAGGAGACAAGGCAGGTAAGCAGCATGTCTTGCCCATTTCCCTGACTCATGGTTGAGCCTAGAGACTCTACTGGATTCAAGCCATATGACTGCTCAGCATGTGCTCCAAGGAACCTGAAGAAAGGGGACATGATCCCAGAGAGATGCATCCGTGTTCATTTGGAAAGCCTGTGTCAGAGCTGTGAATAAAACCCCCCATCACCCATGCTACTAGAAGTCACTTTGCTTCTTAACAACTCCATAGGCTCCAGGGTTGGATCCCATTGCCCTAATGAGCACAGGGACACTAACCACAGTGAATTTTATGAGAAACAAGCTGAGGGGATGTCTCTGGGAGCCAATGACCACCCACATGGTGGGACAGTGTCACCTGCTCCTTGCTCTCCTCCAGCCGAGCCTTTTGCACCAGGCGGATGAACTCCTTGCGGTCCTCGTAGCGCACAGCAGTGTTGCTGCCGTTGGGGATCAGCTCCACCATGCGCTGGTCACTCAGCACTGTTGTGTAGGTCAGCTCATTCCCAAATTTGAACTCAAAGGTGTCTTTGTCCATGACTTCCATCACCTCCAGCAGCTTCACCTGTCCAGGCCCCAAGTAAGTACATGTTAGCAAGATGGCCAGTGAGCAGTGATGTGCCCAAGTCCTCATCTTCTCCCTTCCCAGACAAGTGAGAGTGACACAATATGGGATATGCTGCCCTAAAGCTGTTTAGCAGACCTTGGGCCATTGCATGCTTGAAGCAGCAGTCAGCATGGCTGTATCTCTGTGACAGTATTTGGTGCATCCTATAACTAAAAGTTGTCCTTTGTTGTGTTTATTTGACATATCATATGAGGAAGCAAGTACATGAGGACAGGGACACAAATCACTGCCTTGCTGAGTGCCACAAGGAATAGCATAGGCACAGCCTCCCAGTCCCTCTCACCAAGACAGAGTCCACAGCAGGGAAGTCTTTGCTCCAGCTAACCTCTTCCCCTGTTAATTGTTTCCATACAAAACCAGGAAGAGCCAGGACCTGAAGAACAACAGAGATTTTATTGAGTCTGTGTCAAAATGAGACATACCCAAAGATGGAGATATGACTCAACAATGCAGACACCAAGGAGCTTCCCTACTTCCCCCTGACATGCAGAATTCATCACAGCTGAGTAGAGACCAGACTATCTCCCAAGCTCTCAGCAGCATCCCCCAAAACTCTGTGTAAGCTCTCCATACTGCTTGGTCCCAAACACCTCTTGTCCCAGTGTGTGACCACAGAGCCTTTCCACCCTCCTGTTGGACAGGCTGCAGGAGAGGGCTAACAACTCCCTTTACAGCAAATCTCTTCACAGGGATGGGGTTGGAAACTTACCAGAAACTCCTTGCCCCTCAGAGCTGCTCCCATGATCTGCCCAATCCATTCATACTTTGGGAAGTCTTTACAGGAGGGGTTGGGGACATACATGTCCCTGGCTTCTCCAGTGCCGTTACCCTGCAGGAGTGGGAGGCAAAACTCCAAGTCATAATTTCAGCACAGCATGAAACACCACAGACCACTCCTGCCATGCCTCTGGGCACTTCTCACAGCAGAAGTGGGCTAGACCCCCACCCCCTTGGCAATATTCCCAGTGAAAGACCAGTATCCAGGCACTTGTCAGCATATTCTAAAATGAAATGCCACAAACCAAACTACCCAACCCCTCACAAAGAAAAACTTTGGACCTGCAAAAGTAGGTATGTCCCTGCCATGCAAGGACATACAGGGACAGCACTACATTGCCAGACACCGAAGGGTTTGCCCCAAACATCCCGACACACAGCACCTGGTTTGATGTGCGCACAAAGAATGGCAGAGGCACGGGGGTGTCTGCTGAGCTGGGGCACAGCTCCTCTGACATGTCTGCCAGGCTGTCCCGAAAACCACCACCTGCAACCCCAAAGGAAGGGCACTTTTAGTGATGTGAACTCCCCATGTGCTGATCCTCAGAGTTATGGAGCAAAGATGAGAAATTCTGGTCCTATCTGGCCCTGGGTTGGGCAGAAGGCTTCTGTTAGAGCCTTATGGCACTGAAGAAAGTAAGACAGAAATAACATCCCTGCCTGGCCTGTGGAGAACAGCCAGAAGGATTGCTGGCAGTGGTAAAGCTGCTGTTAGTGACTAATGAAGTTTTGGTCCCCCTCCCACCAAACAGTACTCCTTATCTGGGACATAGCCAGGGGTGGCAGGACAAGACAACCTGCCTTCCCTCTCTCTTCCATGGGAATTAACACTGGGACCAAACAGCCCCTACAGCAACAGTCACCTCATCAACCCCCGATTTCTCCAGAGGAGCCCTGGCCTCCCGCAGCCCCTACCTTGGTCGATGATGCCCTCTGCGATAAATTTGCACTCCCACCACTGGTCATAACGCAACGGCCACCTGTGGAGAACCAGGCATCGCCTGAGGTGCTGCTGAAAGCCAAGGAGGTGCTGGCACAGGCAGAGCAGCAACACCAAGCGACTAGGGTGGAGCAGTCTGGGCTTAGGACAGGACAAGATCTCAATCTCTAGAGACAGCTGCATCCTCAGTAGGGAGGTGATACCTTGGGGAATGAGCCCTGATCCCATGGCTGAGCTGGCTCCTCTCCTAGCAAACCCTCTCCAGAGTACAGGACATGGGCTTCCCAAACACCCTGCTGTGACAGGGAATAGCTCCCAGCACTGCATGGTGCCAGCCCTCCCCCAGACACTGCTTACCTATAATCTAGAGGCTTTTCAAACTTGTCTGAGGGTTTCAGGCCTTCATATACCTGCAACAAGCAGAGACAATCAAAGTTGGTATCCCTTCTCCAGGAAAACTGGTGCCAGGTGAAAGCAGGAAATTGGAAGAAATGTGGTTTGCTCAACCAGGTTAAATACTGACCAAAGATGATCTCTAAATGGGCTAGAAGCCCTTCATTTTTGGAAAGGGAATACAAATTACAGTGCTACCACTGCATGGAGTTTTTGGCCTCAGAGTTCAAACACATCAAGCCTCACAGCAGTTTGGAATGTTTGTGCACACACAGAGCCCCAGATCTCCTGGAGGTGGGGAAAGAATGCACACAGGAAGATCAGCGTTGCAGTAAAACCACGACACAGGACTGAATGCAGCTACTTGACTGTTGTCACACGAGAATTCTTTGCTGCCTTTTTAGTGCAACGAGATTGTTACACTCTCTATTAACAACATACCACAGAGACCATCCAGGATAGAGTATAGATTTCAACTTAGAGATCTCATATCCCTCCTGCATATTATTCCTGGATATAGGACCATCAGCACATGTAATTATAGAGCCCGTGTGTCATGTGAAGAGGCTTTGAAGGTTTGGGCTGTCTCCAGCTCCAAGCTGTCCCTTCCACCCATCTTTATGCAAATCATTCTGATTTTGGGATGCCCCACTCTCCCCAGAGCAGCAGGGGCCCTTGCGGGAGGGATAGTACCTGGGTGAAGACAGCGTTCTTGCAGCTGGGGTCCAGGGCAGGGTTGTCCCGGTGCTCCATGGCCAGGCGTCGGTTAATGTAGAGCCTTGGCATGAAGTTGGGCTTGCTGGTCTCTGAGTCCTTCAGACACTGGGTAATGAGAGCTGTGCGCTTCTTGGACAGGAGCAAGAACTGCTTGATGTGCTGCCAACAGGGATGCACGAAACATATCACCTACTTCCTGCTGAAGCCACTGCACCTCCAGGTTTCTCCCTTTCCCAGGGCCTTCCCACATAGACACATTCTCATTGACAGTATTTGCTCCCCCTCTGCTTCTGAAAGATTCTGCATTCTGGCTTAATGGAGATAACAAGCTCAGCCCTCAATCCACCAGCTGTCATCTGATGCTTACACTCTGGTGTTGCTTAGACTCTCCTTTACTCTCACTCTCACCAGAACCCTGGTCTTACTATCCCCTTTAGTTGTAATCAAAGCCAGCTCCTCTAAACAAACAAGAACCCTCAAATGCTTTGGGACACATGCTGACCTGGCAGAGGAATTACAGTGCTTTCTGACACTAGGCCTGGAAACACACAGAATGGGGCTATCCCAGTAATGTCCAGCATGTGTATTCTTGGAGACAATGTAAGGAAAACGGACAACTGGAGGGATGAACTGAGCACTATGTAAAGGATGAAAAGCAAAAGCTTATTAAAGCCAAAAAAAAAGTTACTGGTAAAAGCCTTGATGTTTGGACAAGCCAGCTCAAAGCTGAGGGCAGGAAGTGCAGGAACACAGCATCTTGGGCTGAAATCTTGGAGGGAATGTGCGTCCAGCTTGCATGCTCAGTGCTGCTATGGTCCATATCCCTTTGAGGGTAAAATGTTCTGGTTTGAGTCTACTTGTTAGCCCACAGCTACATGCTTCCACATCAGCAGTTTAGCAGGAAAATAATATCACCTTTCACAGTGTTAATGACCTGAGCTCAGACAAGTATTTCCCTCCAGCTGCTTTAAAGGCAACAAGCCCTGACTGCCTCCCTTGCCACAGCCCAAGCACCATCACCCTGCCAGACTGAGGCCCCAACAAGACACAGAGCCAACTGCTCACCTTGAGTTTGCTGAATGTGCCAACAGTGTGGTCCCAGGCTGGGACCAAGTGATGCAGGACACTGTCCAGGAGCTTGATGAACCTAAATCCCAAAAAAGAAGGTATTGCAACAAGGAGCGATGGGGATCTGTACAGGTCTATTCCAGACTACACACCCCTGAACACAAGCAGAAAAATAACTGATCCAAACCAAACCCAGCATAGTTTTTTACATCATGGAGCCTTTGGTACTAAATTCCCACTCCTCGGGCACTGCAGGGATCTTGTACCCCATACAAGGGACTCTGCATGTACCTGCCCCCGCACTGCACAGATATGTTGTGCTTCTGACACACATGACACCGTGAACTTGAGCTACAGAACTCCTTTGAGAGCATAGGGGAGCTACCCACCTCAGAGAGCCCACTGTGTTCCCCAATGACTGCTACTTTCTTCTCCAGGGTCCAAGACGTCTAGCTCTAGGGGAGTCTCACAGTCTTACAGCTTCCAGCCATGCAAATGCTGGAGATGGCATCAAGCCCTGCAGGCAATGGCACCATCTGCTCTCCTCCACACAGTACCTTTGAATGAGCACAGCCCGTCGGTACAGCAAGTCAGGGTCAGTCCCTTCCAGGCGAGGGTAACGCACCAAATTGGGCAACTGGAACATGTCAGCACTGAGCCCCAAGTCCCTCTGTCGGGAGGATTTGATTTTGATGCCTCGGATACGAACATCAATCCCATCATCTGCCAAGGAAGATCACGGATCATATACTAAGATCACGAGAAAGCAAGCCTTAAACAAAGTGTGGGAGGTCTATAAGCAAAAACAGTAGGAATGTACCAGCTCCACCAGCTCTGGGGCCAGGCACCAAGAGCCTCAAATACCTCTGTGAAGAAGTGGGGCATTTACAGGAGAAAAAAAATCAAATAATTGAAGGCAGAGAAAGATGAAAGGATGAAAGCCGAGAACTTGCAAAACTTCAGATCATCCAGGAGTTTCCTGCTGTTCTTCTGCATCTCATGTAAAACAGCCCACAGGGAGAAGTACAAATCACAGAACAAATTCTTAATGTACAATATCTTACAGGTGCATTATGTATGGGGCCACAACAGCCAGCCCTACCTCTGCACTCCACAATCCTGATCTCGATGACAGGCAGGTGTGTTGTCATATCCTCAAGGATGCACACATCCCCAATATAGCTCCTGCAAACACAGCACAGATGAGGACTGAAGGGCTGTTCCCTCATCCATCCTGCCAAAATTCACTCGGACACTTGTAGGGGAAGAGGGTTTACATCTGTTGAAATGGGTGCCTATGGCAACAACTCAGAGCCAGTTGCCTACAATACAGTTGAATGCCTGAACGTGCTGGTGACTCAGGTCCAGGTACCAAGATTCTGATGTGTTCCACAATGGGATCAGGAGAGCCTTGATGACTGTACCATGCTAGTGTAGGCAGAGTGAACCCACATCTCAGAGAGCCTGGCTGGTGCTCCATGACTGCTTAAGGCCAGTGTTCAGCACCTTGGGCCCCTGCAAGACCCATGACACCCTGTGCATCTCCACCCACTCACTCATCAATGCCGACGTCGTTCAGTTTCTTCAGATTGTCCCCCTCGCCCCCATACACAGCGACCCGCTTGGGCATGAAGTTCTCATCGGTGGTATCCACTGTCAGCAGCAGCTTCCTGCAAAGGGAAGGCAACTGCATCTGAACACCTATCGCTACTCCCCCTCATTGCCTCGTCACACTGCTACCAAGCTGGGATTCCCAGGTGCCTGTGACAATGCTAAGACCCCTTCAAGCCCAGAGCCAGAGTAAGGGCTGAGGGGCAGGGAGTGCAGGGCAAATTTTGGCCCCACTCAGACGATGGCATGTAGAGCAGAGATGACTCACTTGACAATGGTGCCTTTCTTCATGTTGAGCCGCACCCAGTGCTGGCCCTGGGACCCATCACTCTCCCAGTATGTGTCAGCGTGGCTGTCGGTCAGGCATGACACGTTGAAGTCCTCCTGGAAGAGGGTAAGTGAATGAAAGGAAGATCTGAGGGGGTAGGATTAACTTCTCTTCAGTGGTTACTTTCATCATGAATCTTAGTGTCAGAGGGCATCACATTAGCCCATTGTCTTTGCTGGGCTGTGGGTAGACACCAGGAGTATGGAGCACACAGGACACTGGGCTTGACCCTGTGAGGTGCTCTAGGGTCACACACACTGCACAGAGTATCAAACCCTCCCTAAAATCAGCTCAGCAGCTAATATTAGCATTGGTTTTTCAAACCACTGTCCCTCCAGGGGCTACATTACACAACATGCTGCATGATGCTTCCCAGGCTTTTCTCCCACATCCTCAAACAGAGTCCAGCCCAGGCGAGAGCAGCACAGCAAGCACTGTCCATGCTCCTCAGCCCCATGGCGCAGTGGGGCTGATGCAGCCTTTTCCCTTTAACCCACCGTGTAGGACGAGACATCGATGCTGTCCACATACTGCTTAACGCTGCCCAAGTTCTCATCCTCCTTTCCAATATGGTCATACAGGAAATGTACCAGGTCTTCATCACATTCGTAAGTCCATGTTGGGGGCACAAACCTAGCAGGGAAAAGGGATTACTGGGTCTGGAGAGCCAGAGGCAGCTAGGCTCAAGGGTCAAAAAAGGGAGGTCCACATTCTACTTGGCTTGTCATGCTCTGTTTCCTGCTTTTTGCAGGCATATCTAGGAGAAGACTGTGTCATGAAGAGCTGCCCCTATTCCTCCCTCTTCCCCAGGTCTGCAGAAGATGGCTGTCTGGGCAGCCAGGGAGAGAGAGCAGTTTGTGCCCCACCATAGCAGAAGCCAGGAAACAGTTCATACCGGAGCTTCTCTACTGCGGCCTCATCCTGCTCCATGGGTCTGGGCTTTGCTCCGAGGCGCAGGGAGTATGTCAGATCCACCACCTGCTCCCATCTGAAACAACACAGACCAGTGGAGGGAGTGAGAAAATCCCCGGAGGAACAAGAAGCCGGTGATCGAGGAGGATTTGAGTTTAAAACCCCACCGTGCTCCATCCTCCATCACCACCGGCATCATCCACTGTCGTATCCTTTCCAACCATGTCTACTCTTTCCACACCCCGCTAGGTATGTGACAAGCACATTGCCCGAGCCAAACCCAGTTCACTCCACATCCGACATCCCTCTTGCCTCACTTCCATGAAACCTGTCCAAGCAGGCCGGGGGTTCCCCAGCCCAAGGCAGGAGGGGTCGTGGGACAGCATCCCGAGCCCGCACAGGGGTGAGCGCCTCCGCTCACCCGGGAACCCCGCGGGACACCGCGGCGGGCCCGCACCTGATGACGGGTTTGTAGTCCACCCCGAACAGCTGCTGCTGCCGCTGGATCCGCTCCGTAGACTCCACCGGCACCAGCCGGTCCCCGCCGTCGGCGTGCTTGCACACCAGCACCCATCCCTCCTCGAGATCGCAGCCGCTCCGGTATTCTTCCAGCTGCTCCTGCGGGGACAGCCGGCGGTCAGGCGAGGCCGAGCCGGGCCCTTCGCGGGCCGCCGCACCCGCGTTACCTTGCTGAGCTTGACCCAGAGCCCGGCGCCGTTGCAGTACTCCTCGCCGGTGGCGCGCAGGCAGCCGCCCTTCCGCACCTCGATGGTGGCCCGCGCCGCCCGCTTGCCGCCCCGCGCCGGCCCCGGGCTGTCCCACACGCTGAGCAGGCTGCGGGCGGCGGCGGCCGCGGCGGCCGAGGGG
>VYZT01063892.1:190027-291418 GCA_013400735.1 Pomatostomus ruficeps
CGGGGCGCGATGAGGGCGGGACGGGGCGCGATGAGGGCGGGACGGGGCGGGTCGTGCCGCGTCGGGAGGCAACGGAGAGGCCGGGGAGCGGCACAGGAGGATGGAGGGTGGCGAACGGCTCCTGTGAGTAACCGGGACTGGGCAGGCCTGTGTCCCTTCCTAATATGGTGGCGGGAGCAGGCACCGGGGGCTGCACGGGGGATACTGGTGTGGCTCTGGGAACGGCGATCTGGCACTGTGGGGACACTGGGGATAGTGCTTTCGTGCTGAGATCCTGTACTGGGGACGCTGGTGTGGCTCTGAGAACGGCGATCTGGCACTGTGGGGACACTGGGGATAGTGCTTTCGTGCTGAGATCCTGTACTGGGGACGCTGGTATGGCTCTGGGGACTCTGCTGAGGCACTGGAGTGGCCCTGGGGCTATGGTGCTCCACCAGTGTCCGGTACTCGGTCACTGGAGAGGCTCTGGCGGGGGCTGATCCTGCACTGGGAGGGATCAACAGGGCCACTGGTGTGGTAGTTGAGTCACTGGTCGCAAGTGGAGGTTTTGGGGACTTCGTTCCCAAAGGCCCTGCGGTTGCCGGGGTCCCCTCCTCGGGGCAGGCCTGGCTCCAGCAGCCCCATGGCAGGGAGGTTGGGGATGGGAGGGCTGGGGACGCGTGGCCTGGCACAGACGGGGGGAGTGCAGGACTGCCCGCCCCGCGCCCTGCTCGTCCCAAATCTCTCCAGGCGGGAGCAACTGCTGGCCCCGATAACTTAATCTCGTGGGCCCTGGGCAGGGCATCGCCTCTTTCCGGGGGAGGCCCGCCGTCCTTAGCAGGAAGAGGTCCTGGACTCTGGTGGGGAGAATTTATCACACTTGTCACAGCTGGGCGCAAGCCTTTTCTGCGGTCAAGGGAGTGGGGACGAGCCGCTGACTCTGGCACCCTCTGCTCCAGTCGTGGGGGCCTGGCAGGGCACCCAAACCCCTCGTGGGTGACAGCCTGTACCTGCTCTTTGCTCCACAGCCCCAAAGGCTTCCCCAAGCTGAAGAACGACACGTTCCTGCGCGCGGCGCGCGGGGAGGAAACGGAGCACACCCCGGTGTGGTGCATGCGGCAGGCGGGGCGGTACCTGCCAGGTGAGCGGTGGAGGCGTGCGGGGGGGAGGCGATGGGCCTCAGCAAGCACCCGGTAACATTTGTGCTGGTCCCTTTCAGAGTTTCGGGAGACACGGGCATCACAGGATTTCTTTGCCACTTGCCGAAGCCCCAAACTATGCTGTGAGCTGACGCTGCAGGTGAGTATCACTCGGGGATCTGTGTGTCCCCTCTCCCTGCCCAGATGGAGATGGGGAGAAACCTTGGTTCTGGCTGTCCTGGGTGGCCTCAGTAAATTGTGCAGCCCTTGGGGACTCCACTGCCCCATGTGCTTGACCAGGTCCTCCATGGGGAGGGAGTTGCAACCCCTAATTAACATTGCCTCTTCCCCTGTGCAGCCACTAAGACGATTCCCCCTGGATGCTGCCATCATCTTCTCTGACATCTTGGTGGTGCCTCAGGTGAGAGCCATGGCCAATGCCATGGGGAACAGCAGCTGGTAAAAGGGCAGAGTTCAGAAGCAAGCCCCATTCTTGCTTCTTCATTCTACCCTGTCCCCAGGCGCTGGGCATGGAGGTTGTCATGGTCCCTGGCAAAGGACCCACATTCACAGAGCCCCTGAAGGAGGTGGAGGATCTGCTGAAACTGCGACAGAAGGTGGACGTCACCGCAGAGTTAGGTTACGTCTTCCAGGCTATCACACTGACGCGACACAGCCTGGAGGGCAAGGTGCCCCTCATCGGCTTCTCGGGGGCACCAGTAAGTGACTTGGTTCCTCTGTGTGGATTTTCTTGATGGGCTCCTTTGCTCTCCTGGGGTGATGCCACCTATGGCACCCTCAGCTGTGGGTGCTACATGGGTGCGTAAGGGGGGACGTTCGGTGCAGGGGCAGCTGTGCCCCAGGCTCTGGCATGCTCATAGGTCCTACCTTCACCACTGCGACTGAGGCTTCGTGTCTTCTTTCATTTCCATCACCCTCCTCACTTCACTCCTCTCCTTTCTGCAGTGGACGCTCATGTCCTACATGATTGAAGGTGGTGGCTCCCCTACAATGGCCAAGGCCAAGAGCTGGCTCTACCGTCACCCTGAGGCAAGCCACCGGCTGCTGCGGCTGCTGGCCGACATCATCATTGACTACCTGGTGGGGCAGGTGGCTGCTGGAGCGCAGGTATGTCCTGGGGCATGGGGACAGGGCCAGGAAGCAAGGCAGGGACTGGGGACAGGAAGCAGAGAGGGTCCAGCATCTGGAAGGAGGAGGAGGGACTGAGGTGCTGCTCTTCCAGTCCCATGGGAAAGTGGTGGAGTCACCATCCCTGGAGGTATTTGATAGACAAGTAGATGTGGCACTTGGGGACATGGTTTACTGGTGGATTTGGCAGTGCTGGGTTAACGGTTGGACTCAATAATCTTAAACATCTTTTCCAACCTAAAGGATTCTGTGTCCCCGGCAGGCACTCCAGCTGTTTGAGTCCCATGCAGGGCACCTGGGCCCGGAGCTGTTTGAGGACTTTGCCCTGCCTTACATCCGAGACATTGCCCAGGCTGTCAAGAGCAAGCTGAAGGAAGAGGCACTGCCCCTGGTGCCTATGGTGAGTCAGGGCTACCTGTATCGACCCTCCCATCTGGGGGCTACTGGAGAGGCGTGCATCCCCTGGTATCTGCTTCCCCGAGTCCAGCCTGTGGAGAGGGGTGTGACTCACAGCAGTTGCTGCCCATCTCCTCCCTCCCCAGATCATCTTTGCCAAGGATGCGCACTACGCCCTGCGTGATCTGGCCCACGCCGGTTACGAGGTGGTTGGTCTCGACTGGACCATCCGGCCCCAGGAAGCTCGGTAAGAGTCTGACACAGGGCTCAGGTGTCTGGACAGGACCCCAGGCCTGGTACTCTGACCTCCTCTGCCCTGAGCCATCCCAGGCCTGGACATTGCTGCTCCAGAGGTGGAGATAGTTGGGCCACCATGCCACAGCAACTAAGGGCTGCACTGAGGGGTCCTGGGTGTCCTCTGGTGGGGGCTGCAGGCACCTGGCTGCCCTCACCCTCTGTACCACATGCAGCAACTCACCTGCTTCCTCCCTGCTACAGTGCACAAATAGGAAAAGACATCACCCTGCAAGGGAACCTGGATCCATGTGCTCTCTATGCACCCAAGGTGAGCCATGGCCATTGCCAGCAACGGGCTACTTCTAGCCTGTGTTAAAGGCCTTCTGCCTCAGCTTCCCCACCTGCACTGCTGGCTTGTGTCCCAGTAATCCCCCAGGCTGGCTGGGGGGACTGGTGGGGGTGAAATACCCTGGGCTGGATGGGACTGACACATGGTTTCCTACCGTATCTACAGGAGAAGATTGGTGAGCTGGTGAAGAAGATGCTGGAGGGTTTTGGGACCCAACGCTATATTGCAAACCTGGGCCATGGCCTCTACCCTGACATGAACCCTGAACATGTGGGTGCTTTTGTGGAGGCTGTGCATGCTCATTCCCGTCACATCAACAAGCACAGCTGAGCCTGGGGCCTTGGGGTCAGGACTCTGGTTTGGGCACAGTCACCCCCATGTTGTCACAGGGCTCACGCTAGGCTGGGCTGCAGCATTAAACCAGCACCTTCTCCACAGCAGCCGTGTGGCTCTGGCTGGGGGGATGGGGAACTGGACAGCCCTGAAGGAGACGGGCAGTCATAGTAGGCTGCTAGAGGAGCACATGAGGTCAGGGGGAGCCTCTGAGCCCCATCCTGCAGGTCGGAATGGGGAAACAGGGATGGCGGGGAGGATGTCTCTCTCTGCCAGGCTACAAAGCGTCCATGCTTGCTACAGAGGATGTGAGCCCAGGGCACAACAGCCATCTGACAATGGATGCGCTCAGCCAGCACTGCTAGGGAAGGTACACTCCCTGAGGCTGGCAGGGTCACAGCCTGGGAGCTTGGGGCTCACAGCCCACCACTGGCAGAGGCTCAGCATGAGCTGTTCCACAGTCCTGCTCATGTCAGAATGGGCAACGTGACATCAACCCAAGGGGCTGGGAGACCCAGCAAGACTCACCTGGGGGACAGCTGGCACAGTGGCAGGAGAACCTCTGACACAGCACCACCAGCACCCTGCCACGCTGGCAGGGATAGCAGCAGAGGCACCATGGCTCTCCTCCTCCAGTTCCCAAAACCTCTTTGGGACCATCCCCCTGGTCCTGGAGTGTTCCCCCAGGCACACTTCCCCATCTCCTCTGATCCTCAGGGCCAAGCTTGCCTGGGGCTCTGCGAACCCTGCAAAAAGCAGCCCAGGAACCCTGAGTTACAACTCCCTGCCACCCCATCCCACACTGGCAGCACTCTCACTGTGGTCCAGGTTGGTTGCAGGATAGATCAAGACATGGGCACCAACACTGCTCTAGCTGTTATAGATAGGGCAGTGCCTCCAGCATGGGCAAGGACCTGCTTATGCTGTGCATGGCAGGGAATTGCATCCAGAAGCAGCCAGGGTGCCTTGTCCCTGCTCTGTCCCCTTCCTCAAGGCACAAGAGCTGAGTACCACAGGGGACTACGACACTCCTCTGCACAGATGTGGTGACCCCCTGATTTCGGAGAAAGGCAGGAGAGACACAGGCGGTAACGTTCATCCCTTTTATTATTAAACATCAGATGAAGAGGTCGCACACACACATACACGCACGCACGCAAAAAAAAAAAAAAAAGGGAAGGAAAAAAGAGAAACTGACTGGTTGAAGACCGCTATTTCAGTGGTGACAGAGACCGAGTACAATTGGGTTCCTGGCCGGAGCGCGGACACAAGTCACTTGCCAAAAAATTAAACCTGACAGCAGATAACTAGCGCACATTCTCTAACTACAAGTCGCAGCCCAGGCTGGCCCTGGCCCCCCAGACCTCCCAACCCGCTGGCAAAGAAATGAACCAAAACTGAAGAGCCACCAGCCCGGGGCTGGAGTGTGCCCCCAGCCCGGGGCAAGCCGGGAAGGGCCGAGCGTTGGCTGCACCACGTTGCTGGGAACGGTGCGGGAAGGTGGGCGCGGCTGCCCCTCCCTCCCCCACAGCCGGCAGCCCTGGTGCCCGCCCAGGCACTCGCACCCTGCACCCGCCCTGCGATGGGCTCGAGTCCTCCATCGCCAGCATCCGCCTGTGTCCGAGCGAGCATCGCCCCAAGTTCCTTTGCTGTCCTCCGGCGCTGGGCTGCTGCTCCTCCATCCGTCTGTCCATCCGCCCCAAGGCTGTGAGTCGAGTAGATGTTTGCCTCCCCCCCACACCCTTCTTGCTGCTGACGATGCCATGGGAACCTGAGAAATGTTCGCGTGCCTCCTCCTCTTTTTGTCTGTGGTTTTGTGTGGGTTTTTTAAATAATAGTTATAATAATAATAACAATAATAATAATAATAGCAATAATAAAAATAATCGCCCCAGCCCACAACAATTTCAAGTATCCCCCAAATAAAAGACAGAATTATAAATAATTATAACTTTACAATTTAATAATTGACACATATACTATAGTATTTACAGTATCATAAATGCTTTTTTTTGTGTTACTTTTAGTAAGCAATCCCTGAGAACAGTTACTTTTACTTGTTTTTATTGAAGTATCTTCACAAATAGAGGAGTTTGCATGTCTCGGGCGGGCGGGAGAAGCGCTCTGCAAAGCCATCGCTTTTGGTGACGCATGAGGTTCTAGTGTCGCAGGTTTCTTTGCTCGCTTTTTTTTTTTTGTTTTTATTTTTTTGTTTTTTTAAATTCCCCACATAATTTTAAAGATTTTTCACTTTGCAACCTTCGTATCCCTCCAGCGACCACGTCCTTCAGGAAAGAGGTATTAGATTTCCAGGTTAGCTTTTGGTATTGGCAAGGGAGGGCAGGGGGCTGAGTGAACCATCCTTTTTCCCCGTGGTTGCCTTTTGGTTTGTGCCCAAGGAATCTCTGGATCCTCTCAGTGTGTGAAATGGTTAAATCCAAGAAAGAGTAACACTAAAAGAAAAAAAAAAAAGGAAAGAAAACAAACAAAAAAAGAAACAGAAGACTAGAACAGAGCAGCCTCTGCCGATGGAGGGGGGAAGGTGATCTCCACTTTCCTTCCTTCTTCTCTCCCGAGTCCCCATGCTGCGGCCAGACCCTGCCAGTGAGCATGGCAGGAGCCAGGGCTCACCCAAACCGTTCCCGCACCAGCAGCATCAGTTTTTTCTTGCCTTTGTAGATTTGTTTAAGATTGTCAATGAACTGGGCAAACTGTATGTGCCCGTCCTGCGCCAGGAGAAAGGTCTCCCTGGCCTTGCTGAGGAACTCGATGAACTCCCCATAGTGCCGCGGGCTGATGTGGGTGAGCCGGGAGTGGGTGGTGTTGATGTAGGCGCTTATTGTCGCATCCAACAGCTGCCGCAGGGGGGCTTTGTCGGTGGACATCAGCTTCCCCGAGTTCCTGCGCCCAGGGATGCCGGCCAGCCCTGGTGCTGTCATGGTGCAGCGGCGAAGGATGTCCGAGAGCACCGTGGCACAGTGCACACTCTTCACCACCAGCGGGATGATGGCTGCCAGCTCATTTTTGCCCAGAGAGTGGCTCAAAGCGCAGGCCCAGAGCACATCATTGATGGCTGGGTGCGTGTCCTGGTTGTAGGCCAGGTTGAGATGTGTCATGGCCAACGAGGCCAGTTTGAAGGCTCGGAGTGGGTAGCCCCGGTGTTCCATGTAGCGGGCAATGGTGAAGAGCTGGGTGTAGGTCATGCCGGTGGAGGCGGCGTCGATGACAATCTGGTACGCGGTCTCAAAGGCGATGTGGTCCTTCTCGCAGAGGGTCAGGGCGGACAGGGCGCAGTTCTGGGGGTCCTTCATGGCGCACTGCAGGGCCAGGGTGCGGGCACAGCTGGCCAGCTCTTCCCGCTGTGGGTAGTCCAGGCTCAGGCGCAGGATGGTGTTGTGGGACATCACTGTGGCTGCCACAATGCTGGTGGCTTCCGTGGGAGTGAACAGTGAGTACCAGCTCTGCAGGATGCTCACCAGGGCCCTCACTCCTGCAAGAAAACACCAGGGTCACAGCACAGCTCCGGAACCTGACTCAGTTCATGGGGCACCTCTGAGACCTGGACATGGGGCAAAACCAGCCCACAGCAGTGCTGAGCTCCTGCCTCTGCCCCAAGAAGGACAGGGCAGAGCGGGACAGGCAGAGGCCAACCTGCACTGCCATGCTGCAGAGCACAGAGAGCACCACTGGCCTGGCCCAGGTACAGGGCACCCATCCCAGTCCCAAAACCGGCCACTGCTGCAGTCCCAGCCAGCTGGTGCTCTGAGGTGAATTCAGTTACCCAGGAAGAAATGAGAGACCCACAAGAACTCAGATGCTCAGGGATAGGCATGACCCTAGGATCTCCATGCCCAACCCCACTCCCACTGCATGCAGGCCAGATCCCCCCAGTGCACACGGAACTCACCCACTTCGGTAGCGCACGTCACCAACCACCTCACCATCTCCCGCCGCCGCCAGTTGAGGGTGGACAGGGTCATGCGCATCACCTGCGAGGCAAACTTGGGGTGAGTGGCTGCCCTGCAGAGCTTTAGTGAGGCCACCCAACAGAGCAGTGCTCCTCAAAAATCCCTCTGATTAAACTGGCTACCACCTCCCTGGCACTGCCTCATCTCCACCCAAACCACAGTGAGCACAGGGGCTTCCCAGGACTGAGATCCCCTGCTCAGGACCCCACAGGCATCAATTTACTCCTTCCATAGGGGACACCCTGCTTGGTGGAAGACAATCACCAGCACTGCTGCCACAGCATAGGGGGCAGAAGGGCCACCAGCATACCCAGCACTATCCTGTACCTGGAGCCCCAGTTCCAGCGCCACGTTGAGCAGTGTCGTGTCAGAGTTGCTGTCAGCTGGTGTGGCAATCTTGAATGCATCCTGAGCCAGCTTGAAGATCAAGGAGGAGGAGTGGATGTTCTTCTGGATGGCCTCCAGCACCGTGCGTAGGCGCAGCATGTCCCCTGGGTGCAGGCAGGAATGGTCAGATGGCTCAGGCATCCCCCCAGTTTGCCCTGGAACCCCCTCTCTTGCCTGCACCTGTGGTGAACAGTCCCTTCACCATGGCCAGCCCCTCTGGACAGACACACACACGCACACACACACACAGAGGGACACACAGTGATGCTGGATCAGGCCCTGCAGTACAACAGTCTAAAATGGAGCACCCTCCCCAGGAAGTGATATATCCTACAGCATCCGTCCTCACTCAAGTTCATCCTCTCACAGAGAGGACAAACAAACCTGAGTGATTCCAGACACGTCCTGTCTTTAGCAGACATCTCCAGGCACCTGGATGTTCCACCCTGGCCTCAAGTTTGACAGCTGTACAGCAGCCTCTTCCCAGAAGAAGAAGAGCTTGGGGAGATGCCTAATATTGAATGGCTGCAGAAACATCAGTCTTCATCCAGGAACATTAGGAAGAAGAGGAAAAGCTGTTTGCTGCACACACACTGTCTTGCCCAGCAAGTCCCCTCTGCGAGACTGGGTCCTTGATGTCCCAGGTCAGGCACACAGCACTCACAATCAAGACAGGCTGAGCTATCCCCAAAGAAGGGACAGGCACAACACCCTGTAGGTCTCCTGCTACAGGAGGTCGTGGGTGTTAGGATACATGGTGGCACCAGGAGATGGAACAGGATCTTGGAAGAGGGACACATCGAGGCATATTAACACCATAATCCTGCATCTAGCTGGGGAAATCCTCCTATCAGTCCCTGTGGGACAGAGCGTGGGGAGTGGGACCTTTGGGGTGTATGCAGACCAGAGGTGCCAACATGCCACATTAGGTTCCAGCTTTGTTTCTACTCCCAGTCATAGACTGAGCAGATGAACCTCACGCAAAGACAACCAAATCATGCACAGCAGTGTGAAAAACCCAGTGCTGCACCTGGACACATGGAGACATCTTGGGTGACTCATAGCTAAAGATACCACCTGCCACCCACCACAGCCGCTTGCACTGCCACCAAAATCCAAGCCTCCCTAAAATGGCTCGTGGGGGTGTGGGCAAGAGAGGCTGCAGGATCACATTGGGACATGCTGCAGCAGGGGAACACCTGAGGAAGGGGACAGTGGGAAAAACAGATGCAATCCAACAGCCCTACATCCCCGGCATAAGAAACTCATCCCGTTAGGCACTGGAAGGGAGAAAAAACCTAAAGGATAAGCAAAGTACCAGCTTCTCATCAGGGCACTGCAAATCAGGGGCAGTGCTTTACCATCAGCCCTGGTAAAGCAGCCTAGAGGGGGAGGCTAGAAGGAGAGAAGAGGCTGCCAAGGCAGCAAGGCTGGAGCTTTCTGACAGCTCATTTTGCTTCCCTGCCAGGCTGGCAGTACCAGAACATCAGAGGCTCGCTGAATCTCATGGGACACAAGACTCTTGCCATCCTGGTGGGGCTGGTTTCTGGTCAGGGGGATGTTTAATGAAAAGTCTGTGTTTGCCTTCATAATAGTGCCTGGGCAGGAGCTGAAGAGGCCAAAGAGACCAGTGAGGTGTTCCACAAGCCCCTTGCAGCTGGGACCAAAGTGTCCCACCCAGCACCACTGATCCCATCTCCCACAAAAGCCATTTGTGGTTTGGTGCACAGGGAGGTCTTCTCCCTCCCACAGGCTGTGCAGGATCATTACCACAGGGCTGGAAGAGACAAAGCAGAGGTGAAAGGATAAACAGCTTCAAACTAAACTATGGCATGACTCCACAACATGCCTGGCAGGGATTGCTGGCCTGGCAGCTGGCTGTGCTGCAGGGCAGGCATGGTCCTGCATCACCTGGGGCACTACCCAGGACCTGCAGCCCCATGGCTGCAAGGCCTGCCTGCACCTCATGGGAAATTCCCATCCTGCTCTGCTGGACCACGAGCCCTTTGGGACAAGAATCCCAGAAACCCCAGGTTTTCATGGCCAGCTCACCATGCCCTGCCCACAGCAGGCTGCCAGTGGGGCATCCAGCCCTGCCAGCACTCAGGGAACAGAAGCAAGAGTTCCCACTTTTCTCCAGGAAAAACCCTTCAACGCTCTTGTGCAGCATTGTCCCATCAACCCTGCCCCAGAACTGCCTTGCCACCGACCTTTGGCTGCCGTGAGCATGGTGGAGGCCAGCTCGCACTGCTGTGACTCCAGGTGCCCCAGGGTGAACCAGCGCGGGTACCTGCTGGGGACCACTGAGACCAGGTGGTGAGGGTGAGTCACATCGCCAGACGGTGCTGTGGTTTCCAGGACAGGCAACCTGAAGGGCAAGCAGGAGGAGGCAATATCAGACCCCAGCCCAGCCCCAGCTTCACCCCCTCTTCCCAGAGGTGCTGCCAAGGCAGGGCAGGGGCTGCCTGCAGGCAGCTCCCTGCAGCAATGCCTTTGAACACATCCTGCTGCTGTGCACGTGTGGGGCTCCCGAGGCTGCGTGCTCAACACATGGGCACGGGGATCAATCTCAGACTGACTTGAAAGGGGGAGAAAGATCCATGGAGTGATTTATAAACTTGTAAGGAATAGAACAGACCTCAGAGGAAAAAAAAAAGGAAGAAAAAAAAGGAAAATCCCTCCTCCCCTCCCGCTCCTTTCATGTCAAAGCACCCAGCAGAACTCCTGACTGTATCATCTGGTTCTTCTTAAAATGCTTGGTTATGATGAGAAGCAGCAGCACATTTCCCCAGGGCCTCTGCAGCCAGGTTAGGTTGCCTTTTTTTGTGGGCAAATCCAAAAGCCTGGAGAACCTGGGGGAGAAGCAAGCCTAAAGAAGGGGAGCAAGAGTCTCACATCACCAGCCTGGTGACAAATCCCAAACCCCTGAGTTGGTGCTGGTGTTGCTAATTATAGCAGGAGGGAAACTGCACCCTGGACATGAAGAGCATCCAAGTGTCTCTGTTCTCCTCACCTGCAGGCCTGAGGTAACCATGGGGTAGCAGAAGCCCAACCTTTCCAGCCCTGCACAGAGATATCTCAACACAGGGAGTCCTAGCAGGGAGCAGGGGATGGGCACTAATAGATGGCATCCCTAGGGCCCTTGGTTCTGTTTGATAGCCAGAGTTCTCAGGTCTGGCAGGACATGGTGCCTCCACACACCACAGAGGCCCTAGGGCTGGTTGTCCTCCCGAGCAGCTCTTCCCAGGATAGGGGATTTCAAACTTTCCCCCAGTGTTGGGGAGAGATGACACATTTCACTGCAGAAATACTGCAAAAAAGGTGATGCTCTGGGCCAGGATTTTTAATGATGGTAGAGGCAGAGAGCACTGGGATGCTCTGGAGTTGACAGTCGTCCAAGCACTGACTTGTTTGGGAAATTCTAGCCTTTCCAAGACCCATCCAGTCCCTGTCAAAACAGTGCAGTACATGGGCTCATGTCTGAAGTGTGTCATGGACTGGGGAGGGAGATGGGGCAGGTCTCAGCATCAGCTGTGTCCCCAGTCCCAGAGACAGAGATGGGTTTTAATGGAGAACAGAGTGCAACTGTGTTCTCCACCTGGCTCTGCAACACCCTGGAGCCCGGGGCAAACCATCCGTCCATCTGTGCCAGGATAACAGCCCTTCTTGCAGGCAGGGAGGGCTGCAGGGTGCCCGAGGCCTGGCAGACAGAAGGCAGATGACAGCTCTGTGTGTGCCTGGGACCTGCTCTGGCAGAGGATGCCTGTCACAGGGACAGGCAGGTGGTGGTCCAGCCTGGAGCGAGGGGCTGGGTGGAGGGCTGGGCCAGCAGACATTATTGGGCCCGTGCGAATCCGTATGGATGGAGCTTATAAACCAGGAACCTCTTTGCACTGCTGCTGTGCCCAGTGGCCCTACACACTGCACAAGATTCCACGGATGGCAAACTCCAAGCCTATCTCCACTCCCATCCCTGCTCTAAAGTTGCAAAGCATCCCAGCTTCCCACAGAGCATAGGAAAGAGGCAAAAAGGGGGGCAGAGACAGAATTAAACATGCACCAACCTCATGGCCCGCAAAGCCAGCTTGTATGCCAGGTCAGCATCGTGGGGCAGCAGGGCAGAGAACAGGTATTTGGCAAAGGTGTGCATAGGGACGCTCTCCCGGTGGATGACTTCTCCCAAGCCGCTGAAGGGACCACCTAGGCAGAAGCAGAGCCCATCAGCCATAATTAGCACAGCAGGATCTGTGGCTGGGGCTTGCACCACCCCAAAGCTCCGAGGATCTGCTGTTCAGCTCCCTGAAACGTTACTCAAGCAGGATCCAGGGATGCTCTTTCCTTTTCTAGAAGACAGGAAGAAACTGAGCCCACGTGCTTAGCACCCCTCTCCATATTGCCTCTGAGTTGGTCTTTTCCTAGGGATGCTTTGCCAGGTGATGGGGAAGAGCAGCCATCCTACAGGCTCTGCACCGCATCCACAGAGGAAGAAGCAGGATGGGCATAAATTTTGAGAAGGGTACCTCAGAGACGTTACCGACACTTGGCTAAGACACAAAAGTCAGCTAGATGAACCAAGTCCCCACCTTCCAGCAGCAAGATGCACTGCTTCCGCAGGGTCTGCACCAGCACCGGGTCCAGTTCCAGGTCCTGCAGCCGGGCAATGATCTGCTCCTCATTGCGGCACACCTTGTCCTGGGCATAGAGACCTTCAGGCATCACTCTCTGCTGACCCATCCCCATCAGGGCCACCTCTAAGGCCAGGGACAGGTAGGACTCGCCACTGTCTTGGCTGCCGGTCACAACGGGCACATGTTGATACACTGGGGGTTTGGAGTCCCCAGCATCTGAAAGGAGGGAGAGGAGATGCAGTAGGTTTAGAAGAGTCTTTCCAGGCCGCAGAATCATCACAGAGAAAAACCTCTCACTTAAGAAGCAAGACCTACACCTCCCTTCCTGCCTGCTTTCAGTTACCCAGAAACAACAGATGAAAGCTCCCTGAGGGAGATTTGGGCTTCATCCTCCCTTCCTGCTCTCACTAGGAGATGCAGGAGACCCAAGACATGTGCAACAGGGTGCACAGCTGGCACGAGAGCCTTCCCATGGAGCAGCATGCCTCATCCCTGCTCTGATCTGGTTGCAAACCCTGGGGCTGGGAAAACTCTACTTCTCTCTGCTCACTACCTTCCTTGTCTGCACTGCAGCTCTGCCCTGGCTGCTTCTGCCAGGTGGAGGGGCTGACTCAGAGCCCAGGTGTCCAGAGCCCCAGATCTGCACCCACCTCAGCCACAGCCACCAGGAAGGGATCCAGGAGGAGCACTTGGTACCTGAAATTTCAAGGCAATTTTCCTCTTCTAATCTACAAGCTTCAGTCAGGGTGAGAAAGAGGCAGCCGATGGGGTTCAGAGGGTGGCCTACCCAGCCCTCCAGGTTGGTGATGGTTGTTGCTCCTCGCTGCAGCAGCTCTGGATAAAATAGAACAGGGTGATGGTAAAAATAAAGAATTTAAATATAAGTTCTACACCTAGAGAGGTTTCTGAGACAAGCAGACTTTTCTTATCCCACAGCCTCGGTCACAGGGACCTCCAGGGCCAGCTCTGGAATGGTAGTTCACAAGGGACAGGAGCAGCTCAGAGCAGCTGCTCTGCAGAGACAACTGAGGGAGCAGGCATACACAAAAGAAGGTGTCCATAAGGCCACATAAGATGCAGCAATTCATTCTCTGTTCCAAGAGGACATGGGGGTCTGCAGAGTCCCAAGATAAGGTTTATAATGCCAGACTTGTAGCTTATGGACTCATTTGCAGTGGTAGCCTGAATGTTTTGGAAACACAAGCAGAAATCTCTCCTGAGATGACAAAGACTTAAAGTGATTCTTAGAAACTCCATCTTTTGGTGATCTCAAGCTGGCTGAGCTGAAGGTCAGGAGTCTCTGACCTTCAGCAGCACTGCAGTAACTGACCCCGGCTCCCTGCCAATTGCAACTGCAAAAGGAGAAACACTGGGCTTGTCTCCTGGTACATTTACTGAGGAAATGCAAGGTGGAGGTAGCACACGCAGCCAGTTACTGCTGCTCTGCAGTCAGGCATCTCCTCTTTAATGCAGGCAGCACTTGCCTGGGCAACCCTTACAGGCAACCAGACACAGCAACAGTGAGAACAAGAACATCCCCATTCCAGCAGCCTGAAGACAGCATGTGGGCAGTTCTGTCCTTAGAATGTGGGTATCAACTCAGCTTGGCTCAAGCAACTCAGTTTGTGTTTCTGGGACATGAGCAATCCCCTGCAGTGCTGCCCACCCTCTACCTCTCCCACTCTGAATGAGGCAGCACAACTCTTGGAGGTGGAAAAGACCTTTCCAACCAATCGAGACACCTCGGCCAGACATCACAGGACACTTTTCACATAACTCTGCTCATACCTTTCTTCTGATGCTTATATATTTCCAGCTGCCTTTGCTGCTGCAGTCGCAGGGTGTTGATTATGGCAACAGTTAGTCGGAGAGCTTCTCTGGGATAACCGTGGGAGCGCAGGGCATCCACCCGAGCACAGGCTGTCGGGACGTGTTCTGCAAGGAAAGGAGTAGGGGCATGGCTGAGTCAGAGGAGCACAGGCATTTGCAGGATGGTACTCATGGGGCATCTTCTGCTCATCTTCCCCACACAGCCAAACTCCTGCTTCCTATCTTGAATTCATCCCTCTCTCCCTGCTCCTGGAAAGGATGCCTACCAGGAATACTAGCAGGACTCCTGCCACATTCAACCCACAGCAGCCACGTCAGTACCTAAATCCCCACCTCCGCAAAGCTTATCTAATGGAAGCATTTCCAACACACCATTGCTGCAGTACGACAGCTCCAACACAGGCTGTTACAACCCTGCCGCTCATTTCTCCTGAAATCTGAATGGCTTATCCCAATTTCTCTCACTGCTCTGCCCCCAGACACTTCTTGCTGTCTTGTCCAACACCTCTCCCTGCTCTCATGGCACAGGTGATGATACACAGGGTGAGGCTGGGCATCCAGCACTGGGCTGGGGACACTGGCAGATTTGGGGTGATGCTTTGAACTGATTCCTTAGCACCTCCATGGAGTGAGCTCTGCAGACATCTCGTCTCTTCTGCAGTTCTCCTACCTGGTGTTTTATTATTATTAGGAACAGTTGCACGAAACCCCCTCCCAAGACTCAGTTGCTTAGGAATTCATCTGCTCCTGCTGCTTATTGCTCACCTGAAATCACAAGCAACTGTGGAGAGGATTATGACTGAGTGAGAAATTAGCAGGAGCAGATGACATGACATGCTGCATAACAAGCAGCGAAAATCCCATTTTCTTTCAAAATGTCCTACCAAGGGGAGAAAAAAACCCAGGCAAACACAGAAGATCTAAAGTTGTGGTAGAGGGATAATTTCTATTCCTGGAAGAGCTCAGAAATCTCTGGAAATGCAGACAACCACCTCCACAAATGGGGTATCCATATCCCAAAGGTCACCCACATGGAATACATGAGGAAGAGATTTCAGAACAAACACATCTGTAAAAGAGCTTCTTGTTGCTCCCTCTATTCATTTGCTAAATGGATGAAATATTCATCTTCTCGCTGAATTCATCACTGGAAGTTGCTGACAAATCACACTCCTCTCCCAGCACTGAGTCCCTGAAGAGGTGCCAAGAAAGCAAAAGCGCAAAATCCAAAAATCATGGCAAATACATCAGAAAAATAACATGCACCAACCAGCTAGGGAAAAGGGCTCACCAGAACCCAGATTAGGCTCAGGACAGGGGAGCTGTGGCCACGTTGTCCCTTCTAGATGGAGTCCGTGGATGCACTAATCCACGGCTGCTGCCTGTGGCTGTGTGGGAAGGAGACCTGCTGCCTGCCGCTGCCCAAAACTCTTCCCAGAGTAGAAATATCCTCTCCTGCTCCAGCTAAGGCATACCAGCAGCCTTTGTATGGGCCCTTCCTATCTCCTAGCATTAACAGCAACTTAGCACCTGCTACTCCAGAAACTACATCTCTAGACAACTTTAAATATTCTCTTTCTTGGTGGCAGACCCCAGCTTCTGGAGTGCATGACAGTGCAATGGTGGGCTTTGACCTGTTCTGTGTTCATATATTCAATTCTTGGCCTGTAGGGGATAAGCAATTCCCCTTCCTGGAGGTGAGTGGGGACTTGTGTCTCCCAATTTGGGTTCTGTCTGAGAGCTGACAGCCACACCAGGTTCCCCCCAAAGCCCTCCATGTCATTTGTTCTCATCCCAGACAAGGAGCTGTTGAGGGTCTGCAGATCTGCCCAGGGTCATGACTTGCAGGAGAGAATTTGTGTGGCTTGCGGCACTTGGGCTAAAAGTCTACAACACAGGAGGGCTCTGGGCTTGCCTGGCCCCATATGCCTTACACGAGGCTTAATTGTACTGACTAATTGCCTTTAAGGGAAGACTAATGAGAGGGTGAGAGCAAGAAAGAGAAAACCCAGAGGATACAGTTGTGTTTTGCAGTCAATTTTCAAGAGACTTTAAGTGTCTGGACCCCCAGTACTGAAAACAGTGAGAGCTTGCTCTGGGGACAGCTAAACACTGGCAGGATGAAAAGGGACATGGTGAGCTTGGTCCAAGCTGCCCAAGAGAAGCCCAGACTGTAAATTTGTGGAGATTACTCTAAGGACTGTGGCTGGGGTGTGGGTGGGCATCAAAATCTTCTGCTCATGCCACTCCTCAGGCTAAGGGCCAAGGCAGCAATTTCAGTCTAGGATGCAGAAACTTGCAAGCAGCCAGGGTAGCCTCGAGTGACTCCTCTCCACTAGCAACTGTACCCACACAGGCCAAGCGAGGGGCTGCTGGTTTGGGTACTCACCCAGCCACAGTGGCTGTCCCTGGGAGTTGAAGAGGAGGCTCTCGCCCTCCCGCTGGTAGGAGGGGGACACGTAGAAGTCACTGCTGATGATGCGCTGCAGGTGGCTGTCCTGCCAGTGGAGGTCACAGCCCTCGATGGCCCGGGTGAACACGGTTCGTCTGGGCCTGGCCAGCGAGTCTGCGAAGAGAAAAACCATCAGTGCCCTGGTGGGGCAGGGGCAGCCTGTTCTTCTTCCCAGACAGGACCTCCCTGGGCAGAGCTCTGCCTTTACAACTAGAGCAAAACCTGGTCCCACCCCAGTAATTTCCAGGATGGACATGGGCTCTAGCTTTGGATACCTCTGCTGCCTACCCTATCTGTGAGGGAGACTAATACCTCCTCAGACAGCATTGCTTAGTAACTTGCTGGAATAGCTGACTTGGTCAGAGAGGTGAGAAAAGAGGCAGGGACCATCCACCCGTTTGCTTTGTGATCACAATCCACTGTCACACACATAGCCAACGCCTTAAAACCTGGCAGTGCGTTTCCTCCCCTGTGACAGTGAGCATGCAGGCAGCTGCCCCAGGATCAAGACTGGGCTTCCTCAGCATTACTGCCCTGCAAGCACCATGAACTCTCCTCCTCCACTCCAACACAAAGCCTCAGCTTCACTGAACTGCAGCTTCTTAGATCAGCAGCACACGAAGCCACGAAGGGAACCACACAAGTGTGTCTCATCTGCCTCCGGGTGATGGGGGCTAACCATCACCTTCCAGAAACCTCTGTGGGCTGCGTGAGAAGGCTGGAAGGGAGGAGATAGTATCATCTGAAACCCCACTGCTGCCCTGCACAGGATGTCTGTGCTCCTCTTCAGAGCTGCTCTGCAACTTCATGGACATTTCTGAAACTAGCAAATGCTGTATTAGCATTTTGCCCCATCCAGACAGATCAAGACAAGTGGTTTGTCATGAGGAAAAAACCTGTCCAGAGCAGTATCGCTATCACTCCAGCCACATTGGATCATGAAGGCCAAACACAGCTGGCAGGCTGCAAAACGGGAAGCCCCAAAGGGGGAGAAACGCTCCATGCTAGGTCCTGCAATCCGCAAGAGGGGCTGAGTTAAATGCATTCAAGGGTGGAAAACAAAAGGCACTGTTCAAAGCTGATCCGGGGAGGCTGGGTAAACATGCTCCGGAAACGATGGCAACAAGCAATTAGCCAGAATGCTGCAGGCACCCTGAGGTGGAGAGAAATTAAACAGGTGTTTTTATGTTGAGAACCAAGCCTGCTCACTTTACCAGGAAGGATTTCAAGAATCAGTTGTTCTTTAGTAATAAAAGAGGCTGGCAACAATCTGGAGCAGTATTTGCATATGCATAAACATGAACTCGGGACACCTCCAGGATCTGTGCCACTTCCCGTCCCCTTCTTGGAGAGGCAGGAGCACAGGGAGAAGGGGGACATCTCTGGCATGTGCTTTGGGAACTCCCTGCAGGTCTAAAAGAAGTGACCTGTTCAGCCCCAGCAACCTTCCCCAAATGCCAGAGCAAATCCTTGGGAGAGCTGGGAACACCAGGGGGTAGTCCGGGGCTGGTGCAAGACATGGAGCAAGGCCAGGTTTAAATTAAGCTGCTCCCTGGGGAAGAGCATAGGGAGGCTGGGCATGTGGTCCTGGCCGGGGCTGGGGTGGCTGGCAGGACCACCACACTCCCGAACTGCTGCTGAGGGACTAATCCCACCCAGAAGAATGAAGTTTCCGCTGCGGCACGGCTGCTGTCCCACTCTCCACCACCCACTTTGGCCACACAAAATACACCGAAGAGCAATGCCAGTGCAGCAGACAGAGGCATGTGAAGAGCAATAACTTTCAATTAATGTCTACTCCAGGCAAAAGGAAGGAGAAAGAGTGCTTAAATTTAAAGCGATCAAATGCTTTGTCAGGGGTTGAGAAACTATTTTAGCACTAATGAACAACCCCATAACTACACTTCTCTGTCTGTGCTCTACACTTGAACTGCGTTAACATTCCTGGCTAATGACTTCCCTACCACCTCAATCACAGCCTGTAAGCGAGGCTCAAGGGCTGGAAAAGTGCCTCTGCACCATCTCCAGCTCCTCACTCTTACAGTACAGCCAGGACTTCTGAGCTCAGCTCTGCTCTGTTGCAAGCAGTACTGTTTTCCTGTATTACCCTATGCCCAAACCTGCACAGACTGTAGGGGTCTAAACTCCCCCAAAGACAAATTGCTTTAAAAAGGTCTCTAATTTGATGCTCAAAACACAGGTGACTTTGCCCTGTAGCAAAAAAGCAAACATTTATATATAAAATGAGAGGCTGTGAAGAGAAATATTTTGTATTCCTATGACTCCCAGAAACATCCTGAGCAGCTGAAGTGAGTTGTCTCAGCTTTGGGGTGAGTTTTGACCTGGACCCAACCCCTGTGACTGTCAGCTGGATTTCCACTGCCTGCCCGGACTCACCTTGGCTGTGACCGGAGCTCTGCGTAAGCGCGTTAGTGATGTTGGGAAGCTCGTTACCATAATTGCCATCTTCCAGGGGACAGACGTCCATCTCGCCCCACTTGCGCAGCTGCCGGAGCCAGCAGGATTTCTCTTCCAGCTTGCAGTGTGGGTTTAACACCACGCACACCCACAGCGCCCCTAAACAAAGCCAAGAAATCACGGAGGTGCCACTGCCATGCGTGCAGGGCAAAGCTCGCTGGCTGCCACGCTCGCCCTGAGAGCCTGCAAGGTTTCATCGAGGTTTGTAAACTCATTTCGGTATAATGCACAGACCCAGGAGGGGGATTTACACGGCTTTTAAATAAGAAGGAAATTAACTCTATCCCAGCTGAAACCAGGACAAAGTAAAACTCCTCCGTAATGAAGCTAAATTATAATCTCATGAGAGGGGGGACAGTGGGGAGGAGGGAAGGAGAGAGCGGCTGTGCATGAATTTGTGAGTGCTTCTGTCTGCCAGGACAAATCTAGTGTTTGAACTACACATCAAAGCATGCTTAAAAACACCCTGGCAAGCTGCAGAGTCTGTATCTCCAAAGACTAACCTGATTTTGATCCTACCCACGTTCCAAGCGCTTTAAAACCCGCTCTGAATGCTATTTCATCTGCCATTGTTCTTCAGGCCATTTGCATTCAACTATTTAAAAAGGAGATTTGGTGTATTTTCTTTCTATTTTTTTCTTTTCTTTTTCAATCCCTAGTAGCCCCCAGCCTGCAGAGGAACCAGCAGAGGAACCTGGAGCTTGGCTTGATGTCTTGCAGGCAAGAGCCCTCCCAGATGCAAGTCCTTTGGCTCTCACAAGCCAAGCTGCTCACCAGTAGGACACCCACACTGACTCCCTCTGGGTCAACCATGGGACCTCACATGATGCTGATGATGCTTTCTGCTGTGTGAGAGGCAAAACCAGGACCAAGGACATTCGTCATCACTAAGATCCAGCTCATTCTCTCATAAAACAGGGCTGACGCTGCTAACTGAGCCTTGCAGGCTATTCTGGGTCACTCACTGCGTTGATAAGGGCTACAGCAAACTAAGCAAGTGCAAACCCAGGGATTCTTCTTTAGCTGTTTCCATTTCTACCCAAATTTCCCTGCAAGGCTGCCAGGATGCAGTGTATCCTCTCCCTTGTGCCTCCCTGTGGGGTAGGATGGCTGTGGGCTGCCACAGCTGCAATGTGAGGCATCCCCAGGGATCCCCTTGGGCTGAGCAGTCCCTGTTGCTCCTCTCTCTGTCCGTGTCAAATCCTTTCGCACACGTGGGACAGCTCAGCCTCCTGCAGAAACACCCTCCCCGCCTCTCCTCCATGGGCTCAGCAGAGACCTGGAGCACCTTCCTTCTCCCTACCCAGCCTGCTGCTCTCCCTCACCTCTCCATCGCTCCCAGGGCCAAAGTTCTCATCCCAAAGTTACAGTCATTGGCAGGACAATATCACCCAACATGCCTCCACAGTGCAACAAGGAGATTCCTCCACAAGCCCAAACCACCTCCCTCGCTGGCTGTGTTTTGAGCAGCAGCTCTCCAGCTGCACAGCCCTGCCATTGAGCCAGACAGCCCCAAGAGAGGCTGCAGCTCCAACAGGAGCCAGAGCAGCCGGTCCCTTTGCCAGGCAACGTGAGGCAAAACCAGGCTGAGCAGCCATGTCCTGGCCCTGGTTCCCTTCTGGTGTCTCTCCGCTCCTCTGTGTTACAGCTGAGCTTTGGTGGTGCATGTCCCCAGACCAGTCCTTTGCCAGTTGGAACTTGTGGACATGTCTGGTTCAAAACATTAGTAAGGCATGAAGGCTGTGCATGTCTGGCTCCTTGGAGCCGCCTGGTTTGGCAGGAGAGATGTCTCCGCGTCACAACGCAGATGGTGGCAGCAGCATCACGTCCAGGAATGGGCACAGAAAAGCAATTGCAGGCACTGAGCAACAGCAAATGTCCAAAGCAGCCCTTGCCCGGTTCAGCTCCATCTCTGCCCCCAGGAAACCCCATCAAAACCCCACTTCTTTCTGATGAACAGGGGGGATTAAGATTTTTGAGCTATAACATCAGCAATTAATTAACATGTAAAAGAGGTACCTCCTTAGGGGCCCATCCTTCCCAGAGTAGGTCATGTCACTCACTCCCAGGCTCCTGCAGGCTCCACGGGGGATGCACAGACATGGTATCTTTTAAAAAAATCAGGTCTTGGCTCTAGATAATGAGTCTTCCTCAAGGAAAAGGATAGAACTTCCCACCTCCTCGGGTGGCCATGAGATAAAACCTGCACTCGACTCTGGGTGTCGGGCATTCCCTTCCCATCAGCACTCCCGCCTGTTGTCACTGCTCTTCTTCGCCCACTTTGGGGCTGCTTGTGTGAAAAGCAGCCTCGGGCATTTTCAACTCACGCCTCTGAGGGTGCACAGAGCTTGGCTGACAGGCAGTAACAAGGCTTGGTGCTCCAGCTTCACCGCCCCCAGGAATGGGATGCACCCGCTGGATTTTTTGGCTCCCACAGCTCCACTAATATGCGTTCCTCGGAAGCCTCATGACTTTGCTGCCTATTTTTGGGAGCCCTCCGAGGCATCCTTTGCATGCCAAAACATTATGCCCCTGGGCTCTCCTGCAGAAGGAACAATGTGGTGGGGAGGTGGGAAGCAGGAGAGAAGTGAGATTTGCATCTGTCTTGGTCATGATAATTATCTGGGAGATATAATAGAGTGGTTTTCTGAGCCCTGTGGTTAAATGACATCAGCTGACAGCACAAGTGACTCCTGTCCTGAGCCAAAATGCCATGCCAGGTCAGACTCCGTGTCTCTTCACATGCTGCAGAAACCTTCATCTGAACTTTCTGATAGCAGGAGGTTAAGTGGGGAACAAAGCAGCAGATCACGATTAAGCTAAGCCTCTAAACAAAAATGCTTTTTGATGACGGGGCTGGGTGCAGGGACAGGGGGGTCAGAGCCTTCCCAGCCCAGTGGTCCTGGCTGTCGGCCCCAGAGCAGACAGGCACTCCGATCCCGCGCCCAAGTTTCCAAACCATCAAAGAAATGCTCCTGTTTCCCACAGGGTCGCTCCCCGGCTTAATCTGCTGAAATTCCCCACTGTAAACAAGTGGCCGAGATAAATAAACCCGTCTCCAGGCAGATTAAGGTCAGGCTGCACTTCAGCTGGTTTTTCGTCTATTTTTTGTAATTAGGCTTTAATCGTAAGTACTAATGCGCCAGGGCAAATACTCCCACGCTGCTGAGCTCTCCATCCAGCAGGTCCTTCCTTTGGCTCCCCAGCAGACGGGGCAATAGAGGTTCAGTTGGCTGCACATGCACAAATGAACGATCCCATTTTTATTTTAGTTTTTTTTTTTAACTCTGAAATCCTGCGAAATCCTTTACGTTTTCCCCAGCATAAATCCACAATCTTCTTTAAGGCTGATCTTCTTCCAATCCCACGCAAGTCTGTGATGCAGTCTTTGCTAAAATCGATGATTAATTATTAAACGTGCCCAAAATAATTTCCAAAAGGCCCATTTTTTGCTTCTAAGTGGTGGAGGATTGTGGTCTGTGCCAGGGCTTCCCGTGGCAGCTGGCAACAAGCCCCTCATCCCTCCCTTCAGCAGCAATGGTACTACTGGCAGCTTTGGCATCTGCAGCCCACAGGCAGTGGGACGTGGTGCTTCCACTGCCTCATATGCCCTGGCTACTGTTACCCACCCAGGGATGGTTTGGGACACCTCTCTGCATTCCTGATGTTTGTTACTGGTGAATACCCCCAACTCAGAGCTGCTCTGGTCCCTCCACGCCTCCACATCTCCTTCAGAGATGCTCTGCTCCTACAGTAAACACTGCCCAAGGCCAAACACAAAAGGCTCCTGTAAAATGAGGGAATAATCTCTGCTTTGAGTACAGCTCATGCCCATCCTGTCCTAGAGCTGCTTCTCAAAACATCACTGTGTCCTCTACAGGAGCTCCTCTTCAGCATGGAGATGCCCAGACCCTTGATAGGTGTGACACGCCTATGCCAGGCGAAGTGCTCTGACGTGTGTTGGCTGGCACCATGCTTCCCCTGCTGTCGTGTTGATCCAGCGCTGGTAGGGCCCTGACATTCCCCAGCCACTTTGCCATCTGCCAACGGGGACATGCAGCCACCTCCTCCCACTCTGCCGATCAAAACTGTGTGCACCAACCTGGTCTTTGTGCAATTAAGCCAGGACTGAAGCCCAGCCACTCTCCCCTTGACTGTACAGAAAGGGAGGGAGGGCTCTCAGCTTGGATAGCAGCTTAGAAATCTGGCCAAATAATCTGTAATTTTGAGCAAATTGCTTCCTGCGTCCAGGCTTGCTCATACACCCATCCATTCATATATCACCAATGTGTTTTCTTTCTTCCACATGGAAATTCTGGCTTGGTGACTTGGCCACCTCTCCAGGATCCTTGCATATCCAATTGTCTAGCTGCAGCATCCCAAAATCCTGGAAATATCTTCTTGGCAAGCAAGCACAGATGAGCTCTCCAGAGCTGGTGTGGTTACTTCCATCCAGGAAACGTCATACAGAAGAAAGACATCCCACCCATGCCCAGATCTTGTCTGCATAGTTTGGCCATGGTCCCCAGCCTCATTTCGGTTTGCATTTGTTGGGCACTTGGTAGGTGGGTCCGTGATTCCCAGCTGCAGTCTCAGATGCTCCAGATCCCAGACCATCCTAATCCTTTTTCCACCTCTACCATTATCCCTCTGGTGCCAGCCCATCAGCCCTTGCCTTTGCACAGTATTTCCTACCAGCAGGCTGCAGAGGAGCTCAAACTTACTCAACAAACTATGGCTCAAGCCAAACTATTCACCCAAGATCCCATATGTCCAGGAGAGCCCAGAACTGCAGGGTTAACTTCACCCCACAACCAACCTCCCCAAGCCCATGTCATCTAAATGTTTTATTCTAATGATATTACAGTGTCAGCCAGCTGAGCTGGTGTCTAAGGTGCTTAGCTAGAATTACCCAGAACTGCATTTCCCTTACAGCCAGGCTCTGTGCTGCCCATCCTGCCCCCCTCACCCTGGCAACGTGCACCACAGCAGGCAGAATCTGACAAATGTGAGGAGACTTAAGAACCTGCCTTTCCCTCTCTGGATCATGGTTCCTTCAGGAACAGCACTTCCACATCCAGGCTACATCCAGCCCCTGGGGCTCACCAGCCCTGTGTCCTCCCTCACAAAGGCTTTGGGGCAGCTCACCAAACACCAGCCTGCTGGAAGCATGGGACCAGCCACAGACTGCACACCTATCATCCTTGATTCCTTTGCAGGAGAGGGGCTGGTTTAAGGTGTTGAACTGTGCGGTTTGGGCCTGATCCAGCTGTCTCACAGTGATTTCCCCAACCAGGGATAGAGTAAGGTCCTGGCATCTCTCAGGGTCTCTGCTCCCAAAAGAGAGCCCCCTATAGGGCCTCTGTAATGATGTCCATTGGCCCAGCAGCCCAGGTAACTCTGCTGCTCTCTGCAAGGCAATGACCCTTACCCAGCTCATCCCAGAGCTGCCGGCACTTCTCTGTTATGCCTGTTCCCTGCTGCCTCCAGAGGGAGAGCCGAGGATCAGCCATGAACTGCTCTGTTATCAACGTCAGCATCCTGGCTCCGTTGGAGTCCCTCATGCGCAGCATCTCCCGGACCTGGAAAGGACAAAGAGAAAGTCTTCGGTGAGACAAACCATGGTCCCTCAGACGGGTTTAAGCCATGTTCACCTGGCTGGCAACCCGCAGCTCCCTCAGCCTGAGGGTCCAGACTGTAAATACATATACATATATATATATGTGTGTGTGTGTGTATAACATATAGTCATAAATTATAACCCTCATGCAATGGCTGTGATGAGGCTGGCTGGAGCCCAGCTGAGTAGCAGTCATAGCCAAGCTGTGAAGGGGACCAAGACCGAACGTGAAAACAAAGCCCTTCTGCAAAGAAAGAGAAAAGCCCATAGGTTGGTGGTACTTGAGAGTTATGGTCTCACCGTCCCATGGTCTTGGTAGGCTCTGCAGGGTTGGCTTTTTCCCCACTGTGCTGAAGGGGAGATGGGGGAATGCCCTTCCTTGCACAGGGATCACAGAACGCATGGGAGGAAGGGACCTGCCAGGACAGCAGGTGAGACAATCCAGGCCTGACCCAGAGCCTGGATTACAACCGCCTGCTCTGCGACAGAGTGAGAAGGCACTGGAGCAGAGATTCCCAGCTGTGATGGGCACCCTTCCAGGGCAGCCAGCGAGTGCCAGCTACGTGACATGCCGGGCAGAGATGGGAGAGAGCAGCCGGCTCCTCACCTTGGCAAACATGGAGTTGAGCTGCTTCCCCGAGCCGTAGTACCCTCCCTGAGATAGGAACAGCTTCACCTGCTCTCGGACCTGCTCCTCGTCCAGGTGCCAGCAGTTCTCATCGTCGATGCTGGCCCCAGCAGTGGGGTCAGGAGCACCTGAGAGGATGTGGGGGAGGAGAAGAGAGACAACCATGTTTATGGCAGCAGGGTCAGCAGTCCCACTAGCGAGGAGTGCCTCTATTTCATAGGAACCCACTTTTACTTTATCAGCTCAGGTTACAGAAGACAAACCTGATTCCCAGGCAGTGAGCCCCAACTGCAGCACCGTGCTGTGCTAACACAGTGGTGACAGCAGCCATCAGGAGGGATCCTGACCACAGGGCTAGCGCTTGCATGGCCCCTCACCCTCTGTATCCCATGTGAAGTGAGGCTGAGGAAGATGAGGGACCTGCCTTTCTCCAAAGCCCCAGGAGTGCAGGCAGCACAGCTGCAGAGCCCGGAGCACTCCACAGCTCCAGGGATTGCCCAGGGTGCTCCTGCTCCACATCACCGGTTTGTTAAAGCATCAGTAAAGCTCCAATTCCTGCAAGCCCTTCCCCATGTTTGAAACAGTCTAACAAAGGTACTACTGCCTATGGGCTCCAGAGCCCTGGGTTAAACACCTGGTCCTGTCCCTCCTTTGCTTTAGGACAGGGGACAAGTCCCTGGGCATCTGCGCATCAATGTACCTGCCTGGGAGAGACTCTGCAGGAAAGAACAAAGGATCAATAATCCTTCAAAGAGCAAACTGTGACCAGAGCACAGCCTTTGGCAGGCACACATATGTGTTCACGAGCTGCACTTCATCTTCCAGAGAACAAAAAAAGAAAGAAAATCCACAATTGATTTAAACAAGTTGGAGCAAATTTCCCTTGCCTTGTCCCTTTTGATTCCCATTTTCTCCCCCAAGCATCCCTGCCTCCCAGAAATGGGTTCCAGGGCTCACAGGACAGCCAGCAGCACAATTCCAGTGAGCAGCCAAGAGCACAAAATGGAACAGAAACTCAGGTTTTCAGGTGTCTGCTTTTGGGTCCTGCTCCTCAGAAACACCGTAGGGAAAACCAGTGCCAAGAAGGGACTGCTGCAGCTGGAGGATGCTCCACTCCACTTTGGTCTGCTTCTTCCATCTCATCTCCCTCTCAAGAAAGGAAGAGGATCAGCACAGGAAGAGCAAGATGCGGCATGAGGAACCATGGGATGCTGTAGTTGACACATTCCCAATTACATTTCCACAACTGGGATCTGGCTGGGGAGCAGACATCACTTTCCTACAGAGACAGCCTGGGATGCTGTGCACACACCAGCCTTGTGCATTGCTGAACCAGGAGCTCAAATGCAATTCATGAAAATTGTGCTCCAGGAATCCTGTTCAGCAAGGGCAAGTGCCTCTTCCTGGCTTGTAAGCAAGACAACACCAACCTCAGGGGTTTTGCTCCTCCAGCAAAGGCTGAGAACACTCCTGACCTGCTAAGATACAGTTATTTGTATTTAATGGCCTTTACAAAATTACTTTAATTTCTGCTAACACTTGCTGCCTGAGAGAGGTTCCAGCAAGCTCTAGGCATACTGAAGGGACAGGATGCTGCTGCTCCCTCTGCAGAATAATTTACGGTCAACACAACCACATAATTGGGACAAGAGCTGAAGCAGCAGAAAGGAAATCACAGCTCCTGGATGAACATAAGGACTTTTGCCACACATGCCCTGATCCTGATCCCACTCCCCTGTCATAGGCCTGGAGAAGCAGTTAAATCCTGAGCCCACAGCGAGGGGCGAGTCCTGCTCAGAGTGTACCACCAGAGTCAGCTCAGAGTCCTGCCACCAGCCACGAGGGACAACTACAGCCAGGGACAGGTACAGTCCATGATGGCCCTCTGAGCTTTTCTGTGCCTTTTCCTTCCCTCCCCCAGCCTCATCCTTATCTTGCAGATAAAGAGCAGACAAGCCAGCGATTATCCCCTATCAGGAACCAATGACTAATCTGTCTACCATGAGCGCTTATCCGGCCCCATCGTTAGGTATCCCAGATGCTCACACTCTTAATATCCTCCTCCCCACCACCCTGCCCGCCACTTCCAGCTGCAGCTATCCAGAGCAGCCTCGACTGCCTCTATAGGGTTACCCATCTGCATCTACAGGCACCAGGAGGGCATGGATGCCCGGGGTGACACATCCCACCAAAGCTCAGCTCATCCTTGATCCCTCACTGTGGCTGCTGTGACAGATAAAGGAGGAGGAGGAGGTCACAAGATGCAAAAAGTAGGTGCGTTTTTTTGGGGTTCCCGGGGCTACCCCTCGATGCCTGCTGCTCACACGTAGTGTTAGCGACGGAAAGCCCGAGCAGCGCAGAAGGGAGCGTGCAGCTAAATAAAACCTCCTCCTCCCACGCAACACATTGAGCACTTCGCACGTTGGGGTTCGGGCCGCAGCCAAATTAGCAACGCGCCTCTCGCGCCTCCAAATAAAGCCCAAATTTGCTTGTAAATGTATTTTGCTCTCCTATAAAAGATTCAGAGAGAGGGCTGTAATAGCAGATTCCCACACGTGCAGCACAACCCGGCAGATAACGGGCTGCCCAATTACGCTGGGGAGCTGGATAAACATTTAAGAGCAAACAACGGGATTTGTGCTGGGTTTAAATATTAATGGCAGGATTTGTCCACTTCCCCTTGCCAACGTTCACACCGTGGGGGCTTCGGCAGCAGCATGCCATGACGCAGCTGATGAGTGATTCCATGTCGCAGCTCCGAAGGAGCTGGGAACGGCATGTAAAACAGCCCGGCGCCTGCATAACACATTTCTCATATAGCAGCATTCGTGCTCCGAAGAGCCCTGTTTCAGATGTGCTGGATCTTGGTCCTGCCGGATTCAGAGTTAAGGAAACACCATTGCACATCTTGAGTGGAAAGAGTGTTTCACCAGCCCATTTACACTGGCTGTAGAAACTGAGATAAAAATGCAATCCATCACACCCCAAGTTGGGCTCCCCCCTCACTGGGAGCTCGGGGGTTTAACTGTTTGACAGCCAAGTGAGACTTGGCAAATACAAAGACTGAGAAATAAGGACTGGAAAAATCTACAAATTAGAAAACAGAGTGAAGTCAGGCATGGAAAATTCAACTCCTTGCTCAGAAATTAGCTGCTCTACATGAAGAAAATGAAAGGGGCTCCTGGACTGGAAAGCTGTTGGTTTCCAGGGCTGAGGAGGCAGGAAGACCTTGTGGGTCATGCCAAGGCATTGGCACATTCCAAACCCAAGATCCTAAACCCAAGAAGGGGAGATACATCAGCTGAGTAGTGTGGAAAGCACTCCCAGAGCATCTGACCTGAAGCAGGATTGGTGATACAAAGAAAAAGGGATGATTATTATTTTTAACCAGTACTTGGAGCTGATAAACTGATGCTAAAAGCCACCCAGGGAAAAAGGTGGCTGCTCCAGCATCTCCCCTATGGTCACTTCACTCGACTATGCCCAGCACCTGTTGGTGGTTTGGGGCCTGGCTGTGCTAGCCCTGGGGTCAGTGCCTGGAGCAGGGCTGGCCGTCGTGGTGGCCATTCACAAGGGCCATCTCATGACTGCACATGGTGGTGTTGCTGAATGCCTCCAGGCTCCTCTCTGGGGTCCAGAGAGAAAACAGATGTGAAGGATCAGCTCGGGGTGGGGGGTGGGGAGGACATGGACAAATAAGCAAACGGCAAAAAACCTCGAAGAGAAAATAACCAGGCACCAGAAAGGAAATGAACTCTAACAAGGGATTAAAAATAGCAGCAAAGCAAGGAATCCAGGTCTGCCAAGACTCCCGGTTCGTTTTCAAGTGGAGGCAAGTCAGAGGGAGCTGCCAGGGCAGCCTGAAGATTCACACACACCTGACAGCAATGGGGCAAGTGAATCCAGACTGGCTGCCAGCATGGTGGAAAGGAGCAATGTGGTCCAGTTGGTACCAGTATCTGGTGCAGCCGACTTTGGAAGCTGCTTGTCAAGCACCATTCATGTGCTCTGGGGTCATTTGGCAGCACCAGTCACTCTGCAAGACAAGAGAAAGAGCTGCCTTTCTCTCTAGCACTCAGGTGTGGTTTTTTCCCTTAAATCCACATCAGCTCAGCAAACAGGAACACGAATCTCCTGGAGACTTGACCTTCTCCCCCTCCCCCTCCCCTGCGGGAAGGCAGAATTTCAAATAGGTTTACTGGTGCTGCCCTCCAGACGCTGTCTCGGGATGACCTGAAAGTCAAAGAGTGCCCGAGGACTCCTCAAACATCAGCCTTGGCTCGGTGTGACAGGACAGGCAGGGACTTCCTGCACACTGACCTGGCAGCTGACTTGCTGTGCACACGGAGCAAGATGGGACAGTGGGTGAAGGACAGTATTAGCCCAGGAGTTGAAGGAAAGCTCAAAGTGGTCAAGAATGCATGTGAGACCAAAGGGAATGAATGAGGCAGCAGGCTTCTTAGGGCTTTTGCATCAGCAGATCTGCTTTTCCCATGCCAAAGCTTGAGGGACAATTCCCTCTAAGGGTTTTCTAAAAGTCCTTTCCTCCAAGGAAGCTCCCAAGACCCTGCAGGACCACAGAGGCCCCTTGGAGATTCACATGGCTTGTCCTCAGAGGGAGCTGCCCCTGCACTGTGCGACAACAGAGGTTTTGTGGCTTTTCCCACTTCTGGTTGAGAAGAGCATCCCAAGCCCTTCAGTGGCACCAGCTGAACATCACAGACACGGTATCATCCATTGGCATTTCCAGGGGCCAGACAAACCACCCCAGCCACAACTCCTGGACTGAGGGCTACAGCACCCTCTGCTGTGTCCACATGCTGCTCAAGCTGGGTGAGTTTCAGAGTTGCAAACACTCAACCTGCCAAAATCTCGTGCTCCTTATGCAAGGAAGGAAGAGAATTCATCAATGATGCATGAAGCATACCTCTAAGCCCCAAATCTTCTGGGCCCACAAGCACTGTCCCATCTTTAAGCTTCTAATTACAGATTTTAATGACCACTGTGTCTGGTCCTGCTGTGGTTTCCATCAGTCTCCTCTCCTCAGTCACAGACTGCTTTTGCCTTCAGCAAGAATCCAATGTTTGCTTCCAAAGCCTATATATCCTAACCAAGCTCAAAGAATGTATCTGAGACACAGCTTTCCTTTTGTACACCCCACACTGATCCAGTCTTTCTCTTAAAATAAATTCAAATCATTCCCTACAAACATGAACCAAAATACCAGAGGAGATGAATGCCGCCTCCCAAGTTTGCTGGATGGCTTGGATCCTGTGCACCAGCTGCTGATGGGTGTTGGATCCACACTATTGAGAGCATGGAATCTAGCACTGCTGGCAGGACTCATTGGTGCTTCTGAGTTCCTCTGCCTTCACACTGTTTGCTTTTGCCCCAAATCTCCCTCTCTGCCTATCCATTCCAGCTTCCATTCCCATTCCAGCTTTTTCTCAGCCTTGATCTCTCCAATACCTCCTGGCCCTCTCTGCAGTACCTTACTGCACCAAAGCAATCGCTCTCTGTTCCACATGCACACCTCAGGAGACATATTCTTCCCAGGTTTTATGGATCCCCCCAGCATCAAAGCTGCATCAATCCCACAACCCCAGCATGTCCCACCATGGCTGGTATCTCTGAGTTACCTTCTCAGCTTGCATTTTACCTGAGCCAGGCTGGCACCATGGCAAGTCCTGGGCTGATGTTCTCAGAAGAGCGGAGGGAACAAGGTGCCAAGGTGGACACCACCAGATAATCTTTACTCCCCTGGAGTCCCAGCTATTGGATCCAAGCTCTCCAGCTGCAGCTTCTGGCTGTCCCCAGCATCCACCCCACCAGGAAAGACCAAGCAGCCACGAGTCACTTTTGCTGGCACAATAACACCCTTGCAGCCTTGCTCTGTGCCAGGCAGCCACACTGCTGGCTTTGTCCCCTTGCAGGAAAGCACTGAAACCCACCCTGGTCTCCTCCCTCCAGCTGCCACTCCAGACGCCAAGCGTGGAGGTGCCAGACACGCGGGATGCTCTCGCTGGCACGCGCTGCCCTTTGCAGCCAAGCCACGGGAGCAGAAACGTGACCCACTTCAGCAGGCAGAGGTCAAGTGGGGAGCAGAGCGGCAGGCACACCTAGGCTCTGCTTGGACTGAATCCTTTGGGAACACACAAGCGCTTTGGCTGCACTCCAAGACTCCATCATTACTGGATAGTTTGCATTTCCTTCTAGGAAGACAGCCGGAAAGATCGGCACGCGGTGCACAGCCCGCGGCTACAGACTCCTGCAAGGAACAAAGCTCCGATGCCCGGAGCCGAGCGTGCCAGACAATGGCCAGTAATTTTCTCTGCTGTTCGGGCTCTGCAGGAGGAGACGGAGCATCCCCGAAAGCCTTATTTTACAAAACCAGACAACCCCCCTGCACAAGGGGCATTCCCCAGTCAGCCTGGTGCAGAATCAGTTCCTCAATCCTACATGCTCACCATATAAACATGGAAAAAGGAACCTTTTGCATAGTCAGGGGCAGGTGAGGAAGACCTGACGTTGATATGAAGCTCAACTGACCTCTCCTAAAAAGAAGGAGGGGCAGGGAGAAGAAAAGGATTTCCAGAGAGGCTGTTCTTGCTCCTAGGTGTAATAACCTCAGGTGTGCAGTGCACACACTGCGGGACTGTTTCCATTGCAGAGGCTGGCCTGCCAAAAGCCACCTTGGCCCCAACCCCTAGGAGAATGAAGCCATGACCCCAAGGGTCTGAACAAGACACGGTCAAGAAATGCACATAAAGCTCTATGTAAAGCACAGCTTGAAGAATTACAAATCCCAGGATCAGTGACCCACTATGAATGCATGAACCACAGCTGGGAAGGGCAAGATGGGGGACAAATTTAGATCCACTTCACCTGGAGACCCCAGGACTCCTCTCCCACAAACAGACCCCATAGCTGCAGCCCTTCCTCACCTTGGGCTCAAGTAGGTCTGCAATGTAGCAGATTGCACTGTGGCTGTGTTTCTGGCAGGACCAGGAGGGCAAAACTTGCAACACTGTCCAGGATCAAGAATCAAAGCCCTGGACAGCATCACTATGAACGTGAACGTTAGGGTTTTGGAGCCTTCCTTTTCACAGGATACAACATTTATGAGTTATAGATCACCTTAAGATGATGTCATCATATGAAGGCTGATCCCCCAGGGTGCTCTCCTGCTTGCAGAGGCGTTTACTCACTTGTGACCAGCCAGGCAGCCACAGGGGTGTCAGATAGGTGCCACCCTGTGTGGGGTGACCGTGTCTCTGTTGGTTCAAAATCACACACTGGAGTGCGTGAATTTGCACAAGTCTGAAGGGAGTGAGAATTTTTGCTTTGTGGGTTTGTTTTTTTTTTTTTTAAACCACTTGTAAAAACAAGAAGCAGATATTGAACTGGAGCCAACATCTGTATCTTTGTAAGACTCTCAATCACCAGCCTTTTGCTGACTCTAGAGCAATATATATTCAGAGCTTTAGAAGCTTTACTTCAATCTGCTTAGGAGAAAGCAGCCTCAAACAATGGCCAAGAAGGGATCTTGTCCAGCTTCAGCTTCAGCAGATCAGCTCAGAGAGGGAATGGCCCTCACCAGATCCTTGCAGCATCACAGCTCTTTATTCTTTTGTAATGTCAAAAATTGAGGGTCCCCCTGCAAAAGCCAGTTACACAGAACACAACCACCCATGCGGCAGATGTGGCACAGCAGAGGAGACAAAGGCGTCTCCCAAGGTAGGAGAGGGAACAACCAGCTAGAGAGAGATGAACACATCTAAGATCAGAGCTGCCATCACCCCTATGGTGACGGTGAACCTCTGGCCTTACTTGTCTACATGTGGATTCAACTAGTTCAGATGGTATTTTAGGCCGCATATGGGGCTTTTCATCTTTGGAGCACTTAACAGGCACGTGTTAATCCCTGAAACGCCCTTCCGTGGCAGATAAGTGTTTATTATCTCTGCTCTACAGCTGGCGGGACTGGCACGGTGGGGAGCAGCTCATTGTTGCAGACCCTGGGCAACCTCAGCTCCTGGGCTGAAGAGACACAGCGGGAGATCCCCAGGAGCCTGGGCCACATCCTGGGCCAGTGGAGCAGGGCTAGGCTGGGCACTGGCCCCCAGATTTCCAGGGGAGGAAGTCGAAAGCATCTTCCAAACACAAAGCCCCAGGACACATCTCCGCTGCCATTGTGCAGTAGGTCAGAACCACAGCACTCATTTATTATGGGCAAATTAACACCCATGGAGATTAAAGCTTTATATCTCCCACCGGCTCAGCCGCATCTGACTTAGTGCAAGGCTGGGGCTGACACCATGTCCCCACATGCTGGAGGAGCCATATCCCCACTGCACCTCCGGCTCCACAGGGTCCCAGCGCCACATCCTTGGCTTCTTCATTCCACTCTGAGCTGTGCCTTGTGCACCACCAGCCTGTCAGCTCTGCCTCTTTGTGCCTGTTGAAGCCAGTGTTTGACAGATAAACACATAAAGAGGAGCAGAGGGCAGGATGGGGACACCCCAGTCATGTGGTCCCAATATCCATGCATTAACGTCAGTGTGGCACTGCCAGCTCTGTCTGTGCAGCAACAGACAAATGCAAAATGAAGGACATCACAATGGGCACCAAAACCACCATCCCAGCCCCAAACACAGAGCCAGGGTCACCCAGGAAGGAGGCAGGAATTACCATGCACTTGGTTGATCTCCGAGTTGGATGACAGGATCTCATCAGCCAACTTTTGGGCAGTGGGCAGCACCTCAGTGTGGTGTGCTGTGATCAAATACTGAACAAACTTCTGGAGCTGGTCCCTGTTCATCTGGAAAAGGGTCTCTGAGATGGGAAGACGGAGTTTGACCTGGTCTGGCTTGCGGATCCTGTACAGCGAAAGTGCCACGACGTGAGCACAGTAAAAAATGTCCTTGTTCCCACAGCCGCACGTCACTGAGGTGATTTTGCAGCGGTCGAAGCTGATGGCCACCTTGTAGGTCATCTCTGGTTCTGTCGTAGTCGCTGGCTCCGTTACTGTTCCGCTGAGGTGGAACCCTGGAGAGGGAAAGAAGAAGAGGGAAAGGTCAGGTTAGCTTCCCTCTGACCACAACCCCTCATGCCAACTCTGGAAGGAGGGAAGGCCAGCCAAGGCTGCTTGTGCATCTCTCTCATATACCAAGGAGTGCAGCACCCAACACAGCCCATCCCCGTGGCTTACACCCAGCAACACCCAGCCCGTGATACAAACACACTTCTGCAACAACACACACACAGCCAGACTCATCGGGCCGAGCTTATTTAACAGCCAAACCCTCAGGGGAAGTGCAAAGCTGCTCAGTTCCCATTTGTTTAAGTATCTCAGACTGTTTCTCTCCTGGGAGTCATTTCCATCCACGCCTCCCTCTCGCTGAATTTGCAACTCACATGAGTGAGGGCTGGTAGAAAAAGGCCACGTTTGCTTTTCTTTTATGAGCCAGACAAAAAAACCCACAAGTTAAATGCAAAGCAATTCTAACTTTGGTCTCTTAAGCAGGTAGCGTGCTCCAGGGCATGGCCACAGCTCTGAGCTCTTCCACACAGCAGAAACAAGGAGCAGGGACAGGAGCAATGCACAGTCCAAACCATTGCTGGGGGAAAACTGTTACTTGACTTCCACAAATCGCTCACACCAATGTTATGGTGCTCCTAACAGTCCCCACCACGCAGAAAGGGGGGTGCAGTGCCTTCAGGCACAAAGTGGGAAAAAAGGTCTCAGAAAATCCCAAATGCAGGTGAGGAACATGAAACAGGCTCAGAAAGTCCTGTGGGTCCAAAGAAAGGTGGATGTACCAAGCAAGTGAGGGATGAAGTCAGTGAGATAAGACTGACTGATGGATGCCTATCAACCTCACTCTGAATGGGAGCCTCAGGGAGTCCTTCTCACAATCCAGCTGCTGAGTGCGTGCAACACCAACACTTTGCACTTGCTCAGCCACCTGGAAAAGGGATATCTTTGTTTCCCACACTCATCTGCCTCGTTCCTCCAGGGAGAGTAAAGCTGCACCAGGAGGTTAATTAACATGCCATGGCCATCCGGTGTCCCCATGTCAGAACATGGTGTGGGACCTGGCACCCCACACCACCCATTCCAGCCCTCCTCCTGGAGGAGGATGCTCACTTTTCTCCATGCCACTGCAACCTTATTAAGCCTGTGTATGTACAGGTCCCTGCAGAGCCTGCCATCCCCAAGGAGAAGGCAGCAGACAGCTGAGAGCCCTACAATTAGTGACAGAAAAGGAGAAAGGGTGGGGGGGGTGAAGATTAAAATACATTAACTGCATCAAACCCTTGTGCATTTGCCAGCTCTTACAAAGCCTTTCGGAGACAAATTCTACCAGAGGTTTTTAATAAATGGCATCAAAACCAGCTATTCACTGCCAGTCTCTTTAAAGCCACGCCAAAAACCACATTCAAATCTGATTAAGTGTCAAGGAGGTCTGCTTTTACTTTAGTGCTGGGGCGGGGGAAAAGCAGACCTGTTCTGCTGCCATCACCCAAAAGCCACCCCATGTGGCCAGCAGAGCAGGAGGGGAGGAATGGACAGCTCTGCACTTCCCTGTTGTTCACAGGCTGCCGGGAGCAGGAGCGCGGCTGCGGAGGTGCTGGGCTCGGTGCCGCGGGAGCAGCATGGCCAGGGGCTGACGAGCCTCCCCCTCCTCACAAGCCCGTCCCCAGAAGCCAAACTATATAAATCCCGAGGATAAACTCCAAAGTGTTTATGTTTTACCACTTCTCTGGTTTGCAATGCTTGGCAGGCAGCTCCGACTCACTGCCAGTTTCTCCCTAGTTTACTTTTTGAACAAGTTAAAAGGATTGGAAACCGCGTTCCTGAGCAAGTATGTATGTATATCCTCGTATGTACGCCTGCAGGCACACACACACACATACATAAAACACTCTAGGACAAATTACGGGCCATAAACACTGCCTTGAAATGCTTACTTTAACAGGACCGTGGGCCAGACCCCAGGCTAACTGGTGTAATGCTGGAGGAACTCATTTAACCAAATGACCTGTTTCAGACAGGTATAAGTCTGAAAGTGAACCAACTGTGGTCTGATTCAGCCTCCCAAGAGAGAAAATTTGTCCAGATACTTCTCAGGCTATTCTCAGACACCCCAAAAGCTCTGCTCTCCCATGTGCTGCAAGAGCTGGTCTTCACAACTCAGAGCCGGTCTGCACATCCAACAGGACCATTCAGTATGTCAACAACTGCCAAGTTCATCTGGCACTCGAGCCCCAAGTCAAGTGTTGGTTTAGATTTTAGTGCTGGTGACAGCAGATCTATTTAAGATAAACTAGGAACTCTACAAAACATTTATCAAATGCTGGTCAGAAATTAAACAAGACGGGGTGGGGGAGAGAGGAGCTGGCAGGAACAGAGGCATTATTTGTGAATATTTACATTAATGTGAGGTCAGACTGCAGCTACCACACTGCAGCCAGGTCTGCACCCTGGCACCTATGGCTGCTGAGCACACCAGCTCAGCAGTGATGGGTATCACTGTCCATGAGAAGAGCAGTGGCTAAAAGGTAGATTTTGGTGTGGTTACTTCATCGTCCATCCAAGCACACACTCCTGCTCCACACAAAACCCTGATGTTATCACCAAAAAGCTGTGGATAACCCTGGAAAAGTACAGCTGTCACTGTACCCTCCTCTCTGTTCATCTCACATCCTAGAAGAAAGAAGCATCCTAGGAGCTGTGATACCAGCACTTCAGTAGAGAGAAACACAGCCCTGGTCACTGACACAGGGTCTGGATAGCACTGAGAGCAAAGACACAATCTCCTCTGTGTCCTTCCTGTACATTTCAATTTAAGACATTCCTACAGCCCAGTGCTTATCTAGGACTTCATCTTCTGTTCTTAACATAAGCTAACTTGGTGTTTGATTTGCTGCCAGCAAAGTGACAGTGCCAAGGCTTGAAAACCATGGAAAAGAAATAATTAAATACCATCTTTGTAACTACAGACTCATTACGCCCCTCCGGAGTTCAGCTTTGTCCCAAGAACAACGTCGCCTTCTTCCTGCCCCAGAACACCCTCTCCTACTTTTACCACAGAAGCTTCCCAGTGGGTGTCTCTTTGATCGAAGCTGCAAAAGGAGCTGAGCATTCATAACTGCCCCAGAAAGAGCACAGAAAGGTGCCATGAATGTTCACGGGCACACAGGGCACGATGAGCTCATCTCTTTCTAATCCCAGCCATCCAACCCACCAAATGGTGACAAAACACTGGAGGAAGGACCTTCCTTGTATTACTGCTGCAGGACATTGCACCTCTGATTTAAATTAAAACAGACCCTACAATTGTTTTCCAGGAGTTTGTGAGCTCCACACTGGTGGGACTTACAAACTTGTCAGCTGGGCAGTACTCTCCTCTTTGGAGTGCATAAACCCTGCAGGCTGAGAGGCAGGTGGATCCACAAAAAAAAAATAAAAATCTTGGGCTCTCAAACAGTTATGAAGGATGAAGCCTTAGCAAGGACCCCAGTGCAGGAGACTTTACTATTAGGACAACAGCATTAATGCCTCAACAGAAGCCTCTTTAACCAAGATGGAGAATTCTTTGATCTATAAACCTACTCAACCAAAAGGAGTTGTGCAAACTCTTCCAGTTCTGTAAGAGCAGAGAATCATTCAACTGGACATCTTCAACCCAGATATCCATATGCCAACCATCAGGAGAAACCACTAGCCTGTCCTGCAGCTCCAACCATGACGCCAGCTGTGAAGGCCCCTTGTCTTGTGTTCTCCAGCAAATCACTGAAGGTAATACAAACATTTAGGCTGGTTCCATTGAAATACCTGGAGTGTGGAGACAGGCTGACCCCCAGATGAAAATTTAAATGCCAGAAACAAGCAAAACCCAGGCATAGCCCCTTCCCTTCTCACACCTGTGGCACCAGCACATACAAGAGAGAGGAGGACTCCACATCTACCACACTAGCTGGGAACCTGAGTGCTCAGCTCTGCTGCCTCTGGCAGTTGCTGCTCACAGCCATCCCTCAGATTTCACACCACAGCCCAGACAGAAGTCACAGTTGTCATTCACTAAGTTGTGCCATTTGGAAAAAAATAGCTCTTTCTTCCCAGGCGTGGCAGTCGCCTGCCTTTCCTGGAGCGTTGGCGCAGTCCTGCCAGGGTGGAAAGCACCACAGAGCAGCAGCATCTGCAGGACCTCACCCTGAGCGTGCTGCACTGGCATTGCTGTGCGAGAGGATGGGCGTCAGTAACGCATGGGTAACGTGGGGAGCATTTCTTCATGGCACTGTGGCTTTTCTGCCTCCTCCACAGGCTTTTCTCTGTCTTTGTAGAATCCTTGAAGTGGGACAAGGAATGGCTCAGCAGAGGGAAACATGCACCACATCCATGCTCTGAGCATGGACTGCTGGTGGATGTGGCTGGACACTGTACATAAAGAACTCACACTCACACCTGGCTGTCAAAACCTCAAGTAACCTCCTAGTACCTGAGGGTGGTATTTTGGGTGGCCTCTGTTAGGAGCAACGTGATGGAAAGTCCATCCAAGCAGCTTCCTGAAGGCACCAGCCACATCCCTTTGCATCGTAGCCAGAGAGGGGCGGCTGCAGCAGGCAGCAGCTTGGCTGCTCACTGCTCTTATACTCTGTGCTCAGCTCCCAGGATTCTCCACCTCTAGTCAGATTAACCCCACTCCAAATCTGTTTGGGGAGCTCTATCTTTCAGCAGGCAGGAGCTCCGCAAAACCAAACGGGAATGAATACATGGATATTTATGGGGCTCAGCAGATGTAGACGAGGTAAACTGAAATTCTCAGTGCAAGTTGCAAACACTAGGTTAACATGACCCAAATATGTTTTTTTAAAATTTCCAAACCACAGCGGAAAGTTATTTTAAACTAAAGTGATTCCAAGCTCTTTAGTGATTAAACGGACTGCAGCTCCAGCTCCTAGTGGAAAAACCATTTGTTTTTCCACTGTGTGAAAGCCATAACTAGCAATGAATAATAATTGCCGCACCAAGTGTTATTTATAAGCCATTCTCAGTCACATTTCCATGCCTCGAAACAGCAGCTTTCTAAACATGAACTTAAAATCGGTCAATATTTGTAATGTAGACAACACCCACGGGAGGAAGGTGTCGGTGTACTCGGGCGGTGGGAAGCGGAGGTTAGTAAAATCTCCCAAAGCTTTCCGGCTTCTAGATCAATTCCTCCAGCCGGCTGATGCTGACAATTGCTCAGTCCGTGACCTTGCAGTTGGAAAGGAGATGGGCTCATGAACTCATTTGCACATGACAATGCTCCAGCAAAGTGAATCATCTGCCTCCGATAGTAACGAGAGTACGCCGTGCCCCAGCCCTCCCGGGCTCCATTCAACCAGCACAGGGCTGGCCTTTTGTGCTGCTAGTGCAAGAAAGACTCTGCTGAAGATGTGTGCAATTAAACCCACTTTTCTTGTTGCTCTTTTGATTCAGCAGCTCAATGAGAGGCACCCTAGGCAGGTGTTGTCACACACAGATAAAATGTGCCTTTTCAGAGCACTGGCAGACAAAAAGAAAGAGGGTAAGGCTGAATCAATTGCCATTTCTCCCTTGCAAAATAGGGAATCCAGGCTTCCAGTGAGTCAATGAGCAGAGCTGCTATGAGCTTCCATCCTCCCTCCTCCCTAAAGCTATTCTGTTTTGTGACCGCAGGCAAAGGTGCTGCTGTTGAGACAGACCTTGGCAGGGATGAAGGAGGCAGGCAACGACCCGCCAGGAGGATGCTGCCCCAGCAGAATGCAGCCGGGCTCCTGCTGCTGAAGGTTTTCCCCTTGCAGCCCTCCTCCCTGTCCCCACCACGCTCCTGTCCTTGCCCAGTCATTACCACCCTGGAAAAGCACCTCTACTTTCACAGAGCTAACAAAGACCATTAATATCACCCCAGGAAGGAGCCATGCCCGCAGCTGAGCTGCTGCAGGAGGAGCTGAAACAAAGGGATATGGATGAGCTGGAGAGTATGCACCATGTCTGCAAGGGTCCCCACACATACCTACGGCCTCAGGCACCAACTACCACAGGTTTAGGAGAAATACTCTTCTATCACCTCTCCGGATAGGCCAGGGAAGAAGCAAGAGCTGCAGCTGTAAACAGAGGAGATGCAATGGGGCTGTTTGTGCTGGAGGGAACCGTAAGCTCCTCTGAGCAGCTGAGTAAGCTGGAGGGACGCTCTCTCTGCCATCTGCTCTGATCCCACAACACCTCCTGCAAATGAAGAGTCAATCCGCTGGTTTCTATCCCTGTTAACCTCTAATCAGCCAAGAGGACCGGCCTCTGCCTTGCTCTTTATCCGAGCCAGCTAATGCGTGAAGCACACCGCGCTTCCCATCTGCTCCAGCATTACTAGAGTTAAAGAACAAAGCCGTTTCCCTGTCCCGAGCATTCACTTACACAGATGCCCTTGTATTAACTCAATTTCCCAGTGATTTCCATTATTACCCTTACGAGATTTCTGGTGTTTGTTTATCTAGGAGCCTGAAATGGAGGTTTTTCCCCTCCCCCTACACTGCTCAGGGGGTTGGCTGGCCCAAGGCCATGCTTCAGACAACTAGTCCCAATCCGTGACTTTACCCAAAAAGACTCCATTTACTCCCCAGCCTGGAGTGTTCTTTGTTGCCCATCCAGCTCTTAAGAACCAGGTTTTTTGGGTCTTTGTGCCAGCCCCAAAGCCTAGACCACCCTTTCCATCATCACCTTCCACAATTTTCCAACACCTGCCACAAACTGGTTTTTAATCTACACAGATGCGCAACCCTTGCTCTGAAGACATACAGTTTGGGCAAAAAAGGAAAAAATACAACCGGTTTTAAAGCTCGGACTGATTTCCTCTGCTGAAGTGTAGCCTTGCAGGATGAATTCCTGTGCTAGCAGGTCAGATCCAACTCAATCCAATCCAAATGATGGTTCTGAAGCAACAGAACGGGCTTGAAGAGAGGATGAGTTCACCACATCTTGGCTAACATTTGCTGCCCACGCAACAACTAGTGGCAAAATGCTGTCAAGTCTCTGCTCTTTATTGCTACAGTATAACTTACAGCCATCTTGAATATAAAGACTTTTCTTAAAACAATCAGACATGTGGGAAAGATGAAGATGTGCAGTTCATTTTCTAGTAGATGCAGTGAATGCACTATCCCTATGGTCACGGGAGAAAAAGCAACACACTTCTGTGACCATCCCCAAAGCATCCAGCCCTCTTCTCTCTGTGCTCACAAGTGGCTATATCTGAACGAGGAGCAATATGGTTCCTTGTTACAGCTCAGGTGTTTGCTCAACAGATGCAGGGTTATTTTCAAGCATGAAAGAAAATTTCCGCAAGGAGGAAATTCACTTTTTCCAGAGCTTCCAGGCTCGTGCGTGCCATCAGTTGAGGCTGCCACAAAGCAAACCCAGCCCCGTGCTGTCACCACCTTGGCTGCCTCAAGGAAACTGATGGGAGATGCCAAAACTCACACACGAGACTCAGCTGGGGTCATCTCCTGACTTCAATGAAGCCACCCAGATTTCCAACAGCTCAGAAGCTGGCTTCCAGCACATAAAAGGGTTTTAATTAGGAACTGCCTCTTATCCCTTCATGCAAGTGTCACCATGATGGGATCACTGAACTTCATCACAGTCAAAAGCAAGCGGAGCAGTGCTCTTCCCTTCATCGCCTTTTTTATGTGGTGATTCACAGAGCTCTTACCTCCACAAAAACGTAATCCCAACCCTTAAAGCGAAGTGCCTCCTATGCCAGAGCCCTTAACCTGTTGCCCCTGGCTTAAGGGCTCCTTCCTGAGTGCACTCTGCTTGTGGAAGAAGTTGATCCAGAGCCATGGACATCCTTTTCTCTCAAGGTATCTGCTCACCTTGCTGACCTGCTTTTCTGAGACATAACCTCCCTCCTGAACTGACAGCTTTTCCAGGACTTAGCCTGAGGCTGGGGAACAGCTTTGGAGTTTGTCTCCAAATATGCAAAGATAAATTGCATTCAATGCATATTTTACCATTTAAACCTGCCTCAGGAGTGGGCCATCTTCAAATCAAAACACAAACTCAATTTACCAGTATCAAAAAACAAAAGCAAAACCAAGCCTGAGAACCTCCTGACTTGTCTCCTTCCCACATTTTGGTTTTGCACAGGGCAGGACTAGCAGCCAGCTTAACAAGGATCAGAATCAAACCGGGGCATCACACAGCAATGGAGGGAAGCAGGACACCACCCTGATCCTCCCTGAGACACCAGACCTTAAAATAGCAGCTCTACAATTTATAGGGAAGCTATTAGTTATGATTTTCCTGGCCCTCAGACGCCTTCCAAGGGAATGAGGCAGCCTGAAAATCTGCTCCAAATTCTTCCCCAAAAAGATACTTTTTCCACTAAGAATAGTTCTTTCATTTTTAAGAGAGTGTAAAGTCTGACTTTCTAAGTCACTGGCTGTGTTGTTAAATGAACATTGTATTTACAAAGCATTTCAACAGCATTTGTGGTAAGTCTCAATAACAAATTTGCTGAAAAGGTCAATTAACTTCCTTCTGAGAACCTCACTTTTAAGCACAGAAAAGGGCTCGGCATTGAAATTGCTTCCCCAAAGTGGAAAAAACTCTAAGGTGACACCATTTTGCCATTTCTGTTCTCCACCCCCCATTCAGGAGTTGGGCACAGACCCCAGGAGAAGGCAGCAGAATGACTCCCCGCTCCTGCTGACTTTTAGAGCCCTTATTTAGAATAAACCCACCTTTATTTTTTTTCCCTATTTTTTTATATATATATATGTACTGAATTTCACTAAGGAGACCACAGACACACACTTTATATTGTAGAAATATTATTATACTTAAACAGCTTAGCTCACTTCAGTAACTTCACAAAAACTTAGCGGTTTCCTCCCCTCTCTGGCCCCCAAACCAATAAAGCTTAAATTTTGGAGCTTTTTTGGGCTTCTCCATATAGGGAAATTACCTACTCATTGCAGAATAAATTATTCAGCAATTGCTATTCCAGATTAGCCTCCTCTGTTGACATTTTATTCCAGAATAATTTTTGGAAACTCTGTGAGTGTATGTCTGAAGAAAGGGACCTCAATTTCAGGACAGGGATTTATCCAAATACCTGCTCGCACACCAGTGACTGGGCTGGTCACCAGCCCATGATGACAGCCCTGACCAAAGCCACCCCAGAAGAGGACGTGAGGGGTAGTGTCAAGTTCGGGAAGACTGACTGCTGTATATCAGCATCCAGCAAAAACTGAGGTGAAAGAAAGGCACAGACCTTGATTTCATGTGGAAGAATAATGTTCTTCCAGCTTTCTTTCAACCCATAAGTTGCAAAGTGAGAGGAACCATCCAGCAAGAGGCTGGAGGACTTTGCATCACGAGGTGTAACATCTGGAGGGTGGCACGGCTTTTATCCATCATGCAAGTAACGTGTGTTGGGTATTTGTGAGGGTATTTGAGAAGCACCAACTCTGGCAGTGGAGAGCCCTTGCAGAGCATCCACATGTGCTGTGGTAGTTTCCAAGCCCAACTCAACCTGCTGGTGGATGTTTTACACCTCATCCACATGGACCAGGTGTTTTTTGGGTATGCTCCAGTTCCACCAAATTATGCATCACATCCAACACTACTCAGACAGCTACAGAGTCAGCTCCATGCAGCCCAGAGGCCATGCCTGAGCAGCCAGACTCCTTGCCATTTCCTGGGCACAGCCATTTCCCCAAGCCCCACAAATGGTTCCCTGGTACAAACACCACCATGCATGAACCTCAGCACACTTCAGAGGGCAACAGCAAAGCAGTGTGTTCATGGACTGTAAGGAAAATCAAAGAGGGATAAAACCAACCCAAGCGAGGCAACCACATAAAAGTCCTCAGTTGCCAGTACGTCCTCTCTGGTGAGACCCCGCAGCGAAGTTCTGGGTCATGGCTGACGAGCAGTCAAATTTCCTGATTCTGCATGACCAAAACCCTCTGCAGAATAGTCAACACGCTTTAAATAACACTTTAAAAACCCTTTTGATCACATTAGTCTTCACATGACCTTTCTGAGAAGTCAGGAAGACAGCGGGAGGTCTGCAGAGCAGAGACTTCCCCAGCAGCCCTCCTCGCTTGAAAGGAATGTGGTTGGAGACAGATGCCTGACAAAGATGCTCTGCTCTCCTGCATCAGCAATTTCCACCATCTTTAGCATGCAGGCATTTCAGGAAAAGCAGACTCCCGTGCAGTGATTTTAAGCCCCTCAGTACCATCCCTTCTCATTCCGGACACACATTGTCCCCAGCATCCCCCAGCCGCACATCACCAACCTCTGCTTTAGCAAGGAGCATGCAACTGGAAAGCTGTCCTGGAAGATCCATCATGCACAGGAAAACATGACCCCTCCTGCTTTTCAAGTCCAAGATGACTGCACAGCTTCACAGCCTTCAGAAACACAAAGGGCCACAAAAGCTGATACCCAGGGAAATGGGAGCCATCACTCTGCTGGCTCGGGAGCGGTGTACAGGCTGCCTCTGCAAAACTCATGTTTCTCATTAAAAACTTCACAGATTTTTTTTTTTTCCCTGGAAAAACATTGTTATTCAACCCACAGCCTAGACTGCAGGCTCCTCCGTTTGCTTTTGATGCAGTGCAAACATCTAAAATGACACTGTGTAATGACAAGATCTGTCATCGGGATGGCTGGGGCTACAGTAGAAAGAAAAACAAAGGAATGATCCTTTCGTGCTTCCTACAATTCAACACAATTAAAACAAAAGGAAACCTATATTATGCACTTAATGCTAAATATACAGGATCGAAGGGAAAAGGGAAAATTGTGACGAGAAACATTTAGTGGTGGTTTACTCCCATTATGTGCCATGAGGCCCTTTTGGCAGTGGATGGAGGGTCTCCAGCTCCTCTAAACACAGATCTATTTCAGTAATTAAGTTATCTTACAAAAAAGGAAGAGGGAGAGGGAGAGGGAGAGGGAAAGGGAAAGGGAAAGGGAAAGGGAAAGGGAAAGGGAAAGGGAAAGGGAAAGGGAAAGGACTGCAATATTCCAGATAACTATCTGTTGGCTGGCTGAAATACAACCTGAAAGCCTCACTGGGGTGAAAATCCACCTCTGCAGCCTCGTGAAGCTCCTGGTTAGCCCCCATCCTCTGTGGGACAAGCCAGGCATAGCTCCCTGGCAGCTCCCACATAGCATGTGCCAAAGGGTTATCAGCACATTTATCTCAATTTGGAAGCAACCAAAAACACAGTGTGCTCAGCATAATGGGATAGAAATAAAGTAAAAAGCAAAACCAGATGAGCAACTAGGAGCTGACTCCCCTCTTCCCTTTCAAAAGGGAAGCCAGTAATTTGAGAGAAGGTGGTTTTACCCACAATCTCAGTAAAGGCTTTTAGGAGTCACCTTAATTACCACATAACCCAAGTATTACACAGTACTCCCACCTAAGAGATGGGAAAGCATTGTGGGGAAATCTTCCCCTGACCCTTGAAAGCGGGTCCATAGGCACCCCTGGAAAAGGAGGAGCAGCCACACACTGTAGGTGACATGTCCTGACATGGTGGGGTCTCTCTCCTGGTCAGATGGCAGAGTGCACCTGAGGAGCTGCACCCTGCTATTTTCCCTGCTCCATACTGAATAGGAGCAGAGTCCCTCCTCCCCTGCCTGGGAAACCAAGGCAGAGGGGTCTGGCAGCAAATCAAGGGCCAGGGGATGGTGGCTGGGAAGCAGTGAACAAGTATGCAAGGAGCCCATGCTCCCCTGCTGTCTCTCCAGGAAGGAAACCTTCAGCCCTGCCTTACCCCCAGACATCCTCCTAGGGCTCAACCTGTATAACTGCAAAGTTTTGGGTGAACTCCTGTGGCTGGGCTTTCCAGGAACCACAGTCACTGACTAAATACGGTGCTTCACTGCAAAATAAATTGCTCTAACGAGAGTGGTCAGGGCTGATGATGCCCTCACTAAGACAACACCTGCAAATGTATCTGTGCAGGTGGATTCCATACTGCCCCAGTGCTGGATCCTGCTAACCCCACCTCCACAGCTGCTTAGCAACTCCCACAGTTTGCTGCATGGACTGTGTGTCAGGCATTACATAGCCTCACACTCCAGTTTTGCAGTTGAGGAACAGACAGGAGATAACACAGAGGCCATTTTTTCCTCTAGGAGGTGCCACCTCAACCTCTGCTGGGCTCTCCAAAGTTCCTGTCAGGATGCCAGCCTGCAGCACATGCCATTGAACAACCACTGTCAAACCATTTGCAGTGGAAAAGCCCTAGTCTGTGGAGTCACGTGAGAAGCCTGGTTATCACAGGCACTTCGAGAAGATGCAAGCATGATCTTGAAACAACCAAGTTACAGAAATTAAACTGTTTTCTTTCCAAAGCTCGTAACATTTTAAGCAGGTATAACCACATTTGTCATGACTCATGGCTTCTGAGTAACTTGAGTTGCTCAGTGTAGTTACCACCAGCCTGGTGCACAGCTGGACTCCCTCATCATCTCCACATTCCCACAGAAGGGGTATGCACAACACTCAGGCCAAGGTAACCTCCAAACCAAGCACAGCATCACCTCAGGTGGTGTCTGAAGGAAGCAGCTGTGTTTCTGGCACCTGACTAGCACCACCCATCAAAACATGCAGATGCTCGCCTGGATGGAGCAACACTGGGATTGCCCAGGGATGCACAGGGAAGATGTGTCTGTCCAGTTGTGCTGGGTTTCAAATTTACCCACAGCTAAAAGAGATGAGAACCTCAAAGTTCCCAGCAAGACCAATTTAATTCTCCCTGAGCCCTTTCTCAGAGACCTACTTGCAAAACTTTACACTCAACACTTGTGTGCTCAGGGAATGGTCAACCTTTACGGGCTCTGACACTGATGCACTCACGTCAATAGCAAACAGTCCTTCAACAACACACAGGCCAAATTAAAATGATTCCAACCCTCAGCAGCCTTCCCCTCTGAAGAGCAATTGCCATTACTTATTAATTTGCTTCCTCAAGATAAACAAGAAATTTATTAAAATCTGAAACAGACCAGGAGCACACAAGGCAGCAGAGGGGCAGGGGGTTGCCGCTTGTCTTTAAAAAATAAATACTTCTATGCTAGGTTACACTTTCCACTTGCTGTTTCCTCCAGGAACCAGTTTCCACTCCGTGTGTTTCCACTGCAAGACATGGAAACCCCACAGACTTCTATGTTATGTTGAGGGCTCAGTCCTTTTTGACGGGAGGAAGCACCAAATTTTGGACCTAGCAGGTGAAATGCAAATAAAAATAGACATTTTAAAATAAAAGCTAAATGCATCTGAGTGGTGAGTGCATCTGTCTACAGGCTGCTGTCACAGATCATGACCTTGACATCTTGCAGAGGAGGTGTAATCTCTTAAAAACAATTCAGTTCCTTGTTTAGAGAAACTGCTCTGTTAAACCTAGAGATGAACTCAGCATGGATGGAGAGACCAACACTTCCCAGGAGAGCTGAAAGCAGTCTCACTCCATTCAGTCAACAAGCAGGTGATGCTCGTGGGTGGAACTGGAAGAACAAAACCCTACAAGTATGGTTTTCTACGTCATCTACAGTGAGGAGAAATGGCTGGAAGGATGATGAGGAGCAGAGTTCCCTTCATGCTCACAATGTACATTTGCAAAGGCAAAACATCATCTGTGGATTTTCCACCCATGCAACAGCCGCTCCAACAGCCTTGCTTTCCTACGTTCCCCCTAGTTTCTCCAGTCACAAGGAAAGAATTAAAAATGCCTGTTTCCAGCCCAGTAAGAGTTATCAATTACATCAGTACACCAGCCCAAAGTAGAAGTAAATTATGTCCACAGCATATCCAGCATTTTTCCAGACAGGACTGTGTGGGAGATAAAAGGGAAAGAAAACTCACAGCAGATAATCAGGACACCTAAAATACAAGTGGCAGGTCTGCAGTCATGGTTGCCTTCAGTCCTGGTGGCTTCCTAAAAATCAACCTGATTTTTAAGTGAGCAATGCAGAGCAACAGCCCTGAGGAAGCCTCTGGGGCAGTCGCAATCTTGCGACCTCTATGATGCCATGAAGCCCTTATTCCTCAGTCTTCCCCTTAATTAAGGTGTGAAACCTCACATTAGCATCCTCATCATCTCCAACCACACCACTGTAAGAACCACAGCTTTGAGAGCTCTGTGCCACCAAGAGTCACTGCTGGATTTGGGAAATGAAGTGTTTTGGGGTTAGACTCCCCCAGACCCATAAGTCTGAGTAAACTAAACTGAAAAGAAATGAAAACCAAATCCACTGCGATCATTGCAGACTCTGTTAAGTTCAGCCAATCCCAACTGTTGTTCCCTTCTCCTACTGACCCCTGGACCACAGCAGACATGGGGCTGCCCTGGTCACACCTTTGCAATCCTCAAGCCAATTGCTTGGGAAATGCTATCCCAGTTCAACACTCCTGGGAGATGTGATGACTGAAGGGTCACCAGCTGACATCTCCAGGCTGTCCTGCAGCAAGCAGACAGATGAAACAGCACAGTGGAGGCTGGTACAAGTGACAAAGCCAGTGTGGGGCAGTCCAGCCTCCTTCTACTTTCCACCTACCAATGTTCACCCAGCTCCTCCCCACTCAGGGTGGGCTGTGGATATCACCCAGTATGCAAGGCACATGCTGGATCTAGCTACTGCCACTGAAGATACCAATTAAACTCACCCTGAAATTTTTGGCTTCCTGTATCTGCATCAACTGGATAGTTAAGCTGACACCTTTGCACGTTCTCTTTGTCTGGAGCCAACAGATCAATCTGCCTCAAATATAGGAGATCTCTTTTTAACACTCCAAAGCTAATGAAAAAAATCCCCTCTGGTGAAAGGAAAACACTGGATCAGAGAAGTTTTATTAGCCCTTAACCATGCAAAGTTGGAAGCTCATACCCTGTTTAATTCTAATACTCCAACTCTGTTAAACATTAACTGTATAAATAATCAAATACTTCACATGACAGAGTCATACTTCCAATATGGGGCAAATAACCCAGAGGGTAAAGAAGGATGTAGTCTTCTGGTCTGAAGGATTTCCAGCACTCTCCAAAAAGCAGAACAAAGACAGTCCCTTCCCCCTCCTCTGCCTTCAAAGCAAAAGCTTTGATTCACTCGGGGAGACCACATCAAGCCAGAGCAGAGGCATGCAACTGGTATGTATCTCATCATTCCCCTCTGCTCCAGACACACGTGAAACCACCAGCCACTGTGTGGTCTCAGCCTTGTCAAACAACCTGCATCCACTCCTAAAACACCCACCTCTCTCTGGCTGCTGGCTGGCAAGATCTGAGCATCCTTCTCACCCTTGCTCTGCACTGCTGGGGAGGTGACGTGGCACCAACGATCCAGCCCACATCAGTCCCGGACACAGATCCTTCCACCAAACCCTGACATTGCTTCTTCACTATGAGTGTTTGCCTGGCAAGCAGCACTTGAAGCAGACAGGAGCTTCAGCTCTCCGAAAGCCTGTGGTCTTCCACCTGGCTCGGAGGGGCCACAGATTCAAATCCACTGAAAATATCCCTGGTTTCCATTACTTGGTTCACAACTGCCTGGCACTTTTGATATTAAGCTCTCACCCTCTCTGGGCTTTGGTCTCCCTGACTGCAAAGCTGGGATAATGACCCTTCTGGGACTCACAGGGGTATTTTAAGGAGTAGGCTGAAGTTCGGCTTCTTAGGAAATGACCGGTGCATTTGCAAAATGCTGTGGAAGAAAATATCTATGAAGGAAAAAAGACTGTTTGAAAGAAGTTAAAAATTAAAAGCTGCATTAAAAATATATAAATGTGATGCTGACCATTCCCCTCTTTCAAGGTCAAGCTAAGGTAATATTTTGAAATGTGTAATCACCTGATGTCCAGGACTGCCTCAGTTTATAGACTGATGCTCTCACTTTAATGCTGACTGAAAAGCTTCAAGTGATGCTTGACAATCAAAGCAGCAGGAGCCAAATGGAGAAATGCTTGACCCACAGCCCTGCCTAAAACTGCACTTTCAGTACTTCTGAGCTGACTTTAGAAAACCAGTATTGGCTTTGGCAGAACCCAGGAGAGCAATTGTGCATTAATTATCGCTCTCACTCTGCAGACAGACATACAAAAGATAAAGACAACTGTGAGGCTTGTTCAGAACAAGGGATCCAGCACCATCTCAGCACAAGCATCTTCTCCTTCAAGTGTTATTCAACCATGTAGATCCTGAAGACAGCCCTTGACTGAAGGCTCTTTACCTAAACTGTAAGGTAAAGTACGGACTCACTAAAACCCATGTGATTTTTGTCCACACTGGTAAGTTTAGGTTCAGCACAACACTTGAGCTGTACAAAAAAATCACCCCTCCCAAGCACAGCCATTACACCAAAACCTGCATTGTTGAAGGAGTCAGCAGGACTTCTCTCTATCAGCTGCATGGACAAGAAAAGACCCACCTCCACCACTGCACACCCAGCCATACGCTGAGCAGAGCTCCATATGGAGCATCATGACACCTGTACAATATTTAGACCAAAATCGTACTGTGCTGAGCCTTCCCCAGCAAGACCCTGGTTTATTTCCTCCTCCTGCTGACAGGTGAGAGTGCAGCTGGGATCTACAAGCATAGAAAAAAGCTCTTGGTTTCTAGAACATCAGCTGTGGGGGTGGGGGAAATCAGGTGTTGCATTCCTGGGGAAATGCTTTTCCTGGTCAGCCCATCGTTTTCCGTTTGCTCCTCTCAGCACCCCCAAGAAGCACACACAGCATGTACAAGAGCATACGACACCCCTCAGGGGCTCCCAGCCTAACAACACTGACTAGAACAACTCAGGCTGAAGCCCAGCTCTTTGCTGACACAGCCCATCCCACGTGCATGCAGTTTGAGAACATAGAGAGTGAACATGAAGGGGAGAAGGGTCCCAGATCCTTGGAACTTGGTCCCTTCAGGAAGCCACACTGGGAAGGGCTTTGCATGACTTTACAACATCTGTAAGCAGGTTTTGGCAAGTAACTCAGATGTCATTCAAATTACTGGTGCAGCACCAAAGGAAGGACCCTCTGTGGGCATTGGACACGAACGTCTCAGTCCCTCCTGGCTCCCTCACCCACGCTGACACACTTCACAGGCAAGCTGCCCACGCCCGGAACAGGCAGTCTGCTCCAGGGCCAATTCCCACTGCATCTCCCATCCTTATTTAAAACAGAAGCTAGCTGGTTTCCCTGTTGTACATGGTGCAATGCCAGCCACACTGAACAGGCTTCATGTAAAACACAGCCCACTGCCTTTCCAAGCCAAGGGGGAGACATTTTCTCAGTCTGCACATATCAACTTCAGACACCCTTAAACCCAAGCTCTTGGTCTTGCTTTCCTTTGTGAAGCAAAGGCAGAAAAAGCACCACAATTCCCTGATTCCTGCTTTTTCTGTCAGCTCCTTCAGCAAGATGGAGCCGCTTACAAACCTCCTCCATCTCTGCAGCAAAGTCTTCTAAACAAGTCACACCAGACAGGGATATGGAGATGCCAGGGACATTTCTGAAGGACAGCAGCCATTGATGAAAGTCAGTGTTGAGCAGATTTCCTATCAGAAAAGTTAAACCACAGAGATCACTCCCTGAAACACTCATCCCAAAGGGAAAGATAGGTTTTAAGGTCAAACAAAAGAAGGAAATTCACCCAAATGACCGTGTCCCAGCCTGTGGTGCCATGACTGACGTAGCACCCAATGGAGCAGCACAGCCTTCAAGCCACTGCCTGTCCCATCCCTCTCCATTCCTGCAGTAAAAGCACAGAGAACCGAGGAAAAGCAGATAAGGCTCCTTCTTAGAAGAAGCAATCCCATTCCTCATGAAGTTGATGGAAAAGCTCTGCCAGGACTATGTCCAATGGCAAGAGAGCTCACACTGAGGGCTCTGGGGAAGCATCTATGTAAGCTTTCCTTGCACGTATGCTCTCTCCCAGACACCCACCATCACCCCCTTTGGAGACACCCAGATCACAGAGCAGATGGAATGCACAAAAAGCCCCAAAGCAAGGCAGAGTCAGCAGCACCCCACTACACACCTCCGAGATGCAGGAACCTAGAGGCTGGAGGCACCAAGGCAGCCAGGATGCTATGGCAGAGCTGCTGCCGCCAACATCCTCCCACCCCAGCCACCCACTGCTCCAGCACCACTGGCAACAGGCGGCCCAGACCTGGAGGGAAAGCCAAGAACCACAGCAGGAGAAGGGCAGACGCAGACAGGAGAACCAAGGGCTCTTTGCCTCCCACGCAGCCATATAACTGCAGCCAGAAAGCCTTTTGGACTTACGGTTCCTTATGCTGACAGAAAATTCAAAGCTGAGTTTTACTCCTGACTTGCAAATCCTGAGGAGGAGGAAAAGGGATAAAAAAAAGCCAGGCCATCTGCTCAAGGGCCCTGCAGCAGAGAAGAGGGCTGCACATGGTGAATCTCCAGGCAGAGCCCTGGTACAACTTTCAGGTTGACTTGGCCATTTGATTTCTTTAGCGCAACTCTGGACCCAGATGTTTCATAACACACGCTATCAAGTGTATACATGTGAGGAAACTACCTCCAATTTGAATATCCCTGAGAGCACATTGCTCTTATTAAACACACTCTGCAGAGCTATTGCTCCATGCGGCATTAACAGTACAAGACGTTCTGGTAGACTACAAAAATTGGCCCATAAAAAATAAACACTTCTGTCTCACTAAGGGCATCTGGAAATGACCCAGAGAGCTTGTCTATTTTCATTGGTAGCATTTTTGTACAACAGAAGAAAGAAACTGGTTGTGAGTTTTGAGCAAATGTTCCTCAAACGTTTACAAGGAATCCCTGAAAACACCGTCAAACACGCCACCCACCCAGCTCCCCAGAGACAGAGCTGGAAGACCACAATGTGGTCCCATTTCATGCAGGCTTCACTCCACTAACTATCCTTCCTGTTGTCTCTCAGTAAATCACATCATTGAGGGAAAAAACTTGTCTCGGGCACAGGACCCACCCACTCCCACAAGCATCCAGCTCCACCACAGCACACACGTGGCAGGGAAAGACAGGCCAAAGGAATGGGCAGGCTGCCCTTTAGTGGGATGCTCCTTTGAGAGTAAACTGTGGTTCTGAAAGAAAAACCCAGTAACACCATTTGAAGTTAATACATTGCTGCCTTTGCACTCCCCAGGGCTACAAACTTCCACCCTGGCAGCTGGACACATATCAGCTCAAATACAAGAAGCAGGTCACTCCCTGGCATTTAGGGGTGCAAAGCTGAAACGTCCCTTTGTGTGCCAGAGGTCTCTGGTAATGTTCGAAGCTTCAGCACATCTGCAGACAGCAGCATGACTTGCCATGCTGCCATCACAGCACACCAGCAAATCAGAAAGCAGGAGGTCCAAGAGCTCCACTAACCTGCTTGCTCTGCTGCAGAAACCAACCAGAAACACTCACATCCCATCAGGGATGGGGTCCTGAAAGAGCAGACAGGAATAAGCCACAAAAAGATGGCATCTTCTTCAGCAGCCTCTTGTCTGGAGACACATTGCTGGTGACTGGTTTCTCAGGGCTCTCCAAATAGCTGCTCCAAGCTCAGAGGACTGGAAACAGGAATGGCGGAGTCAATCATTCCAGATCCTACTCAAGGACTGTTCTGATGGCTGCCTGGCTCCTTCCTTCTCAGCGGAACACTCCAAAAATGAACCAAAACAAACTCTAGAGTCATGACACTTCTCACAACACAGACTCCAGGCTCTCCAGCCAGGCCCAACTGCAGACGCCACAGAAGAGTATTTATTTTAAAGACTATTTGAGCTGGAGTTTGTGAGAGAAACGATCCTTTTTTTAAAGAACTTGCGGTTTTTGTAAAAACCGATTTTAGCAACAGTCACATTTCAGGCTCTCTTTAGAGAAACCATCTGCTGATCTCCCAAATGTGGTGCAAGCATTTCTGCAGCCCTCTGCAAGGACTGTGCACAGGAGACACTGCACCCGGTGAAGGGCTGCGACTCCAGCTGCACAATTAGGAAATACCAGAGTGAGACAAACTGACCTGGCGTGTCCCTCTTGCACAACGCCATCCCATGCTTCTCCCTGACCCTGGGAAATCTCCCTGCTCCAGCTGCTGTGCCATTTTCTACTTTCATCTAGAGCACCAATGTCCCCTGCCAAGCCCAGTCCCACCTGCCTGCCCTGCTGTGATTGGGGACACACTCCCCACTCTGCATCTGCTCCCCAGAGCAAGTATTAGAGGACAGTGACAGGAGTCACTGGCTGGGGATGGCCAGCATCCAGCCCAGCCTCCCTGGGGAGCCATGTGGGAAGGAGCTTTGTCCATTGTGAAGGCACTTGGGTAATTACCAGCTGCCGGAATCAAAAAAGTCTCTGCTGAGCACATGCAAATTCCAATTTTCCTTGGATTTGACCATGTTTACAAAGGGACAGCAAAGACATCTTGCAAAATGGGCACCTCTCCCCCATTCCCATTGCACTGAGCCTCACAGCAAGCTCTAGGAAAAGCTCCCTGGACTTATTCAACAGGGTGAACAAAACATTTTTCTCCAAGCTTACTCTCCAAAATGGCAGGATCACTTTATGGTCTTTTTTTTTTACCCCTTCCCTAAAATCAAACCATTTGAGGCCAACACTCAGCATGGAAATTGAAAGCATGGATGTTTAAAACCCTGACAAAATTACAAGCAAATCGGAAAACAGAATCTTATCTCATGAAACAGTTGGACAAAGCTTCATAATAGCTGGTACCACCAACCCCACCTCCAGTAATCCCCATCCTGAGGCAAACTGCTCCCAGACACCTGCTTGGCAGCACAACGGTGCCCATCTCCACTCACGCCTCGCCTCTGCCGATGCTGAAATTGAAGCAGACTGACAGCAGGATAATTCAGGGAAAATTACATTTTCTATATAACTTTCATACGTGACTATATTTAGCAGATGGCGAAACAAAGTACATGTATTCAGTAAATATATATTTTTATAGCTGTAAAATTATAAACACATATGTATGTTCCAAGGAGATCTGAAGTCTATTTTAAGATGCTCTTCACATGCGGATCATTAAAGCCTACAATATAGTTCCTTTGCCATATTATAATAAATATGGAAAGCAAATACACACTTCTCAACTCTTGTAGGTCACGAGAGACCTAAAGATGATCTCGTTTCTCTTCTGGTCGCCCTCTTTAGTGCTGCTTCAAAGGGAAATTGGTTTCATATGTAGGTTGACTATACCTCACAGCGTCATTTTGCCTGCAAACCTAATTTAGTGAGCTGCTGAAACACTGTTACATAGGCAAGCATCGATTCCAGACCTCCAAAACCCATAGGGTCAACATTGGAAACTAATTCCTCGCCTGACAGGCTGCTAGCCTTGCAAGAGCAGCAAAACTAGCATCTTGCCACCTCTTGCATTCAGGAGGCATTAATCACACTTGCATCACTCCAGCTATTGGAATTTCTGATCCAGGTTGATTAATTTCCTCCCCATGCCCATTTCAAGCTGCTCATAAGCTCAGGGCTCTGCCTTTGGGGAGGGATGCTGAATTTCTCTTCCTGCTGCCCGCATGGCCAAAGCCAGGAAACAGGACAATTTTCTCCACCTTATTTCCTCAAGACTTCTGCCCCTAGGGAGTCAACAAGGTTTTAATCAGCACCTGGCACTGTATCTATCAGATATGCTAATAAGGTTCCTTACCTTAACAAACACCCTCAAGAGCAGACTCATCTATCTTAATTGGTAAACGCTTCATTAATAATGCAGCTGAGGAGTCTCAGAGCTAGAAATATAAATAGCAAGTTCTGATGCAAGGGCTTTTTTTTGTTCTCCAAGTACAGATTCAGAAGGAAGGTCTCTGTCGTGCCCTGCTGCGGACACAAGAGCCCTTTGCAGCGTGCACAAAAAGCCTCTTTTCTGTCTCTGAGGGGTACAAGTTCAGAGCATCTCTTTCCAAAGGAGAAAGGCAGGCATGCTGGAAGGCATTCCTGGGCTGGGAGGCACCCAGGAGGACGGGAACCCATCAAGCACCAACACAGAGGTCAGTGTGGACACGCTACCAAGACAGTGGCTTCCAGCCACTGATCGATGACAGGAAAAGCATTAAAACGCCTCTTTGGTTAAGTCACAAATTCCAGTCCTATGATTAACGCTGCTTTTAGCCAGGGAGCAAAGCAAAGGCTCAAACATCACAACCAGAAGGGACATCTGAAGAAAAAGATCTTGTGTGTCTGAGACTACACATTCTGCAAAAAGATGACCCCAGGCCCACCATGCTAATCTCCAGATCTCCATTTTAAGGACTTAGCCAAAACAAGGCAGGAATCTCTGAAACCCAGCTCTACTCATGAATTCCAGGCATGTTGAAATAGTAGGCTTGGGTTCTCCTTTTTCTTATAAATTCATTCTGCAGACAAAAAGACAGACAATTAGGGATTTCAAGTATACTCAGCCTAGCCAGAGACTAGCTGATCTTAATCAAGTTTCTCTAAGCAATGGCCATCATTTCTACACAAAACCACTTTTATTGTCCTTTTATTTTAAAGCTCTGCTTATCAGTCCCTACAAAGTCTCAATGGATCAGACTGGGGGTTTAAATCTAAATGCTGAAGAAGAAATTACTGGGGTCTATGGATGTTGGATCTAGTAATTGTTGATAAATATCTTCCTCTGATGGCATTTGGAGGATTTAAATAACAATGAAGTGTTGATCAAATCCCAGATAAACAAGTTTTGGCAAAAAATTAAATATTGCAAGCAAGGAAGTTTTGGACACTTTTCTTGGGAAAAAAACGCCAAAAAATTTTGTTCCAGATTCTACCACCATGTCCACATCTTAATTTTTTCTAAGCAACCCTTCTCTGACCCCATCTCTGGTCTCCTGCATTATTTACAGCATCTTTCTACAGCAAATGACCCTTCCAAACAGTAAGAAGTTTCTTTCAGAGGTTTTTAAAGCACCAGGCTTGGAAAGCAAGGCTGCTGTGCAAGTCCAACTCACAAATTTTCAATGTTACTTTGAGTCCTGTGCTTAAAGCTCCTTCGGAAATGGCTCCTGGGCACATGTTCTCAATTGGAACAAAAAGGCAGGCCAGAGATTATATTTCCAAAGGATCACGAACAGTCACACCTGGAAACACTGTTTTTTTCCCCAAATCCCATTTAGTGCTTGTGGAATAGCAAACTTAACTGGGTGCTTGCCAAAGGAACGTAACTCAATTATTATACTCGCTAAGAGCAGTTCAACAATACTGCCTGGGACAGCAGCATCAAGACGGGAATTTGCAGTGGGGTCTGCAGGGACACAACATCCACGTATTCCTGCACTGATCCCAGGCAGAGGGGCCTAGTGTTCCCCATCCCGCGTGCTGCCTCTGGCTGGAAGTGCTTCATCCCAGACAAACCCACCATTGTGCAGGATGCTCTGCAGCGCCAGCCCGGCAGCACATCAAGGACATTGAAAACTGATTTCTCCAGCCAGCCCAAGCTCCCGCCCCACTGATTAATGGTTCTCCGCCACAGAAGCTAATAGGATCCTCTTTGAAATCCAAATAACCAGCATTAGTGACCTCAGAGCCCTGTCTGCTAACTGGACGTACAGCCTGCCTTTAATTCTCTTTATTTTCCACTGCATCTTCCCTACCAAAGCTTCCTTTACCTCAATTTTCTTTCCAAGCCCTACACCCCTGTTCTGCTGAGTGCTCCCCACCTGCCACCCCAGTTACACCCCTGTGTGTGGCTGCACAGCAGCATCACCCTGACCCAACACATCCTCCCCCGACCCCCTACTTGGCAAAGGTCTGGGTTGGCTGCTGCAGACCCACAGCGTGTCTGTACCCACACAGAGCCCAGGCCAAGGAGTCACAGCAAATGCTCCCCTGGCACAGCAAAAGGCTATCAAGTGTATTCCAGGGCTAGTTCTCAGCAGCCAACAATTTAAAGCTAAAATTCACCAGGCTTTCTTGCCATTCCCACACCTAGCTCAGCAAAAGCCTGTCTGTAAGGGACTAACATTTAGGCAACCAGCTCTGACTACAGTAAATCTCCTTCTTTCCTCTTTTTTTTTTTTTAATCCATAACCACCAGCTTTAAAGCTTTAAATCAATATCCCCTCTTGCGATCTGCATTCAGCAAGGAATTATTCACATTGAGAGCTTTAAAAATTAAGCTAAACCCTGCAGGGCCCAGGCCAAACTTATATCACAGCAAAGCTTTAAACACTGGATCAGGGACACAGCATGAGCCATGTCCTGGTCTTAGATGCAAACTAAATGTAGAAAACAAAGTCGCCGTCACTGCATTAAAAGGAAAAACCATAAACGGTCCATGCTGTGGCTTCTCCCAGGGACACAAGGGACAAGGGCCCTCCTTCCACGAAGAGGGGTCAGCCCATTCCAACCAAACACCTCTCAAAGGAAAGAAACTAATTGTCCCTGCAAAGGAAAGAGACTTATTGTCACTGTTTGAAAGAGAAAATGGCAGCTGATCTATCCACCCGTCTGTAATGCTGGCCAGAGGGAGGTCTTTGAGGGATGATGTGAGGACAAAGAGGGCAGTGCCATGTGCTCCCTCCACAGTGGTACCCACATCCACAGGAACAGCAGGTCCTCAGCACTGCTCACCCCCTGCTGTTCACCGCCAGACACAGCTGGCCCCAGGCTGGGCAGAAGTGCCAGATGCCAAGCTCGGAGTCCACAACATTCCTGGAGCTGCCAGTTTTAAGGTGCAATTGAAGAATAGGTGGGGAAAGAAAAACTCACAACCTAAAACAGCTCCTGTTTGTGCCCCAGAGGACCACAAGGGCAGGAAAAGATGGATGAAAGAGCGAAGATTCTCAGCCTCACTGGTAAGAGAAGCTCCCATCTTTAATTTGAAGAGGGATCTGACCTGCTCAATGACAGGACTAGATATTACAGGGAAGACATCATATACCTCATCTCTCCTCCCACCAGTGGGACAAGGGGCTGCAAGCACATCCCTCTGCACAAAGATACCTCAATCCCACCTGATGCTGTGATGGTGGCAGAGGCAGAGGGTGCGGTATAACCAGTCCGGGAAAAAGCTGGATTTCTACCACCCCCACAGTGATGTCTAAGTGAGCACTGAAATCTTTCCATCTTCCCTGCTTGAGGGATGGCATGAAGAAGTCCATCTGGACTATGCAGAGAGCATCCTTGATCCCACAGTCACCAGCCTAATGTGAGACCCAACAAGAACTGGCAAGGGTCAAGGAGCTGGAAGAAGGCTAAAAAAATGGGTACAAAACACCGCAAATCAGGAAGCTCTCCTGGCCCCAAACATCCTCACAGTCCTCCTCTTATAGGTATGAACTGCACAGGGGACTTGAGGCTTGAATCCACCCCAGGGCAGAGATTACACCTCATGTTCAGCTCTTCAAATGCCCACACACAGCCACTTCTCCAGCTCTCAGCCAAGGGGGTGACTGCCCAGGCCTTAATATTTGTAAAGTCCTTAGGAAATCCTTGGAAGGAAAGAGTAGAGTATTATTATGAAATAATAGCTTTTTATTCTGCTCCATCTGAAAGCTGCAGCTCTTTGTTCGGCCCCATGCTGTCTAAGCCAAGGGTTAAGACTTGACTGGCTGGGCTGTGAGAAGCCATCCTCCACGGTGAGGGAGAGGCAGACTTCTGAGGGTCTCAAGAACAAGGTGTCTTTCTAACCTATTCGGACTCCAATAAGCAGCTTTACATTTAACAATAGGGGGCTGAAAACCCAAATGCCCCAAAGCCTGCAGACAATCAGGACTGTTTAAGCATCCACAACTGACATTTCTAACACCACCTGAAATGTGTATTTTCCTTTCTGTTTCAAAGCCTTATTTTCCAATCAGATTATGTGCAGGATAAATACCCTTATATGGTGACAGCAGGCACTGCACAAGAAAATCGGGGATAATGGTAAATGCAAAGATTTACAGATACTTATCTCAGCATCTGCAAGAAATATTAGCTTTGAGCGTGGTGTTCAAACACAACGTCAATCACTAGAACCTAGAGAAAGTGCAAACTTGCTTTGCTGAATTCAGCCCTAAAATAAATTAAATAAATAAAATATAACTAGGTTTTTAGAGACCATCTCTCGAATGGGAAGCAGCAGCCACATGCATGAAATGCCAGGCTAGTCCAGGCTGACAAAACACAGCAACAGATGAGAGACTGAGAATAATGACCCTGGACACTCTGGGAGAGCTCTTCTCTGAGGTCAGGGACACCCAACCATGACGGACCCAAGAATCAGGGATGAGACTTGGCCATCACGTGCAGACAGAGCAGGCACAGACACACTGTGGCTGCCATGGAGCACATCACTGCCACTCAGCCAGGCTGTAGGAATGGCCTCACAGGGACCCCAAGCTCACTGCAGTCACAGAACAGCACCCATATGCTCAAGACATCACGCTGCAACCCTCTGCCTTGGGGACCAGGAAGGCTCAATGGTTTCTGCTGTCACCATTCTTTCCACACCACCCACCCTGGGGAAGGAGACCCCAAGCTCAGGCTGCTGCCAACACTCCCTGACCAGCAACAGCCAGGACAAGGCTCCTACACACAGATTTGCCAACCAGCAGCTCTTAAATGCCCACACAGGTCCTACGCATTCCCACATAAATAATCCATGTAGCAAGGAGATCTCTGCAACACACTTGCCCTGACACTGACCTAGGAGGAAAGGATGTGCAATAAGGTCTTGAAACTTTAATGAATCACCATGAAAAAGAATATTACAGTCACCAGCTTAGAAATACACCAAAATCACAAGCAGTTTCAATGGAGATGAAAGATGAAGGAGGAGGACGCCTCTTCAACAGCCCAGATCTACTTACCTCTAAAGGTTCAACACATACTGGTATTTCTGAAGATATGGCTGGACCTTCCCCGGCTGGCCAGCCATGCTCTGAAAGCACAAGATCCACTCTCTGCTCGTCAGCTCCTTCCTCTGCACTTGCTTTCAGCACTGAACATTGTTCACACCCCCAAAGTTAGCCAGACACGCAACTGATCCTCCAGATAAACAGCCCGACATCTAACATCGCTTCTTGGGCTACAGCCACAGACCATCAACAGAAAAAGCGAAGCTGTGATCTGAAATCTTATCTGGTCGCAGCAGAAACGCGGTGGAGAAGGTCAGCTTTCCATCATTCAGCAAAGACATTCAGCGCCAGCACATAAACACTAAAAAATATCACTGTTGAGTTAAGACAACTTTGGGGTTTCTGCTTTGCAGCCAAATATCACTCAGCGGCCATTAAACAGATTTTTTAGCCATCAGTGGAACATTAGAAATTCCATGAATTTGAAGTTTATTAATTCCACAATACCGTTTATACTTTTTCAGGATTTATACTCCTTGGCTTCACTCTTTCAGCTATAAATAAAACCATTTGCTAAGTTGGCTGATACATAGCAGCCCATGACTGGCACATTTATGCAAGTTGGCTGAAAAACAAGATGGTTCAAGGAATCGCCAGAAACACTAAATCCAGTTATTTCAAACCTATTTTGAAACATCTAATAAATCTGCAGGGATCACTTGATATACAGAACTGGCTAAACTCAAATAGCCATGCTTCTGAACAGCATCCCTGACATTTATGGAGTGGATGATGTGCATTTTACAGCTTTCTCTCTCAAGTCCTTCACAGTCCATCGCAAAATATTCATGTCTTTGGATAGTCTTCAGAAGGAAAACTAGGAGAAAGAAATGGCAAAAGAGATCCAACAGAACAGACATACGGGATCCCCCATGCCTTTTCACAAGAAGCTGGAAATGGAAAGGAGACCTGCATCCATGGGTTCTCATCTTGGTGGGATGCCCCTGGCAGGGATAGGTGCAGGGGTCTTTGCACCGCAGGTATGCCAAGCAAGATGTCAGTGAAGACAGCATATTTACAGGCTCAGCACAAGGAAAAGGTGGTTCTGGTCCATCAAAAACCTCCAGCAAGAAAGTGAGTCTGCACAGCTACTCCCGAGGTCAAAGGCAGTTGAGCTCAAAGCTCAGAGCCTGGGCCGGTGGTGACTAAATCTGCAGTTTTTGGGGTAGATGGAAATTCTGAAATCTGCCCAAGTCTCAGAGCTCCCTGATTAGCAAGAGACAAGTGATGAAAGACCTGATCACAGGAGAAAAAAATAAAGATATCCAACTTGAAATTTTTATCATAGCACTTGCAATCTGTGCCCTGGAAACTACTTGTAAACAGAAAGAGACTCTGGCCTCAGGATACATCAACAGACCTGACTCCAGAGCAACAAGGAACTGACAGGAGTTTCGCTCCTCCAGTAAGATGAGCAAGCCAAAGGAGAGGGCACAAAAGTCATCTCACAGGCTGTGTAGGAAACCCTGAGCTAGAGGTGGGGCCTGAATATTCAATAGGACCTTTTGCATGCTTACTTCCTGAGCAAAACCAAAACCCTTGGCAAAGCTGCTCAGACAGGTGATGATCAGCACTGCAAAAGTAAGGCAGGCCCTCCAGGTGTGTGGTGCCCCCAGCCATGAGAGAGCAACCTGAGCCCTGAGGAAACCACAAAAATTTTTAGGCAAATAGAGACATAATAAAATAAACTGGAGCACTAATAGATGAGAGCCAAGGTCCAAGGCTTCCCTCCCTGCCTCGCCTGCTCCGGGCAGGATTTTCTCTCAGCCACCAAAGCCATACCTCTGAGTGTTGGTTTGGGGTACTCCAGCCTCGAAAACTGACAGCTTGGGTACGCTCCCTGATAGCTGCATGTTGGGTTTTCCTTACCTGAAAGCATCTTTATTGCTTGAAAGTCCCTCCTCTCACTTTGTATCTCCCAAACAGCAGCAAGAGAGAGTTGCCAGCAGCTGTGTTTCATCCATGGAAATACCAACCATTCCGGAGCGTGTAACACTCGATAAACATGAAATCCAGTGGGACGTTTTTATCCCTGTGCCCTGTCGTGCTGACAGGTGATGAGACTACAGCCCCCAATAGATGCTGCAGTGTAATTCACCTCCCTGCCACCCCCAGCCCCTCCCAGAGGACACTGCTGACCAGCACCACTGCAGCACCCAAGGCACAAACCTACCCCAGAGGTTTCCCCGCCTCTGCTTCTCTTGCTGGGAGCCAAAAAGCAAATCATTCATCATTCCCTGCTCCTCCCTGGTGCAACTGCTCAGAAATTGCTGAGTCCAACTTTACTTATCGCTGGATGTAGTGCAGTTCTGTTTTCTAATCCCCTACATCTGCATTTTGTACAGCCCTTTTCTAAGGCTCTTCACATTTGCTTCACAGTTTATCACCCTGCTCAAGCAAGATGACGCATCTTTAAACTTTCCACTCAAAAGAAGCGCTGAGGAATGAAACCATTCAAAACCGAAGAAGCTGCCTCAGAAAATAGTCCCCACAGAAAACGGCCAGCAGGAGTTTTTTTTTGAAGTCATAAACTTAATGAGACATGGGATTATCTTTTCTGTTGGAAAGACTCCTTGTTCCTGGTATCATAACAAAATACTGAACCATTTGCGGGCTTTTCTTCTTAGTTTTGCCCAAAAACTAGGACAATAACAACTGAATTCAGAGCAAAAAAAAAGAAGAAAAAAATTGTTTCCTATGTCAAGACAGAAAAAGGCTTCCCAGCACAGACCTGAGGAACAACCCCTTCTCCTCTATCCCTATTTGCAACTTAGATGACCCTAAAGCAATATAGATCCTACAGGTCTACCCTGAAGTGATACATCCTGGCAGTCAGAAAAGGTTGGTCTCTACGAGCTCAAATACACTTAAGAAGTTTTAGGTCCCTGTATGCAAATGAGAAGATCAGTCCACTCTGGCAAAGTTGTTTGTACTGGGAAAGCTGAAGAGGAGCCAGTCAACACACAACCCAAAGAGAACAAGACCTAAACGCAGAGATGATCCTGCTGCCACCTGGCAGCCCACGGGGTTGACCTTTGCATCCTCCCCCCTTACAAGAATCTCAGCTTCACACCCAATCACGGTCTCTGGGGACCCTCACCTCACAGGAGAGAGCATCAGCTCAGTTCATCTGAGCTTTGGGGTCTGCAGGGTCTGGCCAGAACACTTACACCAATCTGTGCAACAAGGACACCATCAACAGACAGAGAATCATTTCATCCCATGTCTTTAGACCACCAACTCACTCTTCTTTGCCCTCAATGCCGCAGGGAGCCTCTGATCCCAACCAGCTCCCTGAGCACAGCCCCCAGCGCCTCGCAGTTCAATACGGGGGCTCTCTGTGGGGGTCGGGACTGCGTTTCAAAGACAAAACATTGCCAGAACAGGAAAACCCTCGATAAAAAACAAATGGGCAGCTCTGCTGCTCTACACGAGGTCTGCAGGAAGCCAAGGATGCCTACGAACACCCAACGGACACGGACCCCCAGAAGGGGTGCTAAGCCAGGAACCACATGGCCCAGCGGCCCTGAAGAGCACACACTTCCTCCCACATTGAAGCCTGGAAGGGTTATTTGTACACGAGGCCATGTTGAATCAGGACAGCCAGAGACAATCTTGGGGTTCTAATGAGAAACATACACACAGCCTCCCCTCAGAGTGGAGATGACTTGACCAGCTCAGTCAAGAGCAGCACCAGGCTGACGAATGGCCACAGCACTGGTGGGGCAACACCTTCCATGGAAGGGTTTGGGCAGGACAGAAAAAAAGAGAGGAAAGCCAAGTTTGACTTGGCCCAGCAGCAGGCAGAGGGACCGGAGATGATGCCCTGGCCCAACACACAACCTGCTGCGAGCTAAACCCAATGCCTTGGTCTACCACGGCTGGTCTTGTAGAGTTGGTGCTTTCAGAACAAAGCCCTGTGGCCTCAGCTGAGCCCTGGGAAAATGTTGGGAATATGTGTCGTCCCTTTGAGCTTGGTTTATCATCTGGAGAAGGCAGGACCCTCCACAGTGCAGATAGATGCTACAGTCGCTGCAATTTCAGAAGAAATCTTCTGACGCTACATGTGCAACCATTTTTCTGCAGTCTGCTCCAGTGATGTTCCCACATTGAGCAAAAAACAACCCAAACACTCCCCTTAATTAGGTTAAGTGAGCTGTTTTTACTGCAAGGTTCAAGTTAGACTGATTATCCGTGTACCCATTGCATTAGCAGGGCTGGCTGCCTCAGATTTGGATTCATCTTTTTTAGAGCCAAAGGGAAGGGAAAAAAAAAAAGGATGATATTTTAAAAAAGAAAAAAAAAAGCTTTTGGTCCCTTATCAGGTGATTTCTTACTCTCCCCTGTGTTTGGCACACAGATGCACAGCACCTGGGCTGATGGAAAACCTGTTCACATCAACAGCAGAAAAACGGTCTGGAGCCCCACAATCCAGCACATCTCCTTCCCTGGGCAACCCCCACGCAGCACTGCAAGTTATAACAGACGGCTTCACCAACAATAACCAAACATGACACCCAGTCACCTCGAGCTTGCTTGCAGCCCAGCTGTCCTGGAGAGGGGACAAACCCAGCCCATCACCGGGCTAAGGCACAATCAAATATTTAAATGAACGTTTCTGCTTTAGGTCAGCTTCGCCTTCCTCCTGCCGCCGGCTACGGAGTGGCAGAGCGATCTCCTTGCATTGCCGTGACAACCTGAGGATGGGTTACAGCCATGGCTGGGCTGCTGAATGGCAGCGCTAGGTACTTGACATGCGACAATGGGATACGTTTGCCTTTTTTCCGAAACGAGAGGCTGACATTGTGAAGCGGTTAAAGCCAGACATCCAAGCGAGGCCATCACCATACACGGGCTCAAAAGGCTTTGTCTGCCCTTCTAAGAGAAATTTCATAATATGTGAGGGTGAGCAGTCAGCAAAAGGCTTGGATAGCTCGAGTTATAATCATCCCCGGCTTCCTCACGACAGCCCTGAATACATCTTTGATTGGTTATGTATGAGAGGAGCCGTCCCCAGCATGGTGCCAGACATGTGCGACACAGACCTGGGTCGGACTCCCGAGCAGGAAGAAGAATTCTGTTCAGCAGCAATGCTTAAAATGGGAAATAATAATAATAACAATAATAACAATATCAAGTTATTAATGCCAATTTGGAATTCGTATTGAAAAATGTGGCAATTATTTAATCCCAAATGGTTTCAAGCTATTATTGGTTCAATTGTGGTCCCTCCTCTGCAGGCAAGGTGAAGAGCAAATTCCCAGACTATGGCTCTTATTCCCAAGAGGGGCATTTCCACACAGTCCTCTGCTTCCCAGCCCAAAGGGAAGGGCCACCTATCCCTAAGAGTGCCCAGCCACCTCCAGCATCCCCCCCGACCCCAGTCCCAGCCCCGCCTGGGGTGAGGAGGGGCGGGGCGTGGATCCGGTGCTCATCCATCGCGCAAGTGACTTTCCTGTTGTTCCAGGCGAACAAAAGCCGAGCGGCGCAGTGGGCCCTGAGAAGGGTGCCTTCCCTTTAATAAACGTGATTTCAATCCCAGTGAATATTCATACAATTACCCTAGCTCTAATTTGTATAAAATGACAGCCTGCAAACCAGGGATGATTGAAGAGGACCAAAATCATTTTGTTTGATTACAATCTCTCCTCCCTCCTCCCCCCCTCCCCACCTTCATTATCTTTTATGTCTATTTAAACTCTGGACACTGCATATTCATCTCAATCCTCCCTCCTTCTCTCCTTCTGTTTGTGGGTTGTTGCTGCTTTTATTTTTTCTCCCCCCTCCCATCTCTCTCTCCTTTCATTGTAATTTTCTTCTTGCTTCTGTTGTGCATTCAGGGATTTGAGGAGGTTTGCAGGGGGAGTGGGGGTGGACTTCATTTTATATAAAAAAAAATACTGTGTTGTCTGGATAGAAAATTACATTTGCATGCTCGAGGGGCCTGAGGGCTTCTCTGTGGGCTTGGCAGAGATCCTACCTCGGGGGGGGAGGGAGGTGGAAGATGCTGATTTGATTTCCTCCTCTTCCCACCCCTTCCCCCTTTCCTTTCCATATTATAAATGTCTGCCTGATTTTTCTTTTCTTTTTCTGCATGTGCAAACCACTTGAAGAACAATGGCACAGATTAGAGGCCTTCCTTAGGGCTGTTTATGAATGCAGTTGTGGAGTTCAGCAAAGCAGAAACATTACATACAGTAATTGGACATTTAATTACTAATGAAGCTAGCAACTGAATTTTTTTTCCAAGGGTCTGAAGCAATGTGACAGACCCTCCAACTGCAGGTTTAATTATGGCTGGAGATGGGCTTAATACTCCCCATCTTGCACTCTATTACCCTCTCAAAAGCCCTTCTGCCTTTTATTTGTAATTTTTATGCCCCTGCCTCATCCACAGGGAGAAACATATCCTGATGCTCAGGCCATCAGACAGGATGATGCTTCTGCTGCTGCTCTCAACTGCTGTGAAGCCAAAGAAGCCAGCTTTGGACAGGGTTCCATATGGAGTCAGCTCTCTTAAGAGCATGGAGGGACGAGACCTGTTTTGGTGTCCAAGAACATCCAGAACAAATCCCTCCTTGATTATACCTCAGTTTTGGCCCAACCTAATTTTTGACGTCTCAGGTTTCACTCCCTCTTTTTAAGAAATCAAATACTCAGGTTGTTTATCCCCACATGGGGACATTCAGCTTCCTCCTAGAACTTAGCTTAAGTTTTCTTTTCCTTCCTCCCTCTCACCCAGCTACTGTCTCCTCCAAAGAACATGGGATGACTGGAAATGAAGCCTGCACATGGCAGAGGAACCAGAGCAGGCTCCAAGCAGTCTGAAAGCAAAGGTTTGTCGCCAGAAAGTTTTGCTCCTGTAGGGTTATAATCAGGCATCAATACAACACTGAGCTGGTTTCAGGAGGGAGAGAGAGGTGAGCAGGTCACAGGTCGGGGGGATGGGGGGGAAATTAGGTACCTGAGGTCTCAGTCCCACCACTGGCAGCACATCACAGAGGACCTCAAAATGACAAGCCAATCTGCACTGGATCACAGCTTTCACCTCTCTCTTGTCTCTGACAGGGGCTGACAAGCCCCAGAGAGAGCTTCTCCCTTGCTTCTGGCAAGAAGCAGCTTCAGAACTTCCTGAGCTGGAAGCTGCATCTGGACCATCTGGTTTAACACCACTGAAATGGGGCTGGAATAGGGCTAACAAGCATCTTTGAAGCTTTTTCATCTCATTCTGCCTCACTGAGTTTCATTCATTGCAGCTCCAATTTCCTTCTTCAGGTGAAAGGAGACAAAGTGCCAAGGCAATCCCACCTCCTCGTGCAGAGTGCTAAGCTCCAGGGAACTGAACCTTCAGCTTCTGTTGATCAAAAAACCTTCTAATTGATTACAGATGAATGCTGTACAGCAAAACTGTTGGATTTTAAGAGCACAGAGAGCACTTTTGTAAAATGTCATATGCATATTGGGATTTTTCTTTCCTGGTTTTAATGACAAAGTGCAAATTTGGGGGTTGGGGGGGGTGGGAGAAAAGACAGGAGAAAGAGTAACAGATGTGAGGAGATGAAAAATGTTCCTAAAGAACAAATCACCCATTGCTTCCTCCAGATTTCCCAGCACATCATACGTAAGACTGTACGCTCTCAAGACTTGTTCACGCTAATTCTCACGTGTGTTATAGAGTGAATGACCAACATTCAGTCAGGACCCATGGATTGAACTGGCCTGCACATTCTTACACAGCACGGACACCTCCCCTGGTCTCAGGAAGGACTCATATCTGTGAGAATGTTGTGCCAATTGAGCTAAATCCACTACAAAACATAGCAGCTGGTATCCCACTCGTACAGGTTATGGTGGAATTCACACTATCACTGAGGGCCTAAGCCAGCAGACAAGGTTCCTCTAACATCAACTGCAAGAAAATCATCTACCCCAAAGTACTGGGATAGCATCATCTCCAGGCAGCACAGTGTCTGCAGTGACTATTAGAGATCTTGGAGGACTATACTGGAAAAGACACACAACTTTTAGACAGAGGAGAGCAGGCAGGAGTCCCTCTCAAACAGCATGTGCTTGGGCAATAGATGCAATTTCCCCCCTGGATTTACCTTCCAAATGTGGGATTCAGTCAGAAAGCACATCAAAAGTTCATTGGCACCAGTGAGAGGCCCTGCTGCTCTGCCGCCGACTTGGCTCTTAGACAACTTGCCCCTGGCTGTTTTAGAAGCAGATACCATACTCCCAGGATTAGAAGCAAGAATCTGCACCAAACCTCTTCCAAAACTTTGCCCAGTTCCTCAGCTTTGACTGAATTCAGGACTTTTTCTGCTGCATGAACAATTGGGCAGAAGGTCTCTGGGGATACAGAAACCTGACCGTTTTCACCTTTCCTTGCAGGGAAGCAGTCAAGAAGAAGACTCTTTCCAAGAACTATTCCCTTGATATGATTTTCAGCCTGTCCTCCACAGAGAGACACAGCTGAAGGACTCAGTCACTGCTTTAGTAAGTCTTTTCAGGTCCTTTTTCAAATCAGACTAAACAACAGGAGTCCACCACAAAGTTGGGCAGTATGGGACATGGGGTCATGGGAGGATTCCCCATCCCTGGCAGTTTCGAAGGCCAGGCTGGATGGGACTTTGAGCAGCCTGTTCTAGTGGAAGGGAGGTTGGAACAAGATGATCTTTAACGTCCCTTCCAACCCAAACCATTCTATCGTTCAGAAAGGACAAACAGCCCATATAAGCTGACATCTCCAGCCAAATCCTGCTACTGGAAACTGGATGCAGTCAAGCAGAGAGATCTAGTGGCCCGGGTTCTGCCCTCACCTCCTGCCAGCTACTTCAGCACATGGTGGTCACCTCATGTTTCAAAGGAATGCCAAATTTCACCCAGGGGCATCTCCAGGAACACTTCCAGCTATCTAGCTGCAGCCCCTGTCCTTTGGGAACTCACAGTTGCCAATTCAGTGCTACAGAAACGCTGGTGGCCAGACTCATCTGCTTTCCTGCGTGTCAGAATTACACGACCCATTGACTCATCTCACTGCTTCCACCTTCTCAGAGACCTTGTGGCACCATGAACACCTGCTCAAGGTCACCAGGACTCAAACTTCCAAACACACTCATCAACTTCCATCAACATCAGCAGTATTTTAAACTATTTTGAAGCAATAGCAGTGAACGCAAAACACAACCTAAATATAGATTGCATGACAGAAAGTAGCGCTGGTGTGAGCTGCCTTTGACCAGCACAGCTTCATGCACCCTGCACCATAAGGAAGCACACTTTGCCCAAGTGACTTGCAACTGCTGCTGTCCATCTGAGAGCCCTTTAATGAGATCTGCTTCACAGAAAAGGATGAACACCCTCCTGCTGAAGTCTGAGCCTCTTCAAGATGCCTCAATTCAGACATTCAACACTTAATTGCTTTTGAAGACCAAAGAGCCCCTTTTCATTCTCCTCCCATGTGTTTATCTTCTGCAGAAGTCAGCTGCTGAGTTCGCAAGAGAAAGATCAAATAACAACTAAAAGAAGTTTTTAAGATGCACACCCACTGCCATTAATCATATTTTTAATATCTTCCTTCCCTCACTGCCTTAAAAATGCATATTTCCAGACGCTGGCCAGCCTGCTCCCTACAAACACAAGTATAATGCCCATCAGAGAAATAGCTTCTGTGGTAAAAACATGCCACCGGGTGTGAGAAAGTATTCTCTTACTCAACACATCCACTGATGATGGGCAAAGGTGCCAGCAGGAAACCAGGAGGACATGGAGGGTCAGTTCTGTCCAAAGTAGCTCCAAGGCTTGAAGGGAAAGTAATGCAAGAGCCTTCTCCAGCCTCCGGGCCATGCGAAGCATCTGTGGGAGGGAGGCTGGCTCTTCTGGCAATGCCAGTGCTCCTTTGGAGACCTGGTCCTGGAGGCCTGATTCTGGAGTCTGAGCTCACCCTCAAGAACTCGCTGAGATTTTGGGACCATTCATGTCCAGAGGCAGCTGTGTTTAGACAGAGCTTCCCCACTATAAGGGACAACAGACCCTTAAGCCACTTCAAAAAGGACACATCTGCCCACCAGTTGTCTTTTTACCAGCCGTCCCATGGTCCAAAAAATTCATCACCTTCCCACGCACTGCCATACACCACACATAGACAGAGATATCCCAAACATCCTCCAGATCCTGCTGTAAAACTACTGCATCAAAACCTGTTCACATCAGAGTCAAGATCACAGGAGAGCCGATCTCCCCCAGTTCTCCCATCATGTCCAAACTGGCCTCCCAGTACCAACTCACTCCCAGGGATTTTCGAGCCTTAGTTCATCTTTGGTCCCAGTTCAGGGGGTTCAGGGTGCAGGGCAAGGCTGGGGTGGCAAGCCAAGGCTCACACACAATGAAGGGGAGCAGAAAAGCAGAGCTCAGAAACCCACGCCAAGGACATTTGCTCTCCAGCAAGACCAGAAACATCAAGCCAGCATCACAGCATTGCTCAACATGATCTGGATGGAAACTTGGGGGCCCTGCCTGTTATTCACCATCAGGATGGGGGAAAACAACACAGCAGGCCCACAGGATCCTGGCTCCTCATAGGGAACGTGGCACTCAGACCCCCATCCCAAACCACTCCTGCTTTGAACTGGCAAAACCCAGTTAAAAGTATCTGCCCCTCCCTGAGAGCCCACTGTCATGCTGGACAAGGACGCTCTCTCGAGCTGGACTCCCTTTCAGCATCTCTAACTTGATACAGCTGTTCACTTCAACTGCTAAAAGCCAGCGTTAGCTGATTTTGCAAAGAGCCCATCTATGTAAACTGCGCCGTTCCTCCAACATAAATAGTACGATCCTGGCTTATAATTTCAGCAACTTGATGTTTTCTTGGCCAAGAGCGAGCCCAAGGAACTGGAGATGGAAACAACTTCAGAAAGTGTGGCCAACCACACAACACAGTCTGAAAAGGTCCCAAAGAGGACCTTGTTCACTGCCACGTGGCTCAACTAACACCCTATCACTGCAGCTCACACCCACGTGCCCCACAGGCAGGTGAGTGCTTTGCAGTGAGACACATTGCAACCCACAATGTGCTGCTACGAGCCATGGGGTATCAAGGGAGATACACAGCAAAGCTGGCAGAGAATCAAACCAAATGCAAAAACCACTTAGAAGTCAAAAATATCCCAAATCTAATCCTGTTCCTTGTAAAGCCAGGTCCTGAAGTCTGGATTTTTAGAAATGTTCTTCCTGCTAAAAGACCTAGGGAAGAGAGATGAAGAGTGTGTTGGTGTGGAGGGTCTACAGCCTCCACTACCACCATCCTAGTTCCTCTTCCTCCTGTCTCAGTCCCAAGCAGCCAGGACAGCTTGGTGACAGCCAGTGGTGGTCCTGACCTCACCTGGGTGAAGTTCAAGACACTGCAAGCTCTACTTACACAGAACCCATGGCACACACGGCATGTCCTGAAGGACACAGGGACCTGCATGCCCTCAAAACCACACAAGGCTCTTCCAAGCTGTGTGTATGGAGTATTCTATGTGTGTACACAGTTATACACTGTATGTAAAATAGTCTTTACATCCATGCAGTGTCCTACTGAAGTGACGCTTCTTCTTTGTTCCCTGGTGCAGAAAGCATCCTTTGAGCTAAGAAGATTTCAAAGCTCTCCACTCCTCACTGCAGCCAGAGATAAATACATTAGGATGCAAGGAATTAATAACTTAAGACAACAATTCTGAGTTTAATAGAAAATGTTCCTCCCACCCCTCTCTCTGAAGAGGAGGATGGCTGTTAAACCTGTGCAAAACTTGCATTAATTCACCAACTGTTTCCATGGCAGAAACGGGTGATGCAGTGAAGTCAGTGACTTCATTTCCTGAGGACATCAGATCTTGCTCTATGCTAAAAATAGAGATTTGTATTTTAGGTTTGCAAAGGGATGCTGATTTTTAAGCTTCCTTGGAAATCTCTGTGAAGGCACATACCTGAGCAGGCATCAGGAGAGTGAACCCTGTGATAGATCTGCAGGTTAGTCTTTCACCCTGGCATCAGTACCTAGCATGATTTGCTGCTTGGAGACAGCAAGACTGAAGTAGGTTGTGAGGAAAACCATCTCCTTGCTTCCTTCATTGTCCATCCGAAAAATATGATGCCCACACTGGCTGCTCATGGTTTGATACCAAAAGCAAAGAGATGCTAATGCAGCTCAGAGAGGAGATGGGCCAAAGTCTCAGGAGATTGATCTGCCACACATGGAAAGTAACTGTCAGCATGAAGCTGAGGAGACGACACAGACGTTAAACACAAGCAAGAAATCCACAGCGTTATTTCCTGGGCAGTCGGCGGTGAGACGGTGGAGCCATTTCACACACCTGAGTGATTTTCAGCAGCCTGCTGACACTCACTTCCCTCCCCTCCCAACTGCGCAGTTTGTTTTCATAGTTAATTACAAAGAGAGATCAACATCGACCTGCAAAAATCAGGCAGCACCTCAGCTATTTTTGGAACAAAAGGTACAGGACAGAAGGTGATCTCCTTTGATGGGTAGAGAAGATACCCAAAATAAATCTTTTATGCCTCTCTCTAATATTTTTCCCTTTTGTTTTCATTTAACATCTTTGATCGTTTTAAAACAAGACCCACTCTCATGAATTCTCTCCTAATTAAATGTTCTAATTAAAATGCACCACACTCCATAAATTCACTCTCATTTCCAAAGCTGGGTTTTAATCTGGAGGGCAAATAACTCTGATCTCAAAGTTGAAAGGGAAAAAAAAATAAACCACCCCACATTCAACTGATTCAACAATGTTTAAAAAAGAAATCCACCCCAATACCTTGAGGGTAAATAGGAACATTTTCACCCACTTAACGTTGCCAAGATGACACTGGCAGTCCACATGTCTCTTCCTGAGCCTGTACATCAGCTGGCATAATGGTAGGGTCTATCTTAACACAAATATTTACTCTGATTTCTATTTATGTAAATACCTGGAAAGCAAGGTGATGTTTACGGATCACTACGATCAATTTAACCACTGTCCTACCTGTCCTGCCTAGCACGTCTCTAGTCTCTGTGCTGAAAATCCTCACAGACCCAGAGAATTCAGGCATCTACTTGAGGAACAAATGGAAGGTACAATCAAGTAAAACTCTTCTTAAAAGCAAAGGCTCCAACAACAAGTAAGCCCCTGCAGCTGCCAAACATGAGTTTGCCTGTTGTTGGGATAAGTATCCCACGTCTTCCCCAAGAGACAGGAAGGATGAGTCTTAGCACTGTGTATTTTCCCCTGGTTATTAAGCAGGACACCTTACGCAACCACGTTGTATGGTGGACAGATGCTAAATGTCAAATGTGCAAACTTAAGATGCAGTCCATTGTACATAAACTCTTCTGCTTGGAACAAGAACTCTGCAAAATCCCACTTCCTCCACTCGCAATTGGGATATATGCTTCTGTTTTGTTTTCTGGAAAGAAAAAGGATCAAACAGGCCAATTTATGACATGAGCAGATTTGTGCATGTGTGATGACATCCTAACAGTGCAAAATGGCACGGACCCACTCCTCAACCCTCAGCCGGAATTCTTCCCTCTTTGCCAATACACCTCTATGTATTTTATAGCACTTGCACATCACACGCAGGCAAAGGTTCTCCACCCAAGCATTTTCCATTCCAGCATTAGATTGGTTTGTCTTCTTTCCCAGTGATTTGGTCCTTGTGAGGACATCAGCTGAGTATTTTAACACTCAATCCATGTCTCTGCAGGACAAGAGCATACTTTCTCACAGCCCCAAATAGCTCAAAAATTGGTTTTGTTTGGATGGGCTTCAAACAAAAGAAATTATTTATATGCCACCAAGCCTTTTTTCAACCCAAAGTGTTTTTCTTTCCCCCCACTCCCAGAACATTACAGTCATGTAACATAAAAATTACCAAGCGTACTGATGGTGAGGTAGGTATGGGGTGGCAAACAAGCACAACTAATTTCTGCTTCCTGATACATGGGTTGCTATGAATCTTGCACCCATTCAATGCTTCACCACAGCTTCACCAGCAGATAAAAATGGGGTTTTAGGGAAAAAAGCCTTACTTTAATCACTGATCTTCAAGATGACAGCTACACTGCAAAAATAAAACACATTCATGAAGCCCTACAGGAAAGATCAATGGTTTTAGGTTTCAGGGAGATTAGACTATATATTTTTAAAGTTCTGCAATATGAATTTGGTTTAGACAAAAAGAAGAAAGTGGGGGGAAAGTGTAATCTGTAACACTTGTTCATTCCGAGTTTCAAAGCCATTTATTATTTTGGAGACACTACTGCATCACAATTCCCAAGCGACCAAGAATGTGATTTTTGCAGCAGGATTAACCATCACAAGCAGAAAGCCAAGCTCCTGGCACCTTGAGGAGAATTGGGACCGCCTGGTACTGATATGCTTGGAAAGGAGGAGCTGATATCTTCCACTTCATTCCTGTTATGGGCTTTGCCACTAGCTTTGTCAAAGTGGCCATCATGAGCCTCAGTCTGACCCACAGAGGCTCTCCACACACTGCCCTGGAGTATTTGTCATCTTGTGAGCTTCTCCATCTTAAAGAACGTATTGGTCCAGTACTTGGTTAAAGCACAATGATTTCAGGAAAAAAAAAATCCTTTCTGCATTTCCTGTGTGCTGGGTACTTTTCATCCTTGGTGCTCCTCCAGGTCACCCATGTCCTTCCCATTTTTCAACAGTGCCATTCCCTGCGCTACCCAGCTGGATTGGTCACCATGGGAAGCTAAAGAGACAGGAGCACAATATCTTCAACCCTTTTACATCTGCAGATCTCTGTATGTTTTCCCTGTGGAGATGCAGCCCCACAGCACGAACATCAGCCTCCTGAAAAGAGGCTGGGTTTACTTAGCCTGACTACTTCTGCAGATCCTTTAGGGTAATCCTCTAATCTTCAGGCCCTCAGACCACTGGGACAGGACAGACAACAAAGATAGCAAAGGTGGAAAAGGAAGGAGGGGGGAAACAAGAAATACAAATTTGAAAGAAGAAGCTGAACTACAAAAATAGAAACGAATGAAGGAAGGATACTAAATCCCCACCACAAGAGCATCAGCAAAACATGTTTGTGTTCCTCTGACACCTCCTGCCAATCAACAGCTGACAGGCCCAGCTAACAGGTACTGCAGAAGGTTGATGTTGGAGGCATTTGCAACTTCTTGTCTTCTAATATTCCTGCCAGGTGTAGGTTTTGTTTAAACTAACGTGCCACAGCAGGGATGCATAACTACAGGCAAGTTTTCAAAAATACCAGGAGACAAGGTTTTCACTTTGCATTTGTACAGGCTCCCTTTCTTTGTCCAATGGCACAGAATGGAAGTCCAGCGCAAAATTCCTCAGCTAAAGATTGTGGGGAATGGACTGTCTCCTCCAACCAGTTCAGTCACCTGATGGGGAAGAAAGCAGCTGGGGCACAAACTGGTTCCACCAGCACAAACATCCCAGCCTTGAAGAGCAGAGTCCACCCCCCTCAACTCTTAGGTGGCTGCAATTAATAATACACATCAGAATATCAAGTGAGCATTAAAACAGAAAGGAACCCAGTTTCTACAGCAGCCCAAGCCCTGATATCTCCCATGACTTCCAGGGGGGCACCCTCACAGAGCAGCAGGGTGCAGAGCTTCACTGATCCCACCAATCCATCCTTCATCATGCTGCTTGCAGGAGATTCACAGCAAACAGGAAAGTGTTAAGCAATTGGCCAGGATCTCCCACTCCCGGAGTCTCCTGAGATGCCAGGCAGGTAGTTCTCTGAAGACTGAGTGTTCCCCTTCTTCTCAAGCCTTCAGTGAGGCAGAGCACCTTCCCTCTGCCCACAGGCTGCAGCAGCAAGAAAAGGAGCTGGGATCTGCATCAGCCCCTAATGGCAGCTCACAGCCAGGGAAGCAAGCTCCAGGATACCTTCTCCAGCACAGCAAAGACATCTCCCAATGGTCAAAATGGAGAAGGGTTTATCTATTTTAGCTGCTGTGAAATGTCTGGATGCCAAAGCTGTTTAGAGAAGGGATGTCTCAGCAAGCTGGTCTGCTATTCCGTTAGCAAGGGTGAAACATCAGCTCTGCTTGGCCTCTTATTAGGTTTGCTGCCCAGGCATCATCTAATTGTCACTCCAGTTTACGAGCTGAAGATTTTTGTTAAGATAAGACTGGATGAATTTTTGGCAGCATGTCCAGAGCAGACAGGAGGCCCAGAACTAAAGAAAATTAATTCCACCACCCTTCCGGTCTGAAGTGCCCTTCTGCCTACCAGAGACAGGAGATCTAGAGAAACAGGATAGAGCGGCAAGGATTGTTATGGGTTCAAACAGGCAATTCAACCCCAAATATCAAAAAAAGCCTGCTCACTTTGAAATAAACGTACTTGTTTAAAGTACCAGATGGACCTCACACGCTGATCTCCTTTCAAAGCAGTAAAGGCTGCTTCAGCATACTGTTTATGTGAGTCTGGGGCCAACACCAAGGTGAATGGTGCTCCCTTCCCACAGCAAGTGGACTTCCTCCCCTACCTAGAAACATCCATACCACACTCCAAATCACTCTTACTGAGGGATCACAAGTTGGAGCAGAGATGGGTCTTTGAATCCTTGTGGGTCAGACAGAAAAAATCTAGCAAGATCAACCACTCTGAGCCACCTCAGCTGGGATTCATCTTGTCCTGCTCTGGACTAAAGCAACAAAATCCTCTGTTCTAACCGCTCATGGACCCTCCCTCTCCAGTTAGATCACCCCTAAAGTACCCGCCTCCATCCTCAGCAAAGGGAATCCAGACACAGACAGTTTCCAACAAGACCTCACCTGGAACAAAGCCCACCATGGACATCCCCGTGCACCTCAAGCCCATTCCCATCACACTGACAACCTGCTCCAAACTGGCACACTGAGGAGACTCCTCCAGCTCATTGCCACCCCACAAACCAGCAAGAGAACACAACCTCATTCTCCTAACGAAACACACTGAACTGTTGGACCAGGTAAGGCCACAGTTTAGAGAAGTGACCACTTTCACTGAGTGTGGAAACAGTAAAGCCATCAGAGTTCAAATTTAGAAATCAAGCCAATCAGACTACTGCATATCTGGTTTTGCTCAAATTAGACTTCTTTCTTTAAAAAAAAACAAACCTGTGACTGTACAGTGCCCTAGCACCCCCACTCCATCCCAAACTTAGCAGGCATTTTTCTATGTTACAAATTCCAAAGGCAGCTAATTAGTCAAGACTCAGCAAACTCAGGTTAAAAAAAGAAGCTGCTCCAACTCCATCAGGGAGGCAGATGGCAACGGCGTGTTTCAGACACTGCAGGCTGCATCAGCACTTTCTCCAGCCGATGGTGTCTGAACAGGGAGGGCTGCAGACTGGAGGCAGCACAGCGATCCCTCTGCCAGAGGGCCACAAACAGGTGACTCATTGTCGTGAAGAATTCTTTGCTGGCCTGCGCCATGCAGCCTGGAAAGGCACACCATTGATTTATTAACTTGCAAGAAGTGTTCACCTGCCACGGCTTGACCCTCAAGCAACAGTCCCAGCCTCACACAGACACAAGCAGTATTTATTGGGGTACCCAGAGCCGGGCATTGCACCCTGCCTTTTCCCAGATCCGCTTCCCACCTCACTCGCTGGGACACAGGAAAAGATAGGGCAGCTGTCAATGGTGGGGGGGAAGTGAACATGTACTGTGGGAAAACCCGTGCTGGATACAAGGAGCAGTGGGACCAGAGCCTATGCAGCCCAGCTGATTCTTCAAAATAATCCCTTATGCCAGCAGGAACCAAGCCAGGTAGGCACAATTTAATTAAAATGAGGTCAGCTCACACACAGGAGTCAGAGGTCCCTCTGGACATGGCACCCAGTGGTTCAGATATTGAGCAGAGACAAGCAGAGATCAAACTTGCTTGGACTCCTTCCACCCACACTCCTTGCTTTTCTTTCCCCTTGGTTTTACTTAAGACACCCTTCCTTGTGCTCTTCTCAATGCCCTGAGCTCTCACCACCACCATAAGCCATCAGGCTACATCCTGAGCAGCATATTCTGTTTGCAGCATCTCCTGTTTCTCTCAATCCTGTCCCATTCTTTCAGGATCTTGACATATGTCCCAGCTGAGAAGGAATGGAGAAGGCACAGCAGCCGGGGATACTTTACACCCACTGGGAATGTCAACAAAGTATCCCTTGGACCAGCCCTAGGAAAAAAACCTACACAGCAGAGGTGGGATGCTGCATTTGCAATATCACTCAACCTCTGAGCCTGAGCAGACCACAAACAGGAAACTGGTTTTTCAGATGGCCAGTTGAGCATTGCAGGTTCTCCTGCTGCCTACAGACACTGCTATGAAAACCTGTACCATCTGCAGGCTCACTGCTGCCTTAGCTCATTTATGGACTGGGGGTTGCATGAAAACATCTGTCAGGAGAACACACACCCCATTTCCAAAGCATCTATGCAGAGCAATGAGGAGCAGGTGACCAGTTTCAGCTAGAGCATGACCACAAAAGACCAAGTTCTCCAGAAACACCATGGCCCAGATCCATGGCAGCAAATGTTCTCCCTGAAGTTCTCCAGTTCACTCTGCACTAGGGATGGAAAGAATTGCAACTCAGGGAATTCAGTGGCTAAGGATGGTCCCACTCACTTCACTGGGATGTAGGATGCATCTGCAGACATGTTCACAGCCCTGTGTGAGGTGAGGAGACCCTGACCATGGGCTAAGCTACCTGTTGTGCTTCCCAGTGGGACACAGGAGGGCAACTTCCAGCTGAGAGGGCAAGGGCACCCATGCCCAGAACACCTGACCGGGTCCTGACTTGGCAGGGACAGGGCCTGTGCTCCTTATCTGTGAGCTTCAAAAGAGTCCAAAAGATAAGGAGGGACCAGCTGCCCTGTAAGCACTATTAAATCCTCTTCAAAACATCCAGCCGGTGCTCCCAGACTGATCGGCCGGTGCTCCCAGACTGATCGATCGATGGCAATCAATTTCTGCTCACCAGCGGGATTTTGCAAGTGCCTGCTGCTCTCTGGAATGGGGCCATTAGCACCTACAGTCTCAAACTAATAGCCAGTAATGAACATTTTACCTATGCTAATAGCTGGGTGAATGATAAACACTGATTTCTCTATCATTGTTCATCGGGGTGAGCAAACCTTCTTCTTGCCACAGCAAAAGAGAGCAGTCACAGGGAGAGATGGTGCTAGCACTCTGGGAAGTTGGCTATTTAGAGGAACAAGGAAGGAACAGGTACCCAAATAGACCAAGAAGAAGAGCCAGGAAAAAGGCATTTTTATTACATAGAAGTAAATAACTAACATGGGAGTTTCCAAGACAAAAGGACGAACTGAACACAGCGTATCAACCAAACCCAAGAAGAAATACATTTACCCTATCTTTTCATTTAAAAACCTGAGTATTTCCACTGGCCCTGGAGAAGCACAGCTCCCAGTGAACCATATCCTCACATGTCCACTAATCTTGAGTAACAACAGGAGTTTTCCCCAAGCGCACCATCTTTCTCCCAAGTGGATACTCTGATGCGTAGTAGAAGGTCTGGGTTCACACTGATGCTGCTTCCCCTTGGAGACCTACCAGGGACAGGCTTCTCTCCCCTCCGGAAGCCATGCACCTGGTAAGAGTTAAACTCCATGGCTGGTTCCAGCTCCTGCTTTGTGGGTTTAATACGCCCAGAGCTGTCGCAAGGGTGTTAAACTCCCACTCTTCCAGTTCAAAGGCAGCTTTGCAGAGCTGAGCAGTCTTAAAATGCGCAGCTTTTCAGAAGTGTGACCTTTTCACAAGGTTTCCAATTCAGTAAAGGTTTGTTTCCTCCCCCTTCAAGCACGTAACTAATGGTAGTCATGAAACACCTCCTCCAACAGCAGCAGGCAGGCAGGCCAGGCTCCCCACCGGCCTCGAAATGTCATGACCGGCTGCCTTCGGTTATTGCGATGGTGCTTCTGCAAAGGCTCAAGGGCACAGAAAGTCACTGCACCATCATCAAGCATCAAGCCCTTGCACATTGGTTCTTGCACACATCTGCACATCACCTCCATCCTGCTGCAGTCCCCACACAGGGAGAAGCCAGTGCAGACAGGGAGGGCAGCAGGGTGATCGACCTGGACCCAACACATTCCCCTGCACAACAGAGGGTCAGTCGGTGCTGCCTCATGCACACAACCCCCATCCACCCACAGCAGGAGGGGTCTCTCACTTTCAGAAAGCCATTCAAATCCCTAATTGCCCTCCTCAATAAAGTCCACACGTCTCTTTCCTGCAGATGTCCACCTGAGAGACCTTTCCAGCTCTCCTCAGTGCCAGATTGAGGTCACATCCTCACAGGTTTCACTGGCCATCTTCATTCTTGCTTGCCCTAGGGCTTCTCTAGGCAAGAGAAAAGTAAGAGCATTTTTAGGCATTTGCACCAATGAATCCTACAGCACACCAGAGGGGACACATTACAGAGCACACCAGACAGACATCCCAGCCCTCACCCTATGCCCACTGCCCAGTTCACGGGCTCCTGCTCTTGCCCCTCTCCACCACGACACCTGCAGCTCCAATGTTTTCCACACAGCAATCCAAGAATAAAAGCAGCCGCTGGGCAAAGCAACACTTCATGCCAACAGGATGGACTGCATTCCCACCCCAAGAGACTTCTCCATCCTAAATGCCTACAAAACCCACAAGCCCCAAAGAGCCTTAGCACGAGGTGCTGCTCCTGGTACCACCTGCATTGCCATCCCTCTCCTTCCACTGTAAAGAAAGCTGTACACACCCTGTCTGTCCTCTTCTTCCTTCTCTGTTCATGCTGTCTGGAAACCTCTTCCCATTCCCACACAGCGAGGGAGTTCTTGGGGGTAGCAGACAGTTTTTCCATACCTGGGAAGTGGCTCCACGTGCTACCTAGCCATGCATGAAGCACAGAACCATTGTACTGCTCTGTCAGACTCCCTTTCACATGTCATTTATTTCCCTGTCAATGAGCTCAAGATTTCATATTTTGCCCCTTTTTTCCCTGTTTACACTACAGGAACGGGGGAAGTGCTGTTGTCCCCTCCGTGGGCAGCAATCCAGCTCTCACAAGCTATGAATCCTATTGAAGATGGCACTACATACACCCACCAAAACCAAATCTGTCTCACAGCTTTGTTGCAATGTTACAACCAAGGACCTCATCTCCAGTTACACCCTTATTCCAGGGTGTCCAAGTCCTCACCACATCAGCAAACACCCGGACATGGGTTTCTTTGGTGGGGGTCTTGTGGAAACATCCCACAGTCCCTACAGCTCAAGAGGCTTATGTTACCTTAAAATACCTGGGATTAGTAATCTGAAGCTGATCACATGCTCTGCAGGGGGTAGTGCTATGGAAACTGGCCTCAAATCCACGGCCAGTGAAGTCCAGTGCCATTAAACTGCTGAGAGTCACCAGCACTGACGTGCCAGGTATTTCTGAGCTAACTGACCAGATACACCGCTGGGTCCCAAAGTTTACAAACTCCTAATCCAAAGCACTGTGAACAACATAGCTGATGTTTGGAAGGAACACATTGTTTTCATGCTGATAAAGTTTCTCCAAATACAGGGCACAACATCACACAGACCAAGTTCAGAGTTTGGGTTACATGCTTCCCAGAAAAACTTTGGGCCAACCAACAAGGGGGAACTCCAGCCTTACACCAGACTCCATAAACCTGTCACACAGTTCCAAGGCAAGCTGTGGCTAACCTGCATTTTGGCGTTTTCCCTATGCACTGCATATTTACCACATGGGTTTGTTTGGATGTGTTTTGCTCACGACTTGCTCTTTGGAGCAATTCCAAATCTGCCTCCCTCTTACGTTGTGCTACAGTATAGTCATTCAAACTGATTGCAAACATCAGAAGCGAGGGTTGATTTCTTCATGTGCACTAATTCTAGACTAGGTCACCAAAGTATTTTCATAGTTATGTCAGCACTGTCTAGACGAACCATTAAAAACAGGATGCAATGATCATCAGAAACACAATGTCAAGTTTGTGCCCAGAGATACTGTGGGAGCCAAAGGGAGAGAAGAAAGGCCAAACCTGTCCCATTCCTATAGGTTTGCCAGAGTTGGCTCAGTTGCCGCTTTTTGGTTTAAGCGAAACTTTACCAGAGATCACCAGAAAAACATATATTTAACATGTATTTATTTATTTAAAATAAATAAGCTGACATCAACAAGCCTGGAGAGCAGCTGGATCTTTTGCAGGACTCTCAGTGCAGTCACAAACCCATCTAAAACTGGCTCCTCTGTACTACTGGATGCCCACACCTTGCTACCAGCACCGAACCCTCACCAAACCACCACATCAGCATCCTCAGGGCATCAGGCAGAGCACCCCGTGCCACGAGTCCCAGCACGCAGAGCAGGATTTGGCTGTGGGCACGCACCCTCCCCAGCCTGCACCAGGCTCCCATGCTCACCACCAAGCCCACAGCCTCTGCACCCACGGAGAGCTTCTTGCTAACATCGTGCATCGGAACGGCTGCTTCCCATTCCTTGCCACTTCTTGGCAGGAAACTCTTCCAAACTCCAAGAACATGAGCTGTAATCTTGGCAGAAAGGGACGTGCGTATAAAAATCACCACTCTGTCAAAACAGAAAAATAATGCAGGAGCTGATCTGTGCACATTAATCCACTGCAGTCATGAGGAGACAATTTCCCTGGAGAAAGTCATACATTAAAAGGAAAAAGAAAAAAAAAGGGAAGAAAAAAAGATTAATGTGACTTTGAAATATCACAAGCACCGTTTATCTTCCTCCTGCCACCACAGGTTTCTTGTCTATTTTTCTCTCTTTTTTTTTTTTAATACAAAGAGCCTTAAAATTCCCTGTGAATACAGCCTTTCTGCCTCCAATGTACAAACACAGGTGCCCTACAATATAGCAAAAATATAAATATAGTACCACCTGTTCTCTCAGTACACAACATCAATATTTTTAATTAATTCAATTTAAAAAAACCCACTATTGCTTTTCAGTGGTATAACCTTCTAATTACACTCAGAGTAGATTCATGCTCCTCAGAGCTCCTACTTATGCTTGCAACTCAGTCACACACAAAGTTCAGCCCTTGGTACTTCTGTGTCAGCATGGAAGCTGAATGCAAAACGCTGCTCCCCAATAGACATTTAGGCACAGATAGAGAGCTCAGGCTGTGTAGTGAGCATGACCAAAAATTCAAGAACGCATTCCTTTCCTAGGGCAGGACTAAAGGATATTTCCAGCTAATAAAAATAAAAATAAATAACGTTCAATCTATGTAACACAAAGACGACAGACATGCTTAAAACCGAGGTGAATTGCATGAACTGAGCCTTTGGCAATCCTGAAGCAAATGAGCTCACCATACCGTTTAGATTCTCATTTTCCCTTTACACATATCCCATAGATCATAAATACACATTAATAACTGTAACAGTCAAAGTTTACATTCGGCTGTAACATTTAGGATCAATACTCTTCAAATGACCTTTAGTAGTAATGAGCTGCCATAACACTGTCTTGAGGACATTAAATTTTTATTAGAAATACTTTACTACAAAGGTTCAAATCTGTCTCTGTGCACTTGTGCACCCATACAAATATTCTCCTTTTATATTTTTCCTTGACAAAAATAAAAAGCAGTTCTTCTAAGGTTTTTGAAAAAATGTGCCATGTGGAGGCTTTAAATATTTCACATTGTCAGATGTGGGGGGTTTCTTTCCTTGTTGTTTTTTAATCAGAACCCATGAGCCAAGGGTTGGAAAATCAACCACTTTTCAAAGTGATAAATAGGAATTGTTCCCACGTGGCTCTAACAGGACAGGACTGAGCTCCTGATTACCATAAGCCCTCAATTCGATGGGGGTGGAGGAGATGAGAGGAGCTGATGCTCCACCCATGGAGGGGTGACCCACAACAGACCTGAGTCTGGCCCTACAAATCACCCCCAGCTCCCCAGGGAAGCCATCCAGGGGCTCAGCTCTGCCCCTGGCTCATGGAGGTCCCGATGGGGACCTGCCATCAGAACAGATCCATCTCATCCAGCTCCAACCAACTGAAAAGCAAAAACCTGAAAGAGGAGGGAAAGCATCTACTCGAGATCCAGCCCCTTCTTTATTATTTCTTTTTAAAGACTAGTCAAGTTCAAAGTCAGATCATGTCCACGTTTCGCTGCCTATTTTAAAAATTACAAATAATTCACGGTGGGGGGGGCTTGTAGCAATTTATTTTTTCACCTGCAGGTCCTGGACTCAAACTAGAGAGAAATCTGATTTTAGCAGAACAATAAAACCAAGTGGATGGAGGTGAAGTCAAACAAAGGAGACACAGGGGAAAAAAAGAAAAATATTTCTCTGCATTGTTATTAGATGTCACCTCTAAGAGTTGCAAATTAAACACATTCAAGGCAGCACCATATACTGCAGTTAATGTCCTTTGAAGAACCTGCCTTGGCTCAGCACATCACCAGGATGCTACAAAGAGCCCAGACCTGGCAGGGAGGGCAGCACGAGCACGTTCCCACATTTCATTGTAAATTCCTCAGGAGTCTTGACTCTTAAATATTTCAGTCTTGCCTCTCTTGTTCACACTGATGTTATTATCTAAAAAATAACTTTGCCATTTCCATACTTTCTTTCTAGACAGCAGTGATCACACTGGAGGGGGGCACCCCTGAAAAACCACCAGCAAAAGCAGAAAAGCCGATCAACCAATATCTGCACTCCCTAGCCCAGTGATTTTTAGGAAGGCACTCTGAAACCACATTATCTATCTTTCCATGCCTTCGGAGGGGATCCTCCTTTCCAGTGGAGGTAACCAGGACAGCCAGCAGCAAACCTGCAGTGCTCACCCTGCCCACAGCACTCTCCTCCCCTGTCTCAGCAGAAGGCAAACCACATCCCCCACCCTCCCAAACCCCTTATCTGGGTCATGGCAGTGGCAGCCCCTCACCACAACCCCTATTTCTCCCTCAGCTCCTGCAGCAGCTCATTAGGGTGGAGAAAGGCTCCGCACATCATCTCTGCGGGCTTGTGGAGGGCTGATCCGCGACGGGTAATTCCCACTGCTTAATGACCTGAGACCAGCCGAGGCAGAGGCAAATGGGAAAGGGAATCTTCTCATTTGTTACCCATCCCCACATCCCGATAAAAAGAATGATTACACTTTTAAGTTCGAACAATTCCCTGCAGTTGTAGCCATGTCATATCTAGATTGTCTAATTTACATGCATATTCATAATCCCTGTGTATTTAATTAAATTCTTCAATCCCTGGAGTGTCTTTCCTAAACAATAGTAATTTATCTTGCACAGATAAGGGTGCCCTCGATTTATTCCACTCTGTAGCTAACAGCATTTCCTTCTGATCAAGGCTAGGAAGCAAACTTAAGCAGAAGGAATCTTTAAATATATTTAAATTGCAAGATTAGGCTGCTTCTCTTTCTTTCTCTCTCACCCTAAGTTACCCTTTTAAAGAATAAATGCTTTCTCCTGAGCTCCAAGGAAAACCTTTCACCCAACCTCCTGACAGCAGCCACATGTTCCAAATACAGTAATGCTGCCCAAAACCCACAAGGCAAAGAGATCTCACAGGCTTGGTGTCAGGAGCTACTGAGCAGCAGCACTTCCATCCAAAGCTGTCCATGGGACAGCCTCTGGATGCATCTTCCATCGCAGGCTACAAATTCCATGGTAGCCCACAGCAAACAAGCCACACCTTAAAAAGTTGCAACCAAGAGGCTGAAGAGCTCTGCTTCTTTCCAGCAAATATCCCTGCACTAGGGGTTATTCCTCAATGGATAACCTTGGGCATCTCAGAGAGGGCCAGACACAAAGCAGACACCTCGAGATAAGGCAGCCCTTCGGAGACTTGCAGCTGCCTCCAGACCGCTAACCCTGCTCAAATATTAGCACAGGGAATTTAGCTTGTCCTACAATTAGAGAAGCGCTAAAATATTTAGCAAAGTCACACTGGCAAGAAGATTGTGATGAGAAAGGAAAAGAATAGAGTGCTACTGCATGTTTTTTTACTACACATTCCTCACATCCTGTTAAATCCACAGCTCTTAATAGCTTTGCGTCCTCTCCCAAACCTCAGCCTGCAGATCTGGGATGGCATCGAAGTGGGGTGAAGAAGTGCTGGTCTCTCCAAAAGCCTCTTTAGCCCCACCAGTACTGCATCACTGCTGCCTCCCAGAGCAGTGCCAGCAGTCCCTGCCAGGGAGGGTCATCCTGACACCCACAGCAGGGATGCTATGCCCCGAGGAGACTCAGGGATAATCCCAGTGCTGCAGGAGATCTGGGGCCAGGGTTGCTGTCACAAACCATCTCCTTCTGCATCCACATCGCAGCCGAGGGCCAGGGCAGCCCTTTGGCTGGAGAGACTGCTCACACCAGGGAAGCATCCCTCTGCTCCAGCCCTGCTTCTTAATCTCCTCCCCAAGCATCTGCTGCTGACCACTGCCAGACACAGGGGAACCCAGCCGTTCTGTTCCCAACCAAACCCTCGAAGCCTTTAGAGATGCTGTTACTATTTATGAAAATAGGGTCAGGATCCTGCTGTCACAGCTCCTTCCTGAGCTGCAGCATCACCCGTGTTGTTGAGGCAGCTCTGGGAAAGCCCTGAGGAATGTGACCACTGGCACTCAATGACGGACAGGCTCGAGTCCCAGCCACTAACACAGCTCTGAAGTAAAATCAACCTCCCTGTACCTGGGTGTCCCTGTGCCCACCTCCCTGGGCAGCCCCATCTTGCAGTTTCACACACATCGCAGCCACCAGGTCATCCTCTGGGCCACCCCCAGTGCCACCAAACCCCTACTTCACTGTCCCACCACACCACAGCCACAGCTGAACAACTGCAGCCCCACACAGCCATGTCCAGCTGACACCACAGCCCCCACCTTTACAGTGAGGTACTTCTCCCCTCCTTCCACAACAGAAGTAATAGGCAAGGAGGGCAGTGGTCTCCTTCAGCGCTGGAACTGGACCTGGCACTGTCCTGAAGAGGAAGGGGCTCGTGCAGCCAAGCTGCCCAGCCACCACTGGGCTCCCAGCAGAGCCCACGGGACAGCGAGGGGCGTCCCCCAGCCACAATGCAGAGCCTGCCCACAAGACATCCTGCCATTGCCAAATCCTCTTCCCCAGGAATTCATAACTGGATTCAGACATTCCCAGCCTGTTACTTATTTCAATGCTTTCAGCTCTCTGGAGTATAGGGACATCCTGTCTTAAACCTGCTGCGCCTCACACCAAAAGGACATCTGCTTGGAAGGCGGCCCCTCTGGCTGACCTGGCCCTGGAGGGTTGCCTTCCCGTCTCAGCAAGATCCCAAACATACCCTTGCACCCACAAAGCAGAGCCAGCTCACAGCAGAGCCAGGAGCAGAAAAACTTGCTTAGGCAAACCACAGCTCCCATTCCCACTTCAGAAGCGTTGCAAGATTTTTAGGCCTTGGAAACATTTTCTTCCTACTCAGGGCATTTTTAGGTTAATGGTTCATCAAACCTCACAGTCCAGGAAACCTTGGTGTGGTCTACCTCTGTGTGGGTGTGGGAATGGGTGGGGGAAAAAAACCCTCTTGGGCATCAGGCCTTCCCACAGCATTTGCACCACAGGCTCTGGGCTGAGCTGGGAGCCACCAGAAACAAGCCAAAAATCAGGCAGGGAGGCAAGGGAAAACCTCACCACTGCCCTGTGCCTCCTTCAGATACAGGGAATGCATCGTTCATGGAAAGCATCAATCCCCATTAAGCCATCCTTCCACATCCCTCTTTTCTATAGGGAAAGTTGCGAAGCTGAGCCATGACTAGAAACAACTAACCATTCATCTTTATCCTGTCTAGTTTTACTAAGTTTTTATGATTTTTCAGAGCCTAAGTCACAGCAAATTTTTATCACAACACAGAAAGAAAGGTAACAGAGCAAAATTTCACTCTGCACCCTTTCCCAGCAAGTATAGCACCAGCTATAAACCACCTCCAGTTCCCTTCTGCCTCTGAGATACCCCACAGGGAAAGCAGCCCACCATGAGTCCCCAGCAAATAACTTCTGCTTTATGCAAAACACAGTGCATGGGAATGTTTCAAACCATGTTGCTGCAATGAATTTTAGAGATAATGGATGCTTGAGCTGTATGAGGACTGTGACTCAAAGTGGATGTGGCGCCCCTGAAGATACTCATTCTTTCCCTATGTCCCCAACAAAGTGGTCAGGCCAAAATCAGCAGCCTTATAAACCACTGAACATACTCCTCAATCTCAAAAAAACTGGCTGCTGTCAAGCACTCCTGAGGAGGGTTAGCCAAAGAACCTGAATTTTATGTAGTGGGATGGGGTCTCTTGAAGCTAAATCAGACTGAGTCAAACTCAAGAGAAGAGATGAAGAGAGCTTCATGAAGGGGAGGCAACGTACATTTCTGTGTCATCCAGGGGTTCAGGGAAAGAACAGGGCTAAGTTCTACTCTACCTCATTTCACAGGGCATAGCTTAAAAGTACTCTAAACTCCACTGCTCGTTCTTGGTCACCCTCATAAGCACTTGCTTTGTGCCTGTTGTTGGTGAGTAATATTTTCCACAGAGGCAGCAAGTGAGCAGAAGCAGCACACCAGAAGCCACCAGCGTTCACCATCATGCTTTATCACACAATAGTTACAGTTCCTCTGCACCAAAACCTGAGGGAGCTTTTAAGGTCCAACCTCATCATGAGCCAAAAGGGCAGAGCAGCACACTCCATTGTCCCACTCATCACCTTTCCTAAAAGGTACCTGCTTGAAACAGACACTTCTTCCCTCACCCATTTTCCAGTCTCCAGAAGTCACCTCCTAATGCAATAGGAGGCCAGTCAAAGTGAAGCAACAAGGCAGAAGACACCACAGGAGAAGGTGGCTGGGGACAACACAGCGACTGGAGCCCTCTGAGTGCATTAAAAGCATCTGTCAGTGATGCCAGTTAACCTCAAAGACAGACAACCTACTGAGACCCTCAGTTTCTCAGTTCAAGCCTTTAGACAGCTCAGCTGACCTCAAAAACTTCCCAAATACCACAACAACATTTTCAAGTGGACTTTACAGCTTGATTTTTCTACTTTCAGGCCAGATGCCCCTTGTTTCAGCGAGTACCTCAAATATGGCAAGTCTACATCTTAAAGATCAAATAAGAGAGGCTTAAAAGAGGGAAGACTCAAGACAGGAAAGATACTTCCCCACAGGAAAAAAAAAGAAATAACTTCTGCCTCAAATGTACCAGACACAGGGGACAAATTAAAAAGGGAAACCATAAAATGCTTGCCCAGCTCCTTTTTTTAATCCTTACATCTGCTGCTTTACAGTAAAGTTTCATCTACTGTGTATAATTAGACATATATTCCATGATTCTAGTCTATACAGATCTCTTTGAGACTTATTTGTAAATTTTTTAACCCCAAAGAAGTCTTAGCTGGACCAAAAGCTGCAGTCAAAGCATTGCCTCACTCCAAGTTCTCAGAGGTGCTGCAGTGTCAACAGATGAAAGTTTCAGCCCATGGTCTGCAGACTTGTGCAAGGCAAGAGGAACACATCAGCTTATTGCTGCTCACCTTAAGCTCCAGGAACATTTAAAGGCTACACAGCATCCTCTGACTACTCTCCAGATCCAACATTCAGGACCATGTTACACAACACTGAGCTCAGGGCAGAGCCCAGCAGGTGTCCCAGAACAGCCCCATGCTCATCCTGGCCCAACTGCAAAACACAAACCAGCTTTTTTGTTGTTTGCTAGGAAAATATGAAGCTTGGTTGGGTTTTCTTCACCAGTTAAAGAGTTATTTCCTTAGAGCTGGGAAACAAGACAGAGAGATAGAAGACCAATTCCAGTGTCAAAAATCCTGCAGGCCAAAGAGATACTGGTACGGACCTTAAGAAACTCCAAGAGCAGAAGGTTCAGGAGATGAACATGACCCAGACATCCAAGAGCCAGACAATGACATGTGTGGGAGAAAGGGATAGGGAGACCAGGCAATGGGGATGCTCTCAATTTGCAATCACTGCCCCATGCTAATTGTTTTGGCATAAAGGAGATCTCAATCTCATGCCCCTCACTTTGTAATTAAACACATAAAATGCGCACAAGGATGGAATGAAACTGCCTCCACGTATAAGGGAAGGACCAACCACCCCATGCTTTACCAGGGCAGGGAAAAGAGCACTGCCACTGCAAAGTACCCAAACGTACATCCCATTCCACTTAGGACCAGTGCTGTGGGCACTCCTGGGAAAAGCTGATCTGCCAGTGTCTCCACCAACCATGAGGAAAATCAAGGAGATAAGCAACACTAGACATCCATCAGCCAAGCTAAGAGGATGAAGCATTTCTCTGGAAACAATCGGGTTCTCTAATAACAGGGCTGCAGCGGCGGTGTGAAAGGGAGGGAGGAGGAGCAGGCGGGGAGAAAGGGACTAGCTGGATATTTATCCCATCCTCATCTTTGTGTTATCAGTACCCGGTATCAGCATTGTTCAAAATGGCTGCTTAGATGGTTGCCAGCAGCAACAACAGAATCGGTCCATCTGCTGGCATTCTCCTTAATCTATCTCAAACACTCGTCTTCTTTTTAAATGCACGCAGGGGAAAGAAGGGGGGAAAAAAGTCTGCCTTGTACAAAGAAACAGAATCCTCCTATAACAGAGCCTTTTAACTAGATTTTATGCCACCCCTGTTTCCAGGACACACAGACAAAAGTTAATTTTCCGATAAAAGAACCAGTGTAAGGTGCTTTTTTGTTATAAGATCAGAAAGCAAATGGAATTTGAATTGTCTGCAGTGGCATGTATCTGACAAAGATTAATTTAAACAGATATTGTCTCTGAAACCAAAGTCCATTGAGCGGCTTCACAGCCTATCAACCATGCGAAAGCAGCTCCTTAGCAGCACTGCTGACTCCACCACTTTCTTTAAAAATGGCTTAACCTATTTCTTGTAAGATAAAAGGTCATATATAGTTCTATTTTACAAACCCATAATAGCCAAAGCCACACCAAGCGAGGACAATCGGGAGAAAATAATAACGGGGGGGTATTTCCTCCCCCTTCACAGACAGATGCTCGACACTTGCTGGGTATTTTTCAAAGCACGCCGGTAGAGAGCGGCTGCAGCGCCGCCAAAATGTTTCGACATCCTCAGAATAGAATAAAAACCACGGGGCCTCTGCAGGTCGCCGGTGCAGGATGCAGAAGCCCACCCCGGGGTGGAGATGCTGCAGCAGGACAGCCCACCACCAACGGCACAGGATGCTTCCTCGGCTGGAATATAAAGCCACAAGGCTGCAGGGACAAGCACAGGGTTCCAGCTCCCTTGGTCACCAGGCCAAGCAGGCAGGAGGGGAGACCCACTGCTCCCTGGGTGCTCACTCACCCCCCAGCCCCTCTCTGAACAGTGGGGTATTATTTCTCCTTTTAATCACAAGAAACAGATCTGTGCATGCCATCAGCGGGCTGTGCGCATGGAGACAGCTGCTCAGACTTCAATGGGACACACACATACACACACACACACACAGAGGGGGGAAAAAGCTGCAGAAATCCAAATCCTGCAATTTCTTCCCTTTTTACTTCCAGTTTATACAGAGCACCGCAGGGAAAATGCTACCAGACAGTTTCAGAGCATTTGATATAGCAACGACCCAGCTTTGGGAAAAGAACGAAGGAGAAGCAAAATAAAAGATGACAGCCAAAAGCACTTTTAATATAGTTTCAGTACTTTCAAGAGAAAGCCTCTGTACACAGAGCAGCCAATGAACTGTTACCAAAATAAACAAAACTGGCTTTAAAAAAAAATTAAAAATGTCTTTCTGATGATAAAGAAAATCAAAAGAGATGAAAACTAGTGAGTGAGACAGACAATGCATTTATTTTTCATTCTCCAGACACACTTCTTTTAATTTGGCATCCAAAGCCACTGTAGTTCATTAATGGAAATTTTATTTATCTTGGGAACCATTTGTTGCTTTGCCACTCCTTTGACAGGGCACTCATCTTCATCAAGGCAGCCACACAAGGCACAGCACGAAGTATCTCCTGCCACCCCAGCCTTTAAACACCACACAGCACCAGTAACAAGGAATGCCTGTGACTGGTGTCCCACATGCTGGTATCAGTCAAAGGACAGAGGCCAGGGCTATTGGTCAGCATCCAGAACGGGGGCACAGCCTGCCCTGACCTCGCCAAGGTCCCAGACACCAAGCCTCCGGCGTTCCCACGGGGAATCCTCCCGCGCTAGCAGCTGCGGGGCACGGGCACCGTCTCCAGGTGCAAGGACAGCAGCCAGGCAGATACCACGCCACACCCCGCTGAGCGAACCTCAATAATGATTAGCGGCCCCGGTCAAACGAGCTGGGTGGCGAAGGTGCAGGCAGCTCATTATGGGCATCAGCGACAAGCAGGGCATGGCACGGGGGATACAGACCCCCCTGTCCCATTTTAACCTGGGGCGACAGCAGCAGGGCATTTGCAGACAACAAGCTGGACCAATATATCCGCATGCAACCCTTCCAAGCTGGCATCCCAGCAGATCTGCTTCCTAAGCACATTCGTGTCTTTGTTTTTAATGAGAAAAAAAAAAAAAAAAAAAAAAAAAAAAAAAAGAAAAGAAAAATCCCTGGCAACACGCACCTACAATGCGACAAGTAAAAGCCCAGGGTTTTATTAATTTGTGTATTACTTTAAATGCACCATTTTACAAGGACTAACCTCAATCCTGCACAAAATCCTAAGCCTTAAGCTTGAGACAAAAAGCAAATGCTCTTAAAACGCAGCGCTAGAAAATCCATTTGGAGAGAAATGTGGTGGTGTCGTGCACAGGTGAATCCTCAGCATTTAACAAAACACACCCAGCGCACCGCCAAGTGGAATCTATTCATATTTAAACCTCAGGATTAACAGAAAAAAAAAAAAGCCTTTGAAAAATTGAATATTACTTATGGGACATTTTATTGGAAAACTATGAAGATGCTTTCCTCCCCACAGCCCCCAAGAAGGGGTTTTGAAGGCCCTGTGTCTCTCTGCAAGATGTTATCAGGACCTTTCCCAACTCCTGTTGCAAAGGCAAAAAAGAACTTGGGGGTCAAGCCCATACATCAAACCCTTGTGAATACAGGTGAAGAATGAAATAGGCTCGGCACTTCTCTCCTGAGCATGGAGGACAGTATCTCCAGGGCCTTGGCAGCTCTGCGGGTAGAGAGGGAGAGCTCCCCACTGCCATCCCACATCCTGGCTCCAGAAGCTAGATTTGTCCTATTGCACTTACTAGCACAGCCAAGGTTTGGTGTCTTTGAGTTTTCATCAGAAAACAGATCAATTCCTATTGATGCTGATGCTGGAGAAAGTCAAGGCTCAGCAGAGGCAGGAACCAGTTACCCAGTGGAGTCGCTTTCCTCCCCTCCCCTCATCCCCAGAAGACCAGGACTATGACAATTCCATGACACAACCTCTTCAAGGCAGCATCAAACATACAGCAGGACATACCACAAGTTCATTTTTAACACCCTCAAGATATTCCACACCTCCACCTCCTTGCACAATAATGTCACCAGCACCAGCCACAGATGGAGAGATTGATGGAGAAGCACAGGTTCAACCATCACCTGACTCCTGCTGAGCAAAGCCAGGAGGTTATCCCAGCACCCGCCTGCCCAGGTGTCCTCCACTGCCCCACCAGCAGAAAAAAGCCCTGAAAAGCAAAGGCTCCTTCCCCACCACCTCACCCAGGATGCTACATGAGTTTGGCTTCTCAGACAACAGCCGAAGCCAAAGCCTCACACCCCTGGGAGAAACAGCACAACTCCTCCATCTCCAGAAGAAAATTCACCTGCTTCAAGCACAAAGTAGTGCCATGCAGCAACAAGCCTTGGCCTCACACTGGAAGTCCCCAGGCTTGGCTGCCTTGAGAGGGTGAAGAGATGCTGCTGCTCCCCCAAAAAACCCAAAAACGCCCAGCTCCTCACCCACATGAGCTACTCCAGCCCCAAGAGCAGCAGGGGCAAACCAGCATAGCTACTAAACACAGAGCTGTCCACCTAACCTGAATGCAAAACCCTGAAAAATAAATGCACTCACAAGGTTGGCCATGCCGTTCATCTGAGCTAACCCCAGAGGGAAGCCGGTCTCCCATTGGGAAAGGGGAGCAGGACATAACCCCAGAACCACCAAGGTCTCCATCTACACCCCCCCCCCCCCCCCCCCTCCAGATCACATCCTCCTCCAGGTTCCAATATATGCCAAGGAAATATATAAGCCCACAAATTCTTCCATCCTAATATTACCAAGATTATTTTTTTAACTTCCTTTTTTCCAAAAGCTGACACATCACAAGACAATTCACATTTGAATGTGACTTTACAGGGCTATCAGATAGACAAGCTCATTTAAGTTTTCCAAAAGTCCTATCTGAGGTTTGAGGGACTAATCATAAAACATCTAACATCAAAGCGAGCGTCAAATAACAGCAAAGCACATTCCCTCACACAAAGCTTCAAAAACAAAGCAAGCAGGCACATGTGGTTTATGTTATTGCAGTTTTAGCACAGTTAAATATTTCCTAAAATATTCCCTCTAGATGTGAGCAAAATTAAAATCTGCTGTGAATGACACGCAACTTGGAAGCTGAGAAAGCCAGCTTCTCACCTGGGCTAAGCTTTATAAAGCACAGGCCAGCTGAGAACAAACTCCCATTGCCAGCTCAAGCCAGAAACTAGGACTCATACTCTGTAAAATGTTTCAAACCTATTTATTCTTAAAGTCAAAACTAAATATTTTATTTCTTGCACTTTATTTCTCAGGTCTCTGGCCTCTAAGTTAGTGTCATTTAATTAACCACCCAGTTCAAAAGACATCCCAGCCTCAGAGGATCTGTTTATACTCTTCAAAAAAGACTCAAAAGCCAATAAATAAAGCTGCTTAAAATAAAAGGTTAAAATTCCAGCTGTCATCCCAGCTCTCCCTGCACTACCAGCAAGAAACTCTGGTGGTTTTCATCATCTTCTATTTCAGTTTCTATAATACAGTCCAGAACAGGCTCAAAAAATACCTCACCTATGAGGGAGCAGCAATAAACAGATCGTAAGTTCTAATGCCTAATAGCACTTTGTTTTAATTACATATGTTAAGAAAAAATAATTAAAAACCTAAAGAGCTTAATGTATATTTAAAATGTACAAGAGTTTCCATCATGATAGGGCTAATGAACCTCTGCCAGCTCCTTTTATGTGGTTGAAAGTATTTTAATACATAGGGTAGGATCGAGTAATCCACCCGTAAAGAAAAACAAAGTAAAAATTAATTAGCAAATTGGATACATGTTGTACAACAAGTATCCCACACAAAAACTAAGCGGATACAGAAAAATTAAACTCCCTAAGCAGCACTCTGACACAGGACACGAGGATTTAACCTGAAAAAACCTTTCCCATCCCATGGCATTCCTTCCAAACCTGCTCCTGCCGGATACAGCCTTAAATCCAGACCCAGGAGGAGACCAATCTTTACACAAAACAAAAGCAACCACAATTCGCCCTAGAGAGCCCCATCAAAGTGTTTTCCCCAAAATAAACAGCTCTATAAAGCAACACACCACTGGATATAAATTTAGACTCTGCTCCCTACCACGTCACAGGGGCAGGAAACCAAACACTTTCCTAAAAGTGAGCATTTTTAGGGGAGAAGAAAAAAAGAAGCTTAAAACCCAAAAATAGTTTTGAAAAAAAACTAGAAGTGGTTTCAACCACATTGGAACCCATCAGTATTTTTACCTCTGAAGCTACATTTCAACAGGCATCATTACAAACATACACCAACACAAGCTGAAAACTGACATGTAATAAAAAGCTTCCAAATCTGAACTCCTCCAATTAAAATGCATTTACAGGTATCGTTTAAAAGTATCAGGTCTTGCTTAACCTCTGCCCAGTCAGAAGGCTGTGAAGCAAGTTTAGAAAATCCCCAGCACCTGCATGACCAGCATAGACACCAGACTAGGAAACATGGGAAGGTACCCATGACTGACCTGCAAAGCATCAGATAAAATATCCAGAATTCATTGTAGGTTTGAAAAAACCAGGCTCCCTCCAAGTGTTTACAAAGCCAGCATTTTAAAGCCCTGCTTCATTGTTATTCTAACAGCAAAAGTAAATTCTGCCTATGTACTTATGGCTGGACCGCATACCTTCCCATCGGGGCACAAAGGCTTATCTGTGGGTAAGGAGCACATACCTCATAGGTTCCTAAGTGGCTGGTTACAGCCCAAAGAACAACACAAAGCTCGGTGCTTCCTCTCGTAAGCAGTTGTAAAACCAATGAAAAAGGAGAATTCCCCCCTAAAATTACCCCGGACACTTGCCCACCCATCAGCATCTGAGACGACTCGAGGGCAAACCATATGATACCATACTGGGGAGCGCAGGCGATAAACATGAATTTGTTCTGCCAGATCACAGCTTACTGTCAAAATCCACCAAAGGTCTTTTCTCTCTCCAAAAACCCAAGAGATAATAGTGTAAAAACTTTTGTTCATAAATATTTATGCAAGTGAACTTGTTAAAAATTAACCGCTGTCGTTAAAGGTTTTGTATCCTTTAGGATTCCCGGCATGCAGTGCAGTTGCATGCTTTATATTAAGCCTGGCATTTCTGCATTCCTTTCCTGCATGCTTTTGTCATTTGTCTAAAAATTAAAAGAAAAAAAACCCACACACCACACACACACAAAGACGGGATCTGTACACATAATAATAAAGCAGTTTTTAAGAAGACAAAGATGCCTGTGTTCAACATCCAAGATCTTTCTTTGAGCAGGGGAAAAAAAAATCAATTTAATGACTCCAGTGAGATCAGGGTTTAAGCCTCGTTTAAGTTTTACTAAGCATGAAGGAATTATTGGTTGATAATGTGGCATATATGTTTTTTTCAGACCTGCCAGCTTTGTAAGCACAAAGGAGCCAGAGCCTGAAGCACTTTGTCCCCATGAGCACAACCCTCACCCCCTCCACACCATCTTCCATCGCCAGAAGGTCATTCCTCCTGGATTTTGTCTTTCAATTTTTCAAAAGGATTTTTCCAACCACACAGAGAAGGAATTTCACATCTGTACTATCCCTATTTTTTCACAGGTCTGAGTCAGAAACACAACTGTATAAACATCTGATCTTTATTAACAGCAAATCTCAACTGCAAACCTCAGGTCATGGCGCCGGGAGCCGGTGGTGTCCGTTAAAGGGATCCTTAGAGGGGAACAGTAGTTTTGATTTAGTGCTGGAGAGCATCAAGGAAGCCAGGGTTGGGGTTTTATTTTTTTCCAAGACATAATGGTTCCCAAGTTCCTATCTTAATTGCAAACACACACACACAGCCACAAAGTGTTTGTGTCTCTGGTGGCTGGAGCTCTTCCACCTCACCTTCCAGAGGCATCCACAGGATGGATGTGGAAAGTTGGCAGAGGACATCTCAGCTATGCCTCCTGTCTATAAACACACAGCCCTTCACAGCCTTTTGTTTGATGTAAATTTTCCTCCTCCAGCTCAGAGCTGCAAGGGTATGCTGTGACACGGCTGCTCCGAGGACAAAAACAGAGGTGTCTGACCCCACGTCACCCACCCACTGCCGTGTGAAGAGGAGCCACACTACAGCCAAGACTCAAACCTTCCCCCCGCCTCCAAAGGCAAATTCCCATGGCGAGCATCCCGCGCGCCCCTTTCGGGCTGTGAAAACAGGAGATAAATCACCCACCGACTTTGCGGCGAGCGCTTCCAGAACATGCTGCTTCATCTAAAAAGCTGACGGCTCGGAGGACAATGAGCGTGAGCTCTGATTTCAAAGCTGGGGAGATGGTTTAGACTTGTCAGGGGACATGAAACGCCAGAGCCAGGACCATCCTCCCTGTTCTCTGGCTCACCCAGAGCAGCAGCAGGAAGTGTAGGGAGACGGGGCAGATGGGATGCTGGATACCAGCACTGGACATCACTTTGAGATGGGACTGCTCTGCTGCGTGTCCCCACTGCACCTGACCCCAGTGCTCACCCAGATCCTTCACAGAATTGGATAAAGACTCAAAGCTATGTTTCAAACACAGATAAATAAAAAAACTCATTTAAAAAGAAAATTCCTTTGTACAGAGCCAGTCCTGGGTTTAGGCACCCATCACCTCTGTCTCCTACTCCCACACCAGCTCACTGCATCCACAGCTTGGTGGGCAAGTCATTAAAACATCACCCTCAGCAAGCTATTATCTTCCCTCCCCCCCCCCCCCCCCTCCCGTTTTAAAGTTCCTGAAGAGCTACTCCTCTCCTTCTAAAAAAATTATTTGATTTTGAGTTTCACAGTATTTTAAGCAGAATAGTTAATCATCTTAACGCAGCCCTTACAAAATATTAATTCACGCCAAAAAAAAGGGTATAATCATATCCTCAGAGAAAAATCTTTTGTGCTTCAGGAATTTTCACTGCATGTCCTCAGAGGTGGGAGGAGAATTCTTCTGCTGCCTTCTATTCTCACATCTCAAATGGAAAATGTTTTGATAATGCTCTTCTGAATGTAAACTGTACCAAATGGGATTTTTATTATTTTTTTAAGCAGCTTTTTTTTCCCCCAAAAGGAAGAACGGCTCTTTAAATAAACAGAGCGAACTACCCATTCCTTACAACAAAAACCACCCTCCCTTCACTCATTCACGCCATACCCTGGCACAAGATGAATTTACATTTCGCATTTGCAAAACAAATTCTCGCCTAATGTCATTTTAATGGGAACGCGCATTTCAATCCCTTCCAATAACAACGAAGAGCGGCTTATTTTATGTAAAACACCCCAATTTGTTTCTCTTTAAATATATGCGGAATTCAGATGGGGACAGGGACTAGAAGGACAGGGGAAGAGGAATATTTCCTCTCTGGCAATCACCCTCCGCCAGCGCACACAAAAGCCACCTGCCCATGGAGAGAAAACACGATGCCATTATTCCCACCATCATTCCCACGGCCCCTTCGACACCGAACGAGCGTGAGAAGGCCGCGCGCATCCGTCCCCGACACGCGCATCACGCCAGGTCACCGGCGGTAGCCGCGGGTCCACCCAACTTGTCACACCCCAGCGCTCCCGCCGCTCCCCCCGAGCCGGCCCCGCCGGACGTGCCCGCGCAGGGGCTGGGAAGAGGAAAGCGGGGGCTGATGCCACCCCTCGAGATGTTCCAAGCAGGGAAAGCCCCTGATGGAGAGGACAAAGAGGAACGCTCGGAGCTGTTGGAGAGATGCATTATGTTTATAAGCCCGTCTCCCGGTGGAAGGGACAGGACCCCCGTGGGACCGCGGGTGGGGGCGCTCAGGGGTGAGAGGGACCGCGGCTGAGAGGTCGGGTGGGGAGAGGGGGGCTGCGTGTCCTCCATACAACCCCCCGACGGACACTTCGGGGGGAGGAAGAGGGGTGGTCTTTATTTTCTCCCTCGGACTGGACGGACGGCATCCAAACTGCGGGCAGCTGCCAGTGACCCCCGGGCAGACGCACCCCCCGAGGCGGGGGGAGGTCACCCTCGCCCTCCCACCCCCTCAAACCCCAAGCCGGCATCTTCCCGGAGGAGCGCACGGCGGTCCCTGCCCCCGGGGCAGGATTTTCCTGTCAAACCACAACCGCGCCAGACAAAAGGCTTAAGTGCAGGAGGGGATGGGAAACGGAGCGGGGGGGTGGGACACGGACACAGACGAGCCCCCGGGGGCCCCGTCCCGGCACTCACCGACTTGCAGCACGTTGTCCACCGCGCCGGTCTCCAGCAGGCGGATGCCGCGGCGGAAGGGCAGCCCCTCGCCCTGCGGCGCGGCGGGGGCGGCGGGCGGCGGCGGGCCGGTGGCGGGGCTC
>VYZT01063892.1:291806-304535 GCA_013400735.1 Pomatostomus ruficeps
GCCGGCCCCGCCGGGGCGGGACGCTCCGCAGCCCCCCGCCCGCCCCCGCCGCCCGTCGGGGTTTCGCCGCCTGTGGCACCTGCCCGGCCACCGCCGCGGTGAGAGGTAGGGCGCTGGGCAGCGCCCGGTGTCCTCCCGGCCGTGTCCCCGAGCGGGAGGGGGACACGCAGAGGACGCTGCGTCCCCCTCGGAGAGGAAAGCCCCGCGGCTGCGGGTCCCCATGGCGGGGCGGGTGAGGGGCCGGCGGGGCCATCCGAGCGCCGGGAGCCTGCGCTGAGCCAGCGGGACAAAGGGATAGGGCGGCGCTGGAGGTGGCAGCGCTCCCTCGGGGGTGTCGGCGGCATCGGCACTGCTCCTGCTGCGTGCCTGGCGGTGCCCGCTTCCAGCGCCCAGTCTGACCCAGAAGTCAACACCCAGCCTCACCCGTAAATCACCTACAGCTTTACATCGAGTAGCAGAGCAGACAGCAGTGCCTTACCCTTCCATGGGCATCAGGGTTTGCTTTTTCTTTTAACGCTCTATAGTGAAGATGCTCGTCCCACGCATCACAGCAGGGTCCTCGGGTACAGGAACCACCAGGTCCTTTAGCACACACGGCCTTTGGGGGAGGAGATGAAAAACATAGGTACTGCTGGCTTCCAGGAGCTCTGTTGTGCTCTCAGGTGGGATAACATTAAAGTGACATATGAATATATTCAGTACATACGGCCTTAGTTGGCACCCCAAAATCCAGGGAGCTGACTCCTCACCAGCCTCTGCTTTCAGCCAAGGGTGATGGCAGCACCCCTGGGATGAGCACAGTGCAGGGCTGATGGGGAGAGGGCTGCAGCAACCAAAGTACACTTCTCTAGGCCTTTACACCCTGCCATCGCTTTGCTGCTGTGTCCTGCAGGACACCATTCCAAGATTTTCCCCAGAAATACATTCCTGGTTTTGTGTCCTGTCTAAATTTAAGTGACAAACCTCTGAGGAAGAGCAGAGCTCACAGGTCTCTGAGTTCAGTTTTCTTGCTATTATTTTCAGTGCTTTGAGAATCCAAGGCCGATTCCTTCCTATCTGCAGTTTAGTCACATCTAAACCATTACCGGTTACTCCCTTGTTGCAGAGATCTCCTATTTATTCTTACTGACAGAGCAAGAGTACATTTCCTGGAATAACAGGGCGATGCAATTAGGGAACAGGAAATAATTATGTGCCTTTGCTCTGCCACAAGATACCTCCAAGCCCAAGGTCTCCTCCGCAGGACACAGAGGGAAGGAATCAAGTCTCAGGCAAGTGATGAGACCAGGCAGAGCTACTGCAATGAGAGATCTCCATTTTAGAGAGTAAGCCACAAGCTAATCGATGAAGGTCAGGAAGAGGTTTTCCTTGAAGGCTGAGGTGTTCCTTGCTGCCGTTGGTCTTGTTCAAAGTAATGACGGCTAGCAGTGTCAGGGACTGGCCTGGGGCAGCAGCTGTACACAAATTTGTTTACACACAGATTTTCCCCAGGAATCATGTCCCCATTTCTTTAACCCTGAAGGCCATTTTGCTCTCTTACAGAGTTTGTTGCGAGAGGAAGCACTTGCCACAGGAGCACAGCATTTTGCCCATCACCTCTGCTCGCTGTTGTGGTGACAGGTCCTGGAGTGACAAGAAGGGCTTTGTCCACCTCTGCCCCTTCCTATCTGCACAGAGGGACCTCAAAGGGCCATCCCAAAGCACCCTCCTGGCCCAAGGTGGAGTGCATCTTCCTGGCAGAGAACAGTCCAGCAATCTCGAGCTTTTCCAATGGTGGAAGCTGTGGGCTCTAGTGTCACAGAGTTTCTGCTGGCACCCGTGTCTCCCTGCACCTGCCAGGGCAGCTCAGGCAGAGGGTGAGCCTGCATGAGAGCTGGGACACAGCACCCCAGCTTGTCTGGTCCCTCTGTCACCAGCTGCTGCAGACCTCACCTAGTGACAACCTTGAGTGTCCTTACTTACGTCGTCCCCAGACAGTGCCAATAAAGAGGATTTTAGACTTCAGCCCAAGCAGGGATGTTATTCATTCCCAATGAGCTGACTTTTTATTGCATAAAACATATAATCCAGACTCAAATCAAAGCAAGGTCGGTGCGGTGGCTGGCCAGCCTGTCTCTGGGGGGTTAGCATGTAATTTCAAAGACAAACCAATCTATTTTTCCTCTCTCTCTTCATTCTGAACATTTGTTGTTCTCCATTCCTCCCCATCTTTCCCTGTCCCTTTCATTACTGCCTGAATTTTGCAAGGGGGAGAGCTCTCCTCCTCCCAGGGAACGTGGACAGACCTCTGCTCCCTAGGGAAGGATGCAAAATGTCAGCCTCCCGCCCAGCCCCTGATGCTGCTCATTCAGAGCCTGGAACCAGGTACATCAATAATTCACTGCACGCTTTCCTGAGCCCGGCCATTTGCTGAGCCTCTACCACTGGCAGCCCTGGTTCTCCTCCTGTTTTCAAGGCTGTTTGGTCAGGGTCTGCCTATGCTGCAACCCACCAACTCCAGCCCTTCTGGGCTGACCACTGGTGTTATCCACCAAGTGCTGGTTTCTCCTGCTGGCTCCAGGAAGTATTTTATTTTGAGTCCCTAGCTAGAAAATTGACTGACCAAAGGGGCTGGAGTCCCCAGGGCTCTAGACCACAGTCAGGCAGCAATGCAATGCAATATCCTGAGAAATTCTTTGGGTGCCAGCTCAATCAGAAGTGCAGCTTTAAGATGCAGGTGCTGTGGAGTAAGAAAACTGCTTTCATCTTGCTAGAAATTAAATTCGGGGACCATAAAAAGGAAAAGGGACAAGGATGCTGATGAGGTGCCTCTGCAGGCTTCCTGGTACTTGTGCTTTATTTTATGGCAATCAAGGTAAGTGATGGCTGGTGCCACATCTCAACCCAAGGGGATGTCACCTCCTTGGCTGTTCCCACCTGCACACCTTCATGTGGCTGCCCTCCTCTCTCCCCATCATGCCCAAACCCCATCCTCAGCAGAAAGACTGCCTTTCCCTGGGCATCTTCTTCTCTCTTGGATGTTTCTGTGCTGCTTTGACATTGCTTTGACTCACAACAGTCAATGCTGTGCCCTCACTAACACGAGTGACACTGCCTGAGCCTTTAAGAGATGACAGCAGAGCTTTGCAAAGCCCAGGGAGCACCAGGGAAGTCCTGTGGTGACAGATGAAGATATACAAGGGCAGAAGAAGCTTTATGGCCAATTAATGTTGGGAAAGGAACAGGATAGTAGAGTGCAGGCAGACACCAAGCCCCTGCTCCAGTCATCCAGAGGATTTACTGCTCTGAAGCATCCAAAGACAGGCTTATCAGCAGCCAAGCTCCCTGCTACAGTCTCCATCATATGGTACTCCTTGGAAGTGTGGCTGTTTCTGCCTTTCCTATGCTGCTGATGCTGTTCAGAGCAGAGGCAGAAGGGAAAGGACACAGGGAATAACTGTAGCTCCCCTGCCTTAATGCTTTGGGAGCAGAGGAATCTACTGGCCAGGATAGTTATTCCTTAACATCCCCATAGATCCAATGTCCAGGAAGAGGCAGAGAGCATTGTCTTATGAAATATTTGGCCTTGCAAGCAAGAGGAGGAACACCTTGATTTGGTTGCCCATGGAGCTGAGCACCATTTTTAGATTTTCCAGTGCCTAGTAAGGTCTCTAACAAAGCATAGACTGGAGTTGGAGTTTTTGCTGTCCAACTGTTCAAATCCCCCATGGATTCTCCTCTGATTCATTAGCACTGAGTTATTGCTGTGCTCCTCTTCCAGCAGGGACTCTAATAAAGTGGCTTTTTGCTAGCCGGCCAGTTATTTTATTAAACCTTCCAGAACTGACAAGCTCAAAGACCTCCTTCAGGTGTGACTGCAATTGTCTGTGTACTCAAAAGAGAAATGCAAGGACTGGAAGTACTATCTCCCCTCTCCAAGCACAGGCTGAATTTCAAGATCAGGTGTGGGAGGGTTGTTTGCACCCTCACATCAAGCCCGGAACAGCTCTTCCTCTGTGGCCCTGTGTTTGCGCAGGCTGGGATGGTGCAGACCCACACTCCCCCTTGTACCCAGAGATTTCTGGCTGTCAGAAGCTGTTGTTCCCTCTCTCCCCCACACATGACATTACATCTCTGACTTGCCAGGACTGCCTTCCCCCAGCCCCTGTAAGATTAGCAAAGTGCTGAGCCTCTGTCTTGCCACGGAGATTTCAGCACCCTTCCAGCAAACGCATTTGCTGTGCAGGCAGCAATTAAACACAGAGGAGCTGCTGGACGAAGACCCTTGGCTTCCAGGAGGAACAGCCACCTCTCCAGCATGGAGTCTAAAAGCCCAGAGTGCTTCAGAAAGTTACTCAGTCCCACGCTGGAGGGACGTCTATCCCGGCCAGGCTGGCTGTCTTGGAGCTGAGCTCAGCGGAAAACAGCCCTCTTGGGCCACCACCCCCTCTTCCAGCCACTGAAGTTCCTTCCCCTTAATTAGGGATGCTAAAATAAACTGGCTCGTATAAATCAGTTTTCAGGCTACAAGAGTATGAATAAATGATGGCAAAGCAAGGGGTAAACAATGCTCCCATTAGCCTTTAGTGTTGGGTCTGCCCCAGCTTTGGAACATAAGTGGATTTCAGGGTCCAGCTGGGTGGGAAGTTGGAGTCAGATATTTTGTCAGCTCTGCCAAGCTGTGGTTCCTCAGGTGCCATGAGGACCATCACTGTCACATCTACCATCATCCCAGGCCACTCTCAGCAGTGGGATTTGGGAACCCAGCATCACACCCAACCTGCCTTCAGGACAGGTATACTCACCCCTCAAATCACCCCTTACAGGGCAAAAAGGATTATCTTGCTTTCCTGGCAGGAGGGCAGGAAGGGAGCCTGAATTTTAGCAAAGCTCCTATGAACACAAGGATCAAGGCAGGATCCAGTCTCAGCCCTGGGCACCTGCTCTGTGCTGCAAATCCATGCATGAGTTGGGCTGGTGAGATGTGTCTCTCCCAGAGTGTGGGTTGGGCCTTTTCTGCTCACACTGGGCTCTTTCAACACCCTGATCTCAGCCGTAAATAACAGAACCAGACTGTGCTGGGTGGACAAAGAGAGGAGGTGAAGCCACAGAAAGCTGTGCAGGGGTGAGGGCCTTCATATCCCATGAGGCTGGGACTCCAGCTCTGCCTCCCCCAAAGCACTCTGGACCCACCAGGAGGGAGGGAAAGAGCTGGGGTGGGTCTCTTGTAGGTCATCGAATGGCCATGGAGAGGCTTGAAGGCCCTCAGAGGAAGGAGAGAGGTTATAGGAGGAAGCAACAGGAGAGGAAAACCTGTTGTACCCAGCTTTGCGCCTTCACCCTCTGCCCCTGGGGACTGCTTTGGGATGTCTGTGCTCTCCCTCTGCCAGCAGGCAGAAGGTGGGGCATGCCAAGCAACTGGGCTTTGAAAACACAGGGATTGCACTCTATCCTGCTGGGGGCCCTCCTGCCCAGCCTGGTCCCATGGTTGATGCTGAAGAGGAAGATGGGAATGAACGTGGCCAAAATCTGACTCACTTCTGCAGCCCCTGCATCACTTCCACCAACCCCCTGCACTGGTGGCTGTGAAGAGACCACGAGTCACTGCTGCTGGCTCATCTCTGCTGCTGCTTCTCTGCTCTGTCCCATCTCCTTGGGCAATGCTACGCCAAGATGAGTCTGGGCCTCTTCACCAGGGTCATCAGCAAGTTGGCCAAAGCCACGGATGATCTCTCCAGGCCTCGTTCCCCAGCTCCTAACCCACAATGGAGATAGATGGCTGCCATACCCAGGCAGCAGCAGCCACCCTGACCCCATAGAAGCCAGAGAGGCCTGGCTAGGCTGGACTTGGGGGACAGAAATGCAGCCGCCTGCATTTATTTTGCCTAACAACAGTGATCCCTCTGTATATTTTCATTCTGTTTTCCTAGGCTCAGCTGCCTCCTCAATGAAATGTTTCCAAAGCAGCCTGGCTTGGCAGCACGCCAACCCTGGCTGCCAGATGAATGGGCGGAGGAGGAGGGACCCATTCCTCTTCTTGACACAGCATCGCTGCACAAGAGGCCTCTGTTGACATTAGGACTGGCTGTTCCTCCTTTCCCGAGAGGATCTGGCCCTCGGCAGGAGCATCACACAGGGCCAAGGCTTCATGTGATGTGAAACTGGCATCTGTCCTCCTCCAGGGTGGTGGCACAGACATGGGTACCAGGGTACCATGCTGCACCCTCCTCCAGCCCCTGATAACAGGGTACCGAGGAACAGCACTGGCAGGACCTGAAGCCAGCCCTTGTTTCTGGCCCTTGACCTCCCAGCTGAGCCAGCCCCCCGACAGGTGAGGATTCCTTGGAGCTCTCTGACTCCGCTAACACTATCACTCTGCAAGACATCAGTGATGTAGAGAGCCTGTTTCCTCCCCCAAAACACCTCTTCTCCACCCCACCCAGAGTAAAGCTTTCCCTCAGCATCACAGGAGTACAGACACTGACACAGGATTTGTAGAGCTCCAGGTTTCTATCGGGGTGAATGATGTCACAAGGGCCCCAACCATGGCACCCCAAACCCTTCAGGCCTTTGGACAATAATATATGGAATAGAATCAGCTTCTTTCTAAACCCTTGCCACTACTCAGCCATGTAGGACTTCGCCCAAACCATGTCACAGCTCTTTCCCACACCTCAATGTCTCTACCCAAAGCAAAATGCCCACCCAAGCTTTCAGGTCCAGAAATTTGTCTGCTGGGAGGTAACCAAATGGTAGCTGTTGCACTGGACTACACACCCAGCACCAGATGGGATCCCTCTCTCTGCCATGGCTAATTGCAGAACTGGTCATCAGTGAGGGAATGTGAATCCATGTATGCCCCACTCATCACCTGTCACCTCCCTGGCAGGAATGCCTTCAGGAGCTGCATAAGGAAAGGATGTGGAATTTAATACAAGCACTGATAATGCATCAGAAGGGAAAAGAAAGAGACAAAAGTCATCACCATCCTTATAATCTGCACCTCTTCCACTGACTGGTTCCCCTGGCATCTCCTGCTGGTGGCCAGCACCCAGCTGAGGCAAGCCAAGGGCCAGAGGCTGGATAAGAGCAGCACCCAGCAGCACACCACAGGAACACAGTCTGCTCCTACCAGCTGTGGTGGGGAGACTGTTCTGCCTGCGTCTGGTGGAAAAGAGGCCAACCATGCATCGATAAGATGAATTAGTTGTCTCAGCAGCACCGGCAAAATGAGCGAGAGGAGCCGAGCCCGTGAGGCCCGGCCTGCTTTGTTTCAATTACAGCAGCTGCCAGAAGAAAAAGATAACCTCAATATTGATGGCAGGAGCAGCAGACAGAGGTGCCCTTGCAGGCTACTGGGAGCAGGTAGAAGAGGAAGGGGGAGGAGAGATGGAGGAGGGGGAGCAGGGTCTCAGCCAGCACCCCATGGGAGAGACTGGCTAGTGAGAAAGACACATCTGATCCCATTGTTCTCATCCCCATGAGGAACAGCTCCTTTTCCCCCTGGTTCTTGTCTTGTGCAAAGCATCCTCCAGCAGAGACAGGGTACAGAAATCCAGCAGCAGGACACAGCACCATGTAAGACTGAGCAGAAAAACCTCTCTTTGCTCCCCGCTGAGGCAGTGGGGCCTGGAGAGGTGTTGAGTGGGCTGTGTGGGATGATGGATGGAGCTAGAGGAAAGGGCAGAGACAGGCCTGGGGCACCCCAAGCTGCAGGCAGGCGTGACTGCCTGCCAGGGACACAGCAACTGCCTGTCTGAGGGCTGGGGAGCCCCACGATGTGCCTGCAGTGGGCACTGGTCTGGGCACTGGGGACAAGATGCCCATTTGGACTGCATGTGGGAACAAGCAGCAGCTTGGGGCAGGCACCCCAATGTCTCACCTACAAGCCAGGCATGGAGGTGCTGAACCAAACATGTTCCAAGCAGCACAGTGTTAATGTCCTGGGCTCCCATCCTGGGAGGTAGCCAGAAGATGGGAAGAGATGGAGTCTCTTCAGTTTTCAACCCCTTTAGCTCCAACTCCTGCTCAGGGGATGTAAATCATCACTGGCTGCTGCATCATGGGGTCTACATCCAGCCCTGTGTCCCTCCCTGCGCCCAGAGCACAGACCGGTGCTGAGCAAGACCCCCCCCCCCTTGGGGCCCACCAGAGGCCAGACTGAGCAGTGGTCACTTCACAGAGGTTTTATTTGTACTCCTGATATCCACACTGCCCTCCCACCTTGCTTAGCCCCAGGAGAGACCTCAGGGTCCTCACCCTGTCCTCCTCGGGCTGTGCTCTTTGGATGCAGCCCTTGGGTCTCCAAAAGGGGACAAGGCCACCATCTTGTGGCCACCCACCACCACTGCACATACCCGTGTGCATGGTCTGGGGGTGCCCAGGATGTGACAGCTGTGGGGGTACAGGGTTTGGACCACGGAGAGCTGCGACATCCCACCACTCCCCGTGCCCTCAGTCCCCTGGGACCACGTCCTGCAGGGCACACGCTGTCCCTCCCCTCGTTCCCTGGCCAGGACACCCAGGCATTCCAGGACACGCAGGGGTGTCTGGATGGGCAGAGAGTGCCACAGTGCTGCTCCCATCCCAGCTCTGGCCCCTCCACCCCTGCCCTGCTGCTCTGTGCAGTGTCAGCCAGCAGCGACCAGGGACCTCCTGGTTTGCACAGCGGGCTTCATTGAGCACAGAAAGGCAGGCAGTGGCAGAGAAAGGCTCGGAACTGAGCCCTGGAGCTGAAAATGCAGCACTGAGCAGGGTCCAAGGGGAATTTCCATCCCTATTACAGCATAGGAGTGCAACCCACACGGGCCATGCTGGAGGGAGTTGTTAAACCAGGGCTGCTGGTGACGAGCAGCCCAAAGCAAGTCCTTCCATCCCTCTGTGAAGTGAGTTGGGGTGGTCTGCACACTACTGGGTTCTGCGAGGCTGCCCAGCCTGGTTTAATGCTCATCCCCCTCCTTCTGCTTCTTCCCCTTGTGATGGAGCTGGCTGTGGTCTCCATGGTGGTGGTGAGCATGGGTAGCAGGTTTGTGGTCCTCACTTGGGTTTGTGTCTCTCTCGCTGCTGACCTCGTGGTGGTGGTGAGGATGGAGGGACTTGTGCTGGTGGATGGGGCTCTCTGATTCCATCCCCTCATGTTCAGGAAGCGAGCTCGGGGTTGCAGGGACCTCTGTGGTACTGTTAGCCTGAGGAAAGTAACACAAGGACTGGTGAGGTATGTGAATGCCCACAGAGCCCTGCAGAAAGCCTGGGAGCACAGCTGTGAGCTGGGAAGAAGGCAGACCAGCATCCATCATACAGAAAACTGTGGGTCAGAGCAAAGGCTCTCCAGCCCTGACCCAGGGCACAGGGAGGACAGGAGAGGCTGGAGCACACAGGGCACAAACCTCTACACCTGCATCCCTTGACTCAAGCTGTCTGTGATCCAGAGAAGGGACTTTGCATTTGGTATTTCTGGATGTATTTTTCTCCTGCAAAGTGACTAATTGCCTGCCAAGCTCAGAGCTACAGTCTTTTCTTTGCTCTGAGCTTGCTACCTCTGCATCCACTGCCTGCCCCTTTCTTTTATCAGAACAGTCCTAGTTAGCATTCCCAGACCTGGGATATGACTCCTTTAGTCAATTCCTTTTCAACCGGAAAGCTCTGACCTATTTAAGTGCCCTTATTCCAGACCTTTCATCACATTCCCTCGCAAACACAGCTGAGGGCACCTGCCAACCTGGAGCCCGTCCCCAACACGGAGATAAGATTGTTGTTGCCAATGTGCAGTGCCGAGGACAGAAGCGATCCCGGCTCCAGCGAGCATTCCAGCTCTTACCTCCTGGGTAGTGTTGGGGTAGAGGGAGCAGTTGCCACAGAAGTCCTTGATGTAGCTGGAGCGGATGGCTGACTCCACATAGGGGAAGTGGAGGAAGCTGAAGGGCAACTGGATGTGGAAAGCCAGGCGGCCACACCTGAGGGGAGAAGTCATGGCCTGGCTTGAGACAGGGGTCTGGATTCCCCCCAGCCCAGACGTGAGGGGAAACTTTGGAAGCCCATCAAATGCTCTGTAACATCCAGAAAAGCCTCAGGAGAGTCGGGGAACACTCACCGGTCGTAAACAAGAAAGTCATCCTTGTCACCCCCCAGGACCTGCCAGACGTCAGGGTCCTCGTGCTCGGGCTGGAGGACGGGCACGCCGGGAGGGGCATGGCGCTGCAGCTCCGGGAGCATGGCGCGGGACAGCGGCGCCTTCTCGTTGACGATCATGTAGCGGACATCGGTGCCCTGCCGGGCCAGCCGCTCCCGCAGGCCCCCGAGGCTGCGGGAAGGAGGCGCTGGGAGGGGCTGCCGGGGCAGGGGGCTGCCCTACGCCCCCAAGGTGGCGGGAATTGATTTGGGGAGGGGGAGCGGGGCTCACCTGTGGGCCTGCCTGAGGCAGAATTGTCAGCTGGCCTTTAGCAGGGCCACCACTGTCACCTGCCCTGCCGCCCCCTCCATGGGGCTCGAGCCATTGATGGTCCATGCCGGTGCCTCCTGGCAGATCCGGCTGCTGTTGGCCGTCTCCTCAGAGGCCGAGGCCAGCCCGAGCCAGGTGGCCAGGGCCAGCACCAGCAGCCCCATCCTGGCCCCCAGCCCTGACAGGGGAACACGGGGTGTTACTCTTCTCCCAGATCCACTGCAACCCCAAACTGCCTCCCTGCACCCTGCCCCAGGGCAGACAAGGGCTGGTGGGCAGTGGTGGCCTGATCCTGGCATTGAGAGCCAGGACCTGCACCCCAGGGGGCAAGGAAAGGGGGACGATGTGGGGAATTGGAGCACTCAGCTCCTTGCTACCATTTTTGCGGGCACCCAGCGCCACAGGATCCCGTTTTCCCCTGGCAGCGGACACCCACTCCACATGTCAAGAGATGAAGGTGTTCCTCCCTCCATGGGCCTTCTCCATTTCTCTGATCCCACAAAACAAGCCTAACCCAGACAGAGGTCTGTCTTTGCCCCAGAAAGGAGCAGGGATACAGCCCTCATCATCTCAGCCACCAGTGAGCAGTCACTGGGACAGAGATGGTTTCACCTTCAGGTCACCTTGAGAGTCCTTGATGCCCCACAAAGTGCTTTGGGGGTACACAGAGCCTTTAAAGCCCTTGAGTCACAACATCTGCCTGAAGCCCCTTCCTCTCACAGCCCCCTAACCCTGCCCTCCCCAGGATAACCCCCATCCCTCTAATATTCAGCACATTTAATGAGCAAGGGGGAGGATATGGGTCGGGGGGGATGATCTGGGGAGGGAGCAGGGAGATGCAGGATCTGCTCAGGGTGGCTGTGCCCCCAGCCCCCAGCCCTCTCCCCCGCGAGAACGAGCCCTCGATACCGCACTTCTCCTCGCTGCCGTCCTCCCTCGCTCCCGGCCCCAGCAGCTTTCAGCAACTTCCAGCTGGCCCTGGTCCCCTTTTTATCTCCTGTCCACTCTCCCCGCCCAGGAGGGAGGAGAAGAGCCTGGCTGGAGCGGGGACTGGGCCCCGGCCACCACCGCCTGCCTCGAGGGGACAGCAACAAGGCAGGCACTGTCCCTGTCGGTGCCATGTGGCCTCGGAGTGCTGCTGCCACCGCCCAGCCCAAGCCGCGCTGGGGCAAAGCGGTGCCTGGTGCCGGGCTGGCGCCAGAGGGTGACAGGCGGTGCTGCAGGGAAGGGACGGACACAGCCGCTCCAAACCTCCCAAGCACAGGAGGGCTGGGGGCATTGCCAAGGGCACTGCTTACACCAAAGGGTTGCAGGACTGTGGGGTGACCTCGAACAGTGCCATCCATTCACAAGGTTCCACAGGAGCCACCAGTGCAGTCTCTGCTACCCTGCAGCCAAAAAGATGGTGCCTTCCTCACATCCCGGGGTGCTGGAGCTCCCTGCCCTGTGGGGTGTCACCCCAAAGGCCGTGCTGTTCTGTTGTGCCCATGGCCGCTCTCAGGCCAAGCTTGGCCCCACAGAAACCCCCCAGTGTCCGGTCCCATGCCTCCTGTCCGGCCCCACACTGGTGGGGCTGTGGTGGCGTCGGTGCTCCCTCGGGAAATCACAGCAACACTGGATTCCACCCCCAACCAAACAAGAGGAGCTCACCACTCTGGCAGCACAAGGACATCTCCGCAAATATTTGAGCAGTTTATTGTACCTGGGATCTGTACAAAAACATGATAAGGCAGGGAAGGGCAGCAGCCACAGTCACAGCGGGGCAGAACATGATCCCAGACACACAAAGAGGGGGGATTCGTCTGAAAACAGCAGGGGGAGAGGGGATTGCTGCTGGGGAGCTTGAGGGAATCAGAGGTGTCTGCAAGGACGTGGGGCCGTGGGTTGGATTGGTAAGCAGTCCCATCTCATGACTGACACCGGACCTTCCCCAGAGCTATCGCTCCCCACCCGCACGCTGCTCCCCACAAGTCCCCACTGGGTATCCCGGACACCGTGAAGTGCCCGGCACTGAGCAGAGACACGTTTCCCCAGTTCAGTCCTGGGACTTCGGCTAGCAGGGCATGACCCTGCACAGACAGGAGCTGTGTCCCAGGGAGCCCCAGCCACCGCCTGGCAAAGGCTCCCCTCCTCCCTTGGCTCATCCGGAGCCGCGGTGCCTGCGGTTTTCAGCCTGGGCAGCTTTTCGTCCCGGAAACGCCGCCCGGCACCGGTACGAACTGCGGCACCCGCAGCGGGCGGCGCGTTCCCCGTGTGCCGGCCCCGTCCCTGCCCGGGCGATCCCCCCGAGCCCCCGCCGGGAGCGCTCCCGC
>VYZT01063892.1:313083-332690 GCA_013400735.1 Pomatostomus ruficeps
GGCCCCGTGCGGGCGCGGCCATGGCGGGCCCGGCGCGGGTGCCGGTGGTGGATGTGCAGAGCGACAACCTGGCGGAGCTGTGGCCGTCGATGGTGCTGGCCTTGCGTTCCGCCACCTTCGTGGCCGTGGACACGGTGAGCCGGGCGGCGGCGGTGGCGGGGCGCGNGGGCCGGCCGCGAGAGAGAGTGGCGGTGGGCGCAGGGTGGGCGAGGTTTGCGGGGCCCGCGGCGGGCAGGCGCCGGGCACGNGACAACCTGGCGGAGCTGTGGCCGTCGATGGTGCTGGCCTTGCGTTCCGCCACCTTCGTGGCCGTGGACACGGTGAGCCGGGCGGCGGCGGTGGCGGGGCGCGGGCGGTCCCGCGGGGCCACTGACGGTGTCTGTTTCCTCGCAGGAGCTGAGCGGCCTCGGCGCCAGGAAATCGCTGTTGAGCCCGTGAGTGCCCGGTGGGGCGCGGGGTGGGGTGTGCGTCTCTCGGTACCGGGTGCCCGGTGCCTCTACCGGGGGTACGGGCAGGCCGGAGCCGTCATGGCCCGTTCTGCCGCCGCCAGGTCCATCGAGGAGCGGTACAAGGCCGTCTGCAGCGCCGCCAGGACACGCTCTGTCCTGTCCCTCGGCGTCGCCTGTTTCAAGCAGCTCCCGGAGAAGGTGCGTGTACGGACCGTAGTGCGGCCGTTTGCTTTTGGTCCTTCCCGGGGAACGGGGAGCATCGGGACGCGCTGGGAGGTGGAAGCCCCCAGGCTGTTTCTGCAGCTCCCTCTGACAGGTGTCCCTGGGTTCTTTGCACGCTCTCCTTGTGCAGTCCGAGAACACGTACCTGTGCCAGATCTACAACCTCACGCTGCTCTGCACTGAGGATTACGTGGTCGAGCCCCAGTCTGTGCAGTTCCTAGTGCAGCACGGCTTCGACTTCAACAAGCAGTATTCCCAGGGGATCCCTTACCACAAGGGCAACGACAAGGTACAAACCCACTCCCTTTCAGCCACCTAAGCCTGCTCTGCTCCAGTTTCAGGGAGTGTGCTGGCTTCCCCTGCTCCCACATGAAGGTGGGCTCACACAGGGGTCTGGAGTGCAGCATTATCCCCTTCACCTCCCTGCTGCTTTAAATCCACTTGTTGCAGTTGTTTTTTCAAATATTTGTGTCTGTTTGTTCAGAGCAAGTCATGGCTGTGGGCAGCATTCTGCTGCTGCAGGCTCTGAGGGCTCCCTGGGGTGACAGCCACAGTCAGGGTGTCAGGGCTCAGTGACTGATCCTTCCTCGTGCAGGGCAACGAGAGCCAGAGCCTGAGCGTTCGGACGCTTTTCCTGGAGCTCATCCGAGCAAAGAAGCCACTCATTCTCCATAATGGCCTGATCGACCTGGTCTTCCTCTACCAGTGTTTCTACGCTCACCTCCCAGAGAGCCTCGGCACCTTCACTGCCGACCTCTCGGAGATGTTCCCAGCAGGAATATACGACACCAAATACGCCTCGGAGTTTGAGACTCGCTTTGTAGCGTCCTACTTGGAGTATGCCTACAAGAAGTGGTGAGGAGCACTCTGGTACTTGGAGCTTACGGCAGGAAAGGCAAAGGGGAAGTCAGTGTGTGTTTGTTTTTCCAGGCAAGGGGGCTGTGTCCTTTCACTGTCACACTGACTGCAGAAAGGTGCTTTTAAGGTGACTTTGCCCTTTGCTTTTTCTGTTTCTAGAATGGATTTGTTTTTTAATCGGCCTTATCTGTTTGGTGGGCAGCAGCTGAAAGAGAACTTCAAAACTGGTGCCAGACTACAGTGACCTGGTCTAACTGAGATCTAATTGGGTCACTGCCTGGCTCTGGCCCAGCAGTGCCACAGGGTCATGGCAGGCACTCACATAGAAAAGAAACCAGGGCTGTCCTGCATGGTTTGCTCATTATAATTCTGTTCTGTGAGGGACACTGTAGTTAAAGGGTGGGTGCTCCCTGCACTCCTTGACACTGACCAGCTCTGTCACACATCCTGCACACGAGATGCCTGTGGCCTGCTCTGACTCCCATCACTTCCTTCCAGGCAAGGGTTGTGCTCTTGTTCAGGACACATGTCTGTGCTTTGCAGTCTGGCCTCACATTCTGCAGGCCCCATGAAATCTAAACAAGCCCCTGGCAGTGATACAGCCCCTGGGATCTCCATAAAGCTCAAGTCATGCTCTGTTTTGAGGAGAAATGGTATTTTTAGTGACTGTTTTATCTCAGGAAATGCCAGTTTGACAGGTCTGAGAAAACATTCAAGATGCCTTTTCTCAAAATATGAGTGTGCTTTGTTTTGACAAGACAAAAAAACTTTTTAAACTGACGTCTTAAATGTTTTAACCCACAATTCTCGTTAGGTAGAGTCTTCCAAAGGTTTTGGGCCTTTTAACCAGCTCTTGGGGCAAAACAGAGATATAATTTTTTTCTCATGAAATGAAAACCCTTTCCTTGTTGCCTGCATTGCCCAGGTTCAACCTGCCTGGGTGGTGACTGCTGGACGTACCTCATTTTGGGGTGTTTTTCCCTTGTCCATTAACATTATGAAGACAAACACATATTTTAGTGCCCTTTATCATTCAAAAACCAAACTATGCATCCCCTTCTCTCATAACTTCACCAGAGAGGCTGCTTTCCCTTCCTGTGTGTCAGCATAAGAAAAAACAACCTTTGAATCAGCACAGAAGCAACTACTTGCTAAAGCTGCTGGGATTGAATTTCTTTCCAGCAAGCTGTAAGGGGCTGGAGCTCAAGAGCAGGAAACTCACGGAGTTGGGAGCTGGTGGAGAGCAGTGTTTGCTGCATGCCCTGGTCCCATCCCACAGTAACTGTGTGCTCCTCTTGTTCCAGCAAGCGAGAGAACTGCAAGCTGAGGGACTCCAGCGGGCAGCACCTCACCGTGGAGTTCTGCAGTTACCCTGCCAGCATGTCCCGGTACATTGACTACCGCTACTGCTCTCTGGAAGAAGAAAGCCACAATGCCGGAGGGGGGAATAATGTGCCTGTCTGTGAGAAATTTTCGGTAAGTAATGCGAGTCCCTGCTCCATTCGTGGCTCCGTGGACAGAGGCACTGTGGCCTGAGCAAGAAGTGGTAGGAAAGCACCTGGGAACTTCCCCTTGCCTGCTTTACAGTACAAAGAACATTTTCAAGCTTAAGGTGGCTTCATGACAGACAAGGCAATAGCATGCTCTCCTTGGAGGTGGGGAATCCCGCAAGCTTCCTTAGGAAGATTCGGAAAGAGATTCTGTGGTCCTAAACAGTGGGTTACACTTGTAACAGTGTGAGTTACAGTTTCCATTGCTGTCTTGTAGGGGCTGCAAGTTCTGCTTTAGTTTGGTTTGTCTTACAAGAGAGAAGTGCCACCTCTACCCTTCCCTGTATCTTCATTATATATAAAAGATTATTACCTGTGTGCAGCTTCTGGCACTGTAGCACAGGGTGATCCACAACAGATTGTCCTGGTGTGGCTACAGCAGCAAAGAGCCCATCTGATCAGATCATAACTGGCTTCAGGTGCTTCATGGAGAAAAGGAATTCTTCCAGATGTTTCACATTCTGTCACAGAACATAGGTTGGGGGGATCTCCGGAAGTTTCTCATCTAACCACCACCTCAGTGTGGCTCAGAGCCTTGTTTGGTAAATTTTGAAATTGTGTAAGGACAGAAATTACAAAACAACTTCAGGCCCTGTTCCAGTGCTTAACTACTATGTGAAAAATACTTTCCTACACCTCTAGTCATAATTTCCCCTGTTACCAGTTCCCCCCTACCTGTGCTCTCACAAGAGTTTAGCTCCATCTTCTCCATAACCTCTGCTGTAGGTACCTGCAGACACCAACTAGGTATCCCCCTCCCCTTAGTTGTCTTTTGTGGGTAGAGCAAACCCACCTTCCTTGGCCTCTCCTCATATGCTGTGTGCTGCACCTTGGCAGCTCCCTGCTGCACCCACTGCAGCGTGTCAGCACCTTTCCTGTGTGCTGGGGGCTGTAACTGGACACTGTTCCCGATCCAGCATCGCAAGCCCTTGGTGGAAGGGACTAATTAGCACCATAAAGTGGAGCAGAGATCACTGCTCTAACCAGGAAGATGGAGGCTACAGACCCCTCTCTCTCTCTTTCTCTCTGTAGGCCTATGGCTGGTGTCCAAAAGGGGTGAAGTGTCCACAGTCTCATAACATTGACCTCATCATTGACGAGGACGACAAGCTTTGGGAGAAGCGAAAGAAACGGAAACACAGATGGAAGCATCAGAAGAACATGAAAGTGTTTGCAAAGGTGTTCCAAGAGGAAAGCTCAGGGGAAAAAATGGAGCAAGCTCAGAACGGGGAGGAGGGACCACCACGGAAACAGAGCTGCTATGAGCCTGCAGCTGCTACAGAGCTGGCAGAGATCGCACCCAACGGAGAGGGCAGGCCACTGGAGGAGATCTCCATGGACATGAAAACAGAGGTCAGCTCAGACACCAGCACACAATGGGAAGAGAATCTGGAGAGCACTGAAAGAACTGCGGCTCAGAGGGCAGCTGCCTTGAGCCCTTCTGCCAAGGGAAATGCCTCTGACAGTGACCAAGGGGAGAGGAAGTCAAAAGTTCCCACTGGGTTGGGCTCAGCCAGTCACCCAGCCATCCCTGAGACTGAAGCAGCAGGTGCTGCAGGAAAGGAAAAGGAAACCCACAGCCTTCCTTCACAGGGGGGCACACACCGAGCTGGCTTTGACGCGTTCATGACGGGCTATATCATGGCTTATGTCTGGATGCTCAAGCAAGGGAAAAGCACAGACACTGGTGCAGGGCCCTGGTTGCCAGACTGCCATAATAAACTGTACCTCAGTGGGAAATCAGTGCCACTGCAAATAGTGAAGAGCTTGTTTTCTAAATCTTCCAAAGCTCACAACGAGAAGATAAAGTTGGCCTGGGACAGTGCATAGAGCTCCAGAACTCCTCACTAAACTGGGCTTTTTTTTCCTCCTCCAAGTTTTGGAGCTCTTTCTTCCATCAAGAACTTGCCAAAAAGGGAACAGGTTTCATATTCTTTTCTGTTTTAACATCTGACCAATTAAATGGCTCTCAGTTGGAGTTGCCCGTGTTCCTCAGTGGCATGCTGGGATGTGGCTGAACAAGGGGAAGAAACACACCTTTGGTTAGAGCAGGCACAGATGAGCCCTTGGCTTCTACAGGAGAGAACGGAAGGAGAAAGTTCCTCCCAAATGGGCCAGCTGATCCTAGTGTAGGCTAACTACATGCAGAACCAAGCCATAGCAGGTCTTCAGACTTGTTCCAAGGGGAGAGGCAGTGGGCCTGAAAGCTAGATACGTGATGCTGAGAAACTGCACAGCTTTCTGTGCTACTGAAGCTACTTAGGGCTAGAACAGAGCAGCCACCATGGCAAGCGCCCTGCAGGCTGCTATCAAAAGCCATCTTACCTGGTAGGTCACAAGCTATGGCCTACTCTTCAGAGCGCTGTAACACAGAGCAGAAAAAAAATCCTTAAGTCTCATGGATTTAATAGTGGAACACTTCAGTGGGATGCAGGAGAGAAATAACACTTACTGAGGATGACAGTTTTCCTTGTGTATAACTCAGCACTTAGTAATAGCAAATACAATCTCAAGCCAAGTATTAATGGCATTTGTAGCTTAAGTAAGCATTCGAGCCAGTTTTTTTAACTTAGAGTTGTCCTCTTAATCACAAGACTCAGGCCTTGATTTCATTTTTATTTTGAAAGCAAGTTGGGAAAGTTTACAAAACCTGACCAAGAAAAAAATTATGAAAATATTTAAGTGGATTCATCTTTGGTTACTTCTTATTGCAGTTCCAATAAAACATACACCATTTCTATAGTTCAAAAAAGTCAGAAGGTCAATCAACATAAAAACAAGACGTGCTTTCTTTACATATTCATAAATATCCGCAATATTAGAAAAGTTGTTTCGCAAAGATTTTTTTCTGGCAGTGTTAACTTACTATTATACACAGGCTACAAACTTCTTCCTAAGCCTTTAATTACAAGTTCAGCTATTTACAGACTGGAAAATATTAAGACGTAAAACTCCTTCATAAATACGAAAATAGATCATCTCGCAAAGATCTTTATACTTAATCAAATATCTGGCTGCCCCTCCTCCCAAAAAAAGGTTATTTGTTTTGCATAGAAATGTAGTGACATGCAATATAAACAATAGCATTAAGTGCAAACAGGAATTATTCAAGTGTCTTTAGTTGTACTGGCAAAAAATACCAATGTTCTGTTACACATAATACATCAATGCCTCTCCAACAAGTACAAGTCTGCTACAGCCCCTTGGCCGTGCTGCTTTTGAGGGGCAGCAATTCACATGCATTCTCTTGGCTGCATTTTATCAACCTGCAACCACAACAAAAATAGCTTATAACAGACATTTAAATGAACTCAACATAGATTTAAAGTGAATTAAAAACATCTTTGATCTCTTCAGGGAGATGTGTAGCAATGTGTAGAAAGTACTTTAAAAGAGCAAGAACTGCTCCTGTAAAGTCAAAATCATGGTAAAATCCAATCACAATAAAACTTTGTCACATCACTATAAAACAAGGAGTTTGCTGACCACATGTTCAAATTCATGTTTATCAGTAGCTGTCAGAAAATGGCCCTCTGTAGAAAAGCAACCTCAGCAGGCAGAAAACCTAGGAGTTACTAGGTGCAGCCTAGATTCAGCTTTACACAGCCAAAGAGATGAGATGTAGTGACTTCCAACTGCATCCAGACCCTTGGAAACACTGGGTTTCAGCAACCACTTTGCGATTTTTAGAATGACCTCTTACTCCAGTTTCATACACATGCCTCTTCCCGTGCAGACCAATCTAGGAAAGGCCTGAGCTATTTCTGACGTGTCCTCCTCAGTACAAAGAGTTGATAGTTGTGCCCAATGCATGTCAGCTGGTTGTGCTTAGAGCGGACATTTAAGAAAATAAAATTCTAGCTGCGCTGCTTTGTAAGAGCTATTCAGGGCAGGGAAACATTGTAAAGACAGCAGTGTAAGAGAACAGATGAGGTCACTGCAATGCGTGCCCCGGAGGTACCCCAAGCTGGACTGCTCAAGCTTTGCAGTCAGTGTCAGAGAGGGCAACAGGCTTCATGATGAGGTGTCAGCACTGACAGCCAGGGCTCACTCACGTGAGCCACAGGGCAGCCAGAGGTGTGCGTGTGCTCTCCGGTCAGGCTGCTGGAGGATGCTGGACAGCTTCCCTCAGCCTGGTGATCCAAAAGTAAACTACTCATTATTGCTTGTTTGTCTGAAGTCACACACCTAAATGCATCTTGTGACAACAGAAGCTGGTGCTGATGGGTTCCCCTCCCAGAAGACAGAACTCTAGCAAAGATAAAGATTTAAAAAAAAAAAAAAAACAACAAAAATGCAAAAGCAAGCAGGCACCAGGCAGGCAATTCGCTGGCAATTGAGTTCTGGTGTTTCTCTGTTCTCAAAGGAAGTTACACAGTGCCAGCCATACAAGCTGCTCTGCACTCTGCAGACACGACACAGAAGACACAGACTACTCTGCAGATCAGCACCTTCAAGAGGCAGAGAGGTATGGGCCAAAAGGGGTGATCTTCGTGAGCACAGGCATTTTCTCTTTCAAACTGCCAAGAGCTGCCTAATGTGGCGTGGACTGTATTAAATAACTCAGCAACACCAGGTTTCTCATTTCATTCATGGCAGCCACTGCCAAGGGAGAGCTGCTGCTCAGGTTAACACACACTTCACTACAGGAAGTCATGGTTGTAACTCTCAGAATAGCTACCTACACCTCTGCAAAGATACACACCCCAGCCAAGAAAGAACTAAGGCTTTCTCCATCCTTCCTTTGAGATGGGAGAAGAGTAGAAATAGTCTGGCTTCCATTAGAGACTAGTTTACAGTATCCAGCCTTACAAGAGAGCAGGAAGAGTGTAGCAGGCTACCTGGATGAAATTCTGGACTCCGTTGCATCACCATCTGCTCAGCAGGGTGTGCAATGTTTACCTCACTTAGGAATGATAATATAGGTTAAAAATCCCCACAAAATAAAATTTTAAAAATCCCATGGTTTTGGGATGATGATAGTGGAAAAGGGCAGGATGTTCCACAAATGTCACAGAACAAGCTTTCCCATACATTGCATCCCAGAGCAGGGATCACTGATGCTGGTTCCAGCAAGCAGCATTAAGGTCATGTTGCTGCTTCTTTCACAGGTACCTGCTGGTGGAGGGAAGTAAAAAAAAAAACCAAAAAAAACCAAAAACCATCCTATTCAGTGACAGGAGAAGCCAATAAAGACAGCAGTTTCATTCTGTAGAGGAAATAAAAAGTAAATTTGGGACAAGCTAATTTTCTTCAGTTTGACAGTTCAAAGCCCTGCTGTGAGTTGTCCTCTCCAAGAGCACTTGTGGGGCTACAGCACTGCTGGCAACTTCCCCAGAGCAGGAGATCCCTGTCCTCTGTCAGGCAGGCTAGTGAGGAGCCATCATTGCTGTAGTGAAATCAGTGGGATGGGATATTGTACCAGAGGGGAGGTGAATGTGACCCTTCTAGCTTAATGATAATAGTCAGTTGTGATGTAGCTACTGTATTTAACTATTCTGCAGAAATAGATCATGAAGATCATGATGTCCACTCATCTCTGCAGAGGTAAGAGCCCACCCCCTGCCAAAAGCTCAGTACAGCTGGTATTTTCAGGAGCAGTTTCTTCAGAAGCCCAGAAATGGCAATGCCTGGAATATGCCTCTCTGTGCCCTGGGCAAATCTTCCTCCACATTTGGGCTGAGGTACACAAAGAGCTGTACAAGGAAGAGAGCTTCCCTGCACAAATGTATTAAACATTATTACTAAATCCCAAGGGAAAATGAAACACCAGGGAACAGATTCTTCTTGTTAATTGCAAAGTACTAGTCATGTGACTCAGCCTGCAGATTGTGACCAGCATGAGGGGTTTTGTTTTTGCTGCTTTTGAAAGAAGAGCTTGTTTAATGCTACAAGAGCATTCAAAGCAGCTCTGGGACCAGAGAGCATTTCTATCTGCTCAACATAGCTTAGAAAGACTTCTGTGCTTGTTTCTAAAACAGAGGCTCCGACTCACGTGCACTGATGCAGAATGTTAATGACAAATCTGCAGTGGCTTAGAGCAGCTGGTCAGTCAGAGGAAAAGGGAAAAATCTAAGGGTCATTCTTCCTACGCTACATGGAGCTTAAGACCTTAAAATGCCCCATGCTCAAAATCCAGGTCATACAGTTTACATGGCGCCTGCTCTGGCTGCTGCCTCTTGGAAGGGCTGTGGGATCCACATGGCCATTCTGGCTGGAGTAGTTCCCCCTCCTAATGCAAATCAGGAAAGGGAATAAGCACAGTTTGAAATAAAGTTTTATAAAATAATTAGTCTCTTCAGACACTGTCTGCAGCTGTCTGACAGCCAGCTTCCATCATCCGTTGAGTCTCTTTCAAATGTGAAGCCCAGCACTGCAGAAAAACGGAGCTTAAGCAACTGAGGACAACTGTTCCCTCAAGGACACATTCAGTTTGAGCCCTCTCTTCATATGTCACAAGCTGACTTTGTGCTGCCAGTTGCTGAGATGTTAGAGGAGGTCTGAGACACCAGGGCAGGACTGTCCCCATCCTGCTCCCTGAAGGGCCACGCCTCTTTCTTCAGCTCGCTGGAAGGACTAACACTGAACAGAGGCTTTGTAGACTCTAACAGAGTAATTTTCAGTAGATCATCTTCTACCTCCATCTCTTCAGAAGGGAGACAACCTGCAAACACTTGTGGGGAGCCATGTCCCTCAGAGTTCACTGAATTCTCAGCTGGGAGCTTTTTGTAGCATAGTGGCCCAGACTGGGCCAGCACTAATGGTTGATCACATGCTGGATCTCCACATGTGTTCTCAACAGGGCAAAACCCATTTTCCTCCTGGGCCACTGGCCCATCTGAACAGTCCATATCCTCTTCTTGTCCTGGTGCAAGAAGAAACTCTGGTCTGTGAGGCTTGGCGTGAAAGGGGGGAATCTCTGACACACCATATTTAGTGCTACTCAAGAGTTTTTGCCGAACCTCTGCACCTAACTGGGCTGGGTCACACCTGCCAACAGTTGAAGACAGTCCCCCAAACAGGCCATATTCCTTGTGTGGTAATTCAGGAGAGAGTGGAAGTGATCTGCATCTTCTTCCAGGAAGAAGGGAAAGTTCTTGCCAGTCTGTGCTATATGCCTGCCGGAACTGGGACTGGCTGGCCTTCAGGCCTCCACCTGCCTCTGGAGAATGCAAGTCAAACACCAGGGAAATCACAGACTTGCTTGGCATGTCAAAGAATTTGATCTTTCCCCCCTTGAGGTCCTCCCGGGCACTGAAGGGATTAACTTTCCGGCCTAACCCTTTGCTTGGTGTGTAGTAGGGATCCTGCACATTTATCTTCCTGGAAGGCTTGCGAGAGAAGATATCTGACTGGCTGCGTGACAACCAGATATTCCGACGCGGACGGGGTGACTTGGGTGGGATCTTATCATCCAAGGAACTCAAACGTTTTACTCCTGGTCCTTTGTCAATTGATCCTGAGTAGAAAAAAAGAAATACTCTTAGCTTAAAGAAGCTCTATATAGCTGTATGTCTGCTCACTCACAGAGCCTTCAGGTCAACTGGAAAGAAAAAGGTTGCATTTCTGATATTCCAAACTACGTTCCATAAGCACATGTCTGTTCCTTCCTTTTAAGTTCCTGCACAAACACAAGTACACCATTCTCTTCTCCTCAGTGTATTTTAGAGCCCATTCAAACCTCCTTGCTGACAGTACACTGCCACAGCAAAGATGCCACAGGGTGGTGTTGGAGAAGAATAATTTTCATGTTTCTAGATTTATCATCCAAGGTCTGTTGATGCTACTGACCACAAAAGAGAACCAATACAAAACATAGTTGCCAAAGAACTGGGACTTTTTCACTCTGATGGGAAATATCTAGGACCAAAATAAATGTCCCTTCTTGCACCATGCAGATTTTAAATCATTCCATCCCAGCCTTCTTTCAGTACATTATCCAATACAAAACTGGGGATATATGAGAGTCTGACCCTAATGAATAGGAGTTTTAAACTTGTACATATGCCTGTGTATTTGCACCCATTGCACACACACACATTTATAAATAAAAGCTGTATCACTAGAACAGGGTGAGAAAATGATAGATGTTAACTCCTTGAGTGTTTGGAACATACATCTGTCCTGGGCTCTCAAGGTGCCTCTGAAGAGTTGTGTTAGAGCAATAACAAATGGGTATAAAGAAGTGATATCTCCTTTTGATTACCATTTCCAGAATAAGCACATAGGGATTTTAACTTTTCCCTTTAAATTCCCACGGTTTAGACTACAGTCATTCCACATAGGAAAGACTACGCAAGTCAAAGAACTTGTAACACTTTGAGAAGTACTTGTTTTGTACATGTACTCCAAAGGGAGAATGCCAGAAAAATTAAAAGAACAAAAACCCCAAACCCTTAAACAAAAAACCCAACCCAAACAAAAACCCCTAAACAAACAGACAAACAAATTTCCTTTTTAACTCACACCTCTTTTAGATGCTTTCCAGGTGTGGGAGAAATACCACATGCATTAACTCTATGTGGTTTGAAGTAGAGAATAATTATTTCAATCTGCGACTATATCACAGATTGATGGGTATGTACATATGTTGCATATTTTGCATATCCACATAATATAAGAAACTATTTTTCATGTACTCTTAAGTTTCTAATGCCAGAAGTGTACTAACATAAAACACCCAAGTTAGAATATGGCCCAGGCTGCAAGAGTTTGCTCCCCACACCAGGTGGCACCAGACAGCTTTAGAGAAAACCTTTCAAGGCCAACATTCCCAAGCAGACCTGGGACTCATCTTTTCTCGTCTTTCAGAGTATTTCTAGGTACTTTATAATACTCTTGCATCTTCTGTGCTCTTCCTCCTGAGGAATTTAAGAAGCCTCTAAATGTTACATGTAACATACACCAAAGAAATATTAAGTATGGCAGTGATAAATAAAAAGTTCATGGATTTTCATATACTATTAACAACTTACCAAAACATTCCCAAAGCAACTCTAAATTTCCTCTCAAGAGCTTGAGGACAGAACCTTACCAGCACTTTAAGAAACAGTTAGCTGGTTTTTTTCACCAGAGGACATTCTGCAATGCAAACTATAGAGCATTGTTCCAGAATAATTTTCAGGGTTTGTGTAAAATCATTCATAAACTGTAAATAACACTGTACATAGCCAAAATACCAGTTTTCAAAATATTAAGCTTTGTCTCCTCTTGCTATGAGCAGGCAGCAGTATTTGTACAATACAGACACTTACCTTTTGCTTTTCTTTCACTGTTGTCTAGGTTCAAGAACTTTCTGTCTCGCTCTGAGTCCTCATTTCTCAGGCGTTTTAACATTTCCTCCAGTGTTTTGACAATATCAGCAAATGAAGGACGCAACTTTGGATCCATCTGTGAATGCACACAAATCAAGTAAGTCCATGTGGGGTTTAACATGCTATTCTGCTTACACAGTGGTCAGACAGAGGGACAAACTGAGGAAACTGAGGAAATTCAAAATGATTTTATGTGCATTGTCATTGCAAAAAAAACCTACGTAAAGAAGGGGAAAAGCAGTATTCTATTACACCTCTCGCATTTAATTATCAATTTGTAAATATTCTATGAAGAGGATAAATTTTCAATTGAAAAGGTGGGAAACTGTCAGATTCATTGCTTGTGAAGGAGATTGGTTGGTTGCTTGAAACAGCTTGCATAGTTCAGGATTTCTTTCTGGACTCTGGTTATTAAACAGAGATTATGTACCAATGTTATTTCAAAAGGATTACACAAAACAACATGGCTATGTCAGTCTTTAAAAGATTGTAATTCTTCCATCATCTCCTTGTGGCTTTAATTAAAACACACCTAAACAGCACTGCTGATTTTAAAGATGAAAACATTGCATTTTTCCATCTGTTAATTAGCCATACTACTTGGTGTACCGGTCTATTTTGTAAGGAAGCAAGGGTGGTTATATAACTTGACAAAGTTCTAAATTAGGAAAAAGAAAAATCCATCTTTCCCAGGTAAAATATTCCCGCTGCTCATCAATATGTATTAGTCTGTATTTCTCAGTATGTATTTATTTATTCACTCCAGCAGATACAGATCTCTAAACAAAGTCCAGCACTAAAATTGTACCACAGGGCAAGCAGCTTCATTTAAGCAGTAACTTTGAGGCGTTTCATAATTTTGAGCATTGACCCTGTATATATGTCATAGGCTTCACTACTGAAGGTAGCAACATCTAATTCAGCAGCTGAAAGTTAACTTCATTCCAGTAATAAAAACAGATTCCGCTTGACCTGAGTGCTGTTTCCAGCTTCTGAAGGCTTTTTCAGAGTGGACAAGCCCAGACAGATCTCAAATCTACAATGGGAACAGGAGTAGTGCTTTGTACACAACAACCCCCAAAACCCTCCCGATACTGCCCTGCAGGTTGTTTGAGATGGACCTTTCTGAAGAGAACTGGTATGATCAGCAATGCCAGAACACCTTCTAGCAACAAAGGTAAAGGGCTAAAAATTCATATGTACAGTAATGAAAACCAAACAAAGAAACCACACTTGAAGAGCTCTATATATACAAGAAAATCGTTCTAAAGCAGCAGCTGGAATTTCCTGGCATTGGAAAACATTTTTCTGCATTCCCTATTTCACTTAAACAGTAGGGCAGGGGCAACACTGGAGCACACACTGTACTCTGACAAACTTATTAATTTGGGAAGCTTAGGGAGCTGTTGCAAGTTACAGGAAGTTAGAGGAAGTAAAAAGAGCTCTTCAGCTCTTTTAATTTGTGCTAGGTAAGATCCAAGACAAGAGCAGCAATGGAAAAGTTACTCAGAGCAGTATTTGCCTCTTCCCTCCCTGAGCAGCCCAGATTCTGCCCAAATGGAAAAGAAGGTTCCTTCTCAAAGCAGCAGTTACCCACATCTTAGCTCATCCTGGAAAGCTTTCTGCATGATCATTTATGATTACGTTTATTAAATATTTCCACTAGTAGACTTATAATTGTTGGGGAGCATTCTTTGCAGGTGCTTATTTACAAACCTACACACTTCATAACAGTAAATTAAATTTTAATTCACCACTCATACATGTCAGTTTTTACTGGTTTTCTTAGGGTGCCTTAAAACACCTTTCCTGGCTGTAGAAAATCCCAAGGCTTTGCACATTAGTTCAGCTGGGCTATACAGTTCACACCTTGTTGACCTATTAAATAACAAAAAGCTATATAAACATCCATGTCTCAGAGCAAACTACCACACCGATCACCTCTTACTGAAGCACAGCGTGCTTAGGAAGATATAAGAAATCCTTATCTGTTTACTCCGTTTTCCTTCTCCTAGGTGAGTGGTATGTGAATTCCAGCATGCCCGACATTAAAATCAGCATATTAATGGCTGGATCACAAGACAGTAATTTCCATTTCAATTCACGAAGGGACATTTATTGTACAGGAAGCTGCATTTGACAAAAATAGGTAGGAGAAAACCCTTTTTCTCTGAGCACACCAAATTCTTACATGAGAATATAAGGTCCCTGCCCCTTCCTTCATGAGCAGTTTTACCCTGAATTTCTAAACTGAAAAATTGCTTTGAATCATGCACCATGTGTTTGGATGCAGTACCATTTCTGGAGTCTGCAGGTGGGAGCTGAGATTTACAAAGTCAAATCCAACCTCTAACCAAACCCCTTAGCGCTCATGTAATCAAAACACTTCATAAACGTGAGTCAGATGCACCACTGTCCAGGTGAAGCAAGCTCTGCTGTACTAGGGTGAAATAAGAGGAGTTAAGTAGCTTGTCCATAGTAAGTCCCACAAACATTTCCAGAATTAAATTATGCTATGTGGTGCCAAGAGCAGGAGTCATTCCCCCCATTCTCACCTTTATACCACTCTCTCCTTGAGCATGGGCTTTTGTACTAATACAAAGTAAAGAGAGAAGTCGGGTCAAAAATAACCATCAAAAGCACAAAGAGATGAAACTTATTAAAAGCACTCGGACACAGTGCTGGCATTGGTTCCAGAACGGCCTGGTTGTGAATCCAGGGCCAAGTTTTATGCAGGAAACTTTTTAAAAGTTGCCTCTACTTAAGTTCAGCAAACTGGACATTCCCAACTTCAGCTGAATGTGGTGGAAGCTCAGGTTCTCTTATGTTATATAAACAGGTTTACTATACATTGGTACTAGTAATTCTGTTACAGGATAACCAGCAGAAGAAATCTACTTCCCTGGAGTTTTCACAATAAGGAGCCAGGAAGGTATCCAGCACTATCACAATTTTACTTGAATAACTGCCAGAAAATTTTCTCCATACAGCACATGGCCTATAGCCTTACAGATACTAAATCATTTTGGTCCAAGTTTGTATTTTATGATACAGGCTAAGGATTTGGATGCCAAACCCCTTTTCCAAAAGGCATCATACAGACGCTTTAGAGTAGTTTAATGCCTGCTCTTGGTTTGTTTGTCCCCTGTGTTTGTAAGAGCAGCTCAGTCCTTCCTTCATAGCTCAGCAGGTCTGCACACAACAAAAGCTGGATTTTGCTAGCCCAAGGGTTAGCCAGTGTCAATGGCATCCAACTGGTTATGATCAGCCTGAGCAGCCTGGAAGAAGCTGTTCAGTGTGCCAGACCTGTTTGTTTGGCAAGACAGAACACAGAACTGCAAAAACACAAGACAGACCTTTTTGCAAGGGGAAGGGAAGGATCATAAAAACTGAAAGGGACTTCCTGGGTTGTCATATGGTACATTGCTTCGATAGGTGGGTTCTTCAAGTCTCTTCTGTAAATGCTTTAAGCTTTATCTTCAAAAGCCAGAGGGATTTAGAGAACTCCAGTTTAGGCTTCTCCCTTCAAGAAAGATACTCACGTTACAGCAGTTGAAGGCCAGCTGGAGGAAGTCAGGAGGACAGTCTCCCACCATGTGCTGGAATGAATCATAATCTAATCCAAAATTCTGTACAAATGACAACAAAGCATAGAGAAATAAATGAGGTCTTCTGTCTTGCTCAAAGCATCTTCTTTTTAGGGTGTCCCTATGCAAAATTCTCAGGAATAACCATGAGCACCTTTCTCAGCAACCACATAACAGAGGAGTTTGAGGAAACCTCATGCACACTCCAAACTGCAGCATTCCCAGTGAGGATTACTGATACAGGATACCTGTAGGAGAATGGGCTGACATCAAAGCCCATCCTTCTTCCTGGATTCAAATGCAATCCATTGCATATGAAATGCTGCCCATGTGGATTTGGAAACGATACCTTATACTATGATGTTTCACTATAGTGACTTTGATAGTGCAAATTAACAGCCTACTGTAAAAACAGAGACTTTGCTATGATGGAAATGTAGCAGTTAAAATTGCTAACTTTTCAGTGGATGGTAGACTGGTAACACAAATTATCCAGTTCCTTAAGTGCATGTCTATAAAATCTGAAGGGCAGACTAAAAAAGGATCTTTTATTTATTGCAGTTCAAGATCTAGGCAATTTTCCATTTTCAGAAATGGAGGGGGATAGACAGTTTGGAATAATCCCCACAGAGGGTCAAAAGCTGCCCTGCTGATGGGACGAATAAAGAAAAAAGTATCTTTAACTGGTCAATTATAGCTCAGATCCACAGTGTTTAGCAGAGTCCACACAAAAATAAGGGTGAACTTATTTTAGCTGCTGTTAACACAGCTCCTGCCCCTTTTACAAGGAGGGGCTGCTTAGCACATGCAGCATGCCAAAAGTGCCTTGTTCTGAACCTGGCAAGAAGTCTGCATGAGCTATCACTCCACAAAAGGAAGAGTTTGCATTGCAATGCTCTTGATGTCCTGCCAGTAAGGGGCAGAAAGGATTCCCATGAGGATTGCAGCTGCACAAAGTCTCTGAGAAAGTGTCTTCAATGGAGCTTCCTACAATAATAGCATAAAGAGCAAAAGCCTTTTACAGGCTATTTTTAATGTCACACCTATTCATCGTATCTTTGACAGCAGTGGCAGAAGTTCTAAAGGCCGAGCTGTTATCATGACAGACTCACCACCTCCCACCAGTGCTATAAACATAACCCCTTACCTCTGTGCGAGGGAGATAGTCTGGGTCTGCCTGTATTCTTGCTATAATCTCACACAGAATTATGCCATAGGAGAACACATCTGCCTGAGAGAAAAAAAATTAATAGACACATGGTTCAGCTATGAATACTCAGTGTTCTTATCTGCCACTGAGTTTCTCCTTAACCCAAATGGCTATCATGAAACAACTAAACAACACCACAGCCTTACAACACTGAGCAACTGCATTAGAGCTAACATTTTCCATGTGAAGAAACACATGCTCACAGAAAGCATTCTTGTTGCACAAATAGCAATGATAACTTTAAAATTCTTTTGAGAAAAAAGAAAGAAAAAACCCACCAAACCACTCCTAATTCAGCAGTGTAAAAATTTAAAAAATAAAAAAATCCTTCCTTGCACAAAGAATAGTGAAGTTCCACTTGATGTCCTACACATGGGAATAATTAAAAACATAGGCAGAACATGACACGCCTATATATCACTGTGGTTAGAAGAGGAGGTTTAGAATACACATGATCACAGCCTAGCCAGAATATTAATGCTATTTTAAAGAAAAATTACATTTTCCTCTTCTCAGTTCAGTATCTAGCAGCACTGTGTATCATTGCTCGATTTCCATGACTTTTAGTAATCACTTATCTGACTAACTGTGGAGCTGCACAGTTCCTCCGTTTTCCACCCACCTGAATTTTTCAGGTAAGGAAATTTGGGAAAACATGGAATACACGTCTACAGAGCAGAAGCTTGCATCCCTCATCCCTGATGTATCAGCCTTGCTTATGTCATCTTTCATGCTGATGAGGTATGAGACCTACTTCCTCTTTAGTCCTCCCCACGGTAGGGTTAGGGAAGAATGTGGCACCATCGATTTGGGTACTTTATTATTAATTTTGGTCAATTAAAACTCTTTAAAAAGCTTTGAAATGGTAATTATTACATTCATTATTGAGGTAGTTACTGCTTTCCTGCAAGTTAAAAGTACCACCAATTAAACAGATTACTGACTACTAGATATAGAGAGGCACAGGATGCGGGCTTTATCACAGAAAAGCTGCAGTGGCAGGGCTGAAGTCATGGAGAGAAAACCCTGTGTAAAGAAGAGACTGAAAACACCGTTTCTAAAACCCAGTGTGATCTGATCCTTCTCTGAAAGAAACACTTCCCAATGACACAAACAGGAAAACTTAGAAATACCTTTGGAGAACATTTTGTCTTATCAAGGTATCTTACCTTAAGACATGTTGCTTTATTTATTATATTTCTACACACATACATATACATACATACATACATATATATACACATGCACACACACAGAGAATTGCACAAGTTTACATACAGACCTTTTACTTCTACCTACATTTCACTGGTGTACAGTAAGGGAAGCAACTTTGCCACATTTCTCATGAGACTTGGTTAAATTAAATTGTGTTAGGTCAACAAAACATTACTATATTTCAGTATGTGGGGTGTTTCAGAACAGAAATAGCATAACAGAAAACAATCCTAAAGCCAATTCTATTTCCATATAAGATTACACACCATGAATTAAAAATATTAGCTATTTAACTCTCACTCTCCCTTAGTCTGAATGATCTACTGAGTACGGAAATATCACAAGTGAAAATAACAATAGTTTTAATATAATGGAAATTCTAAATCTTGCATACCACTACAGAAGCGAAACATTTGACAACTAATTGCATTTATATCATGTACCTACCTTTTCATTGTAGGGCTCATCTCTCAGAACTTCTGGGGCCATCCAGAAGGGTGAACCCACAACTGGTAACTTCTCACTATGTAGATGAGGGATAGATATGGGCAGGAGTTGATGGGAGAGAAGGAAGAACCATTAATTAAATTCTCAAGCATTGCTACTAACTTTCTCAATCAATTACTTCAATCAATTACTCATATTTTATTTCCAGTTTTTAAGTGCCCAGCCGCTTTAAAATAATGTTTTACTTTAAGGTCACAGCTGTTCAATAGTTTTTATTGCCAAACTCTTGGCAGAGTTGGCTCCTTCATCTATACATGAAAAGGTTTGTGGACATTGGTTTTGGGCTCGATGCCAAGTACTCCATTCACCCAGCAAGACATGCAGGTATCCATCCCTATGTGTATATGCAGCTCTGAATGAAGTCAAACTATTTAAAATAAAGATCTGCAAATGGTATTAAAGAAAATTTTAAAAATCAAGATTGACCAGATGAATCCTTTAATATGGAAAAATTAAAACTAATCAGAATAGACCCAATTTGAAAAACTTGCAGTTTCCATAAAGCTGAACGCTGGGGCCTTAAGAAAGGCCTCCAGCCTGTCAGCTAGCTGACCTTGAGGGAATACCTGTTTAAAAAAGAAAAGACCTCTGAAGGCCTCAAAGTAGCATGGCTTGTTACCAGCAAACTGGAAAGAACAAAGCTGCATTTGAAAATGGAGGTAAAATTAGATAAAAAGAAAATAGTGGCTAATGTA
>VYZT01063892.1:332710-354777 GCA_013400735.1 Pomatostomus ruficeps
AGTGGCTAATGTAGCCAATTTTATTATGTTGCTAGTTTTAGTCTCAAGCTACCTTAACTGTAATCTCAGTTTTCAGGGCATCTCAAAGCTGGGTATTAAGGACACATTAAGGCACCTGTAGTGCCTTCCTGATTTTGTCCTGGGTTCATCTGAAGGCAGCTGAAGCTTTCAGCACCTCACAGGGTGCTCCACAGCAGCTACAAGATACACATTGCCTGTACTTATCAGTACTTTGTAAATTAAGACATTCACTTTGTTAAGCTTTTAGATCCAATATTTCACCAATACTAATGCAAGCCTTCAGACCTCTCAAGATATGATTTTATGATATGTGCATAGCTGAAATCAACTTTTATTGTTTTCTTTACAGTCAAAAATGCTGGGAGGCTTTTATTTATTTTACGCAGAAATGCACACTGGAGAAAATCTGACAGCATATTTCACAGTCAGAATACTCTGAAATACACAAGTCAATATACAGAGAGAACAATGACATCCTTGTCCTTGATCTCTCTAATGGAGGAATGACAAAAGGACTATTTTCAATTGTGACAATAGCTTGTGACAGTCCCCTGTGCATTCCTCAAATGAGTTAAGATTATAATTTCATCCTAGGGAAAGTAAAATGGTGAGCTATTGTTAGACAGTAATTTTATAATTAATTTTATTTTACTCTGTTATAAACCTGGTTCTTAAAAACTAATCCAGAGGTTAAATTAGAATAATGCTGGAATGCCAGTGAATATTGTTTATGAAAATAGTAAGAAGCTAACGTTGCTTGAAATCAACAAATGACATTTATTACAAAATCATCCCAATCCAGAATGCTGGACACTATTTTTGTGTTTTGGGTTTTTTAAACCCAAAATTCCCAAGTAACAGCTTAACAGATCTACTGAGAAGCTTGAGCAAATCCTCTAGTGACTGGAATATTTTTGAAGAATGTCACCACTAAATATCGAAATGAACAGTAATTAAGGCTGGAACATTTTGGATATCCAACCTGCAGTTCCAGAATGAAGATTGAGGGTACTTTTTGCAAATTCTGTACCGAGTGCAATAACAGCCTCGGGGATCTGGCTCACTAGAGCTTCTGACCTGCAGTTGTACTGCAACTCTCACTCCATTTAGATTGGCTCGCATACCTGTGATCAGGAATTTTCTCTGCTAAACCAAAGTCTCCAACTATTGCTGAGTATCCATTCTCATCATGTTTTATTAAGCAGTTCTGGAAAACAAAACAAAACAAAAACCGAACAGAAAAGTTATTGTCTGGGCATGAAACCTCTATAACATTCCAGATTAAAAATAGATAAAACAAACAAGACTACAAAATATAGTTTGGAAGATATTCATCTATGAGAAGCTTTTGTCTGAGAGCAACAATCCTTTTCCCCCACCCTCCCCCTGCACAATCACATGTCTGTCAAACTTAAGATGCTGCAAACAGCCTTCCACTTAGCTAATAATCCACTTAAAAACTTGCTGAGAAGGCAGGCAGCCACAGGCAGCACATACCCTGCTAGGTTTTAACAAGAATTAAGATGATTTAGCTCCCTTATGCTCAAATATGCGATACATGCTGTTCACTATGACACCTTACATTTTCTCTTTACAATTTGCCTCTACCTGACCAGAATACAAGATCAGAGCAGACTCTAAATGCCTTTATATATTTTCCTACATTAACTACTGAAAAGGAACTCGCTGCTTTGCAGTAAGTTTACATCAGAAAATACAAGATGTGACCAAGTTACATGTGCCTTTAGAGCTGCAAAATTCTTTATTTTACAGTACATCATATGACATGATATAAGAGAAAAGTCTAATAGGGAATGGCTGTCAGTATTTTCCTTTCAGATGTGCCCTCCAGTGTCAGGATGGAGGGTAACTTAAGGACACACAGAGATAATTGTGCTCTAACAGCCTCACATCACACACATTATCGATTTCTTTCTGTTGTTTATTTACAACTCTGAGAAATATGCTTTGACCATCCCAGTACGTCTTTTCCTGTTTCACCAAATGAATCGACAGCTGATTCTCTGCATTTTGTTCTGTCCTGCAATAGGTGGAACAAGACAGAGACTTCATTCCTTTCCCACATGCCTTGTTCTGTATCCTTCTGCGGGCAGTACAATAGCAGTGAGAGGCAGCAAACCCACTGCCGACTCCTACCGAGTGGTACCCTGCATTAATTAGCCAAACAGCAGGAAACACTTTCTGGCTTTATTGTGCTTGGATATACAAAAGCCCCTCGCTGACCCCAGAGCATTAGCCTGTCTGTATAATGCAACTACCAAGAAAAGTGAGTCCCTTGTCTAAAAGATCAAGTTCAGGTCATCACTGTTTATGTTATTCAGAGATGATTGTGGCTCAGGCCATGAAGCGAGTTTTCTTCCTGCCAATTAAAAGGTTAAGCAAGCCACTCCTGCGATCATGTAAAGAAAATGCATGCCAGCTTCTTGAAACACATGCCAGGCTCCTGAGATGCAAAGCTTTATTTGTTTAGCATGACTCAAGTATAATAACTACAGTTAGTTTGGGGATTCATAAACATGTACCAAGTTAAATCAACTGTGCTTGCCCAAAGAGCAGCAAAGCTTCTCAGTTGCGGGCTTTGTTATCTTTTATCAAAGAGTGCATTCATTCAGCTTGCCTCTCTTTAAACATTTGGACACTGTAAGTGGACTTAAAACTGAGAAGGATAAAACTTTACTGAAAAATCTTACTCAAATGATTCAGACAAGTGGAATTTCACTGCCTACCACAAAGAAACAAGTCTATGAGGACACCAAAGATTTTGCAGTGTTCAAGAAGGCTGATACTATTTTATGCAGAAAAAAATCCAGCTTGCTTTTCAACCATAGATTTCTCAGCCACTAAAGATGATTCTTAATTCAACATTTTTTAAAAAAACCTCTATAATTCATAAACACTAGTTTTAAAGTCTAGATTTCCTTCTTGCATTATACCTTTGACTATTTACATTTTGTTCATTTTGAGAAGCAAGACTGCAGTACTTAATTTTACCTTCTAGGTTTTATGGATTATTGTTATTCTCCAATAACCCCCTGATCTCCAAAATGTCAGGGAAACATTTACATCCCAACTAAGAACTATTATCAACATAACTAAAAATCTGTCTACTGACTTTAAGACCCACAATAATTTAAAAGGTTTCTTTGATATCAGAAGGAAGCTTAAATGAAACATCACCCTGACAGCAAATATTCCTTCAGCTTCTTACCAGTATCTAATCGCATCCGGTTAGACAGTGATACATCACTGACTAAATCTGAACAATCCTATCCCCCACCAAGCCCCAGGCAGTCTCAGCTTTCAGGTACAGCACTGAACTATTATACAAATAGGTTATTCCTATATAAGTCACACATTAAACCAATGCTGCCTGACAGCTCTGAGCCCCTTCCCCGAAGAGCAGGATTTGCCTGCAGCAGAGCCAGGCTCCTTTCCAGTGCAAGTGTTTGGAGAGACCCAACAGCACAGGCACCCCACTGCTCTGGGATCCACAGGTCCTGCAGGAGAAGCCTCTCCACCAGGAGAAGGCACTGGGGGAAAGCTTTGGGCAACATTCCTGCTGTAGGTACTGATGAGCTGTCCTGCTGTGGTGGGCTGCATAGCATTAAATTACATAAAGAAAGGAGCTAAACTGTTCTCTCTCATTAGTGAACACTTGTCTTTTGTTTGCACATGAAGAAGTGCTGAGTGTGAATTTAAATTCATTAGGATATGTATTCCAGTACAAGAGTGACTTTTTTATTCATACTTACATCAGCCACAGGCAGGTGACATGCACCATACAATAAAATTCCAGTGTCACTACAAATGCTCACTGTAGTGAAACTAAACTGATTTAATTCAACTGGGGCAAATTTTTACATAGCTAAGCAACAATTTCCTGGAACCTAGAAAGAATGAAAGTCCATTCCTAGCAAAATCAGTAGTAAACCCTTTCTACATACACTAGCATGGTCAGATGTCACTTTTCCAGCCTGTACTGCTCATTCAGGGCAAGGTTGTGCAGATGTTAAAGCTGCACTCTGTGCTGAGATTCTGCAAGCAGCCAAGACCAACCCTCAGCACCATCATACTCCTTCTCCACACTTCCCGCCCCTAGTAATGTCATTACACAACACTGTGCCAAACCCACAGCACAGATAACGGAGTTACCAGATTTAGGATGCAATTCATAAATAGATGACATAACACAGCCCACTGTGGTTCATGGGCACTCAATGAACGAAGGAAAGAATTCACATTCTACCAACAAGACAAATCAAGATTAAAAAGACACAAAGCTTCATTAGAGACTAAATGATTGAAAAGAGCTTTTGAATTTAATCTAGAGGTGGTATCTTAGTAGGAAAAGTACAATGGTACAAACTGCACTGTTTATTCTAACAAAGTGATATTTTGCAGTTTCTATCAAAAAATAGTGTATCAATGCCGTATGAAGAAGTTTCATTAATGGATCTTGGCTTAGAGATGCAAGAGTTCAAACCCCTCACTAGTGCAAAGAGTCTCTCAACTACTGCCTATGAAATGAAATGGCAAGCAGCTTCACAACATGAGCTTTGAGAAGGCACTTTTGACTTACTATTGCACTATTTGTATAAGCTGCAAGGCAATAAAACATGGTGACCTTTTCAGGCTTTCTTTTTGGACCTCTACAGACAGGGATGTTCTTTCCTTTGGCAGCTCACACAGTCAAAGAGGGCAGTATTTGACTTCAGTTGAGTTTTTGAGGGTTTTTTTTTCCTTCCAAAATAGGGACCTCATCAGTCCTTCCTGAGGCAGTCTCTTAATAGAAGCAAGGAGCTCTGTACATGAGTTCTAAAGAGTTAACAGAGCTGTTTATGCAGACAGATGTGAAAGAACATAAAGCCCCCTTTGTGTGTTACAGGAGCTTAACATCTGCTTTGCACAGCATAATCCTACTAAGACGAATGCAATATTCTACACTCCCTTTTACATAAACAAAAATGAAAATAGATTCAAGAGTTTCAGAGTTAAAAATAAGTTGCTTAGATGAAGAAACACCATAGTTTTATTTTATGATATTACATACAAGCTAAACTCCTCAGACATTTACTGCACTCCAGAAAACACAGAAATGCTACTGCAGTGTCATTTGCAACCTTCTGACTGTTACTGAATTAAAATACTAAAGGCCAATTGAGGTGTATCAGCTGTTTCAAAAGTGCTATCCCCTACGAGAAACCCCACTGAGAATTAAATGTGTAACAGGAAATTTACAGAACCAGATACATTTTTGAAACTTTTATGCTTAAGGGAGAAGTTCCATTTGGCTCCCAAAGTGTCAGGAGAAGTTTAGTATTGAGACTATCATTATAAATAGCCATCTGTAACAGCTGATTTTTTCAGTGCAAGCCCCCTCCTGCAGTGCAAAATATCCAGACAAGAGCTTATTCCAGCACAAAGGGGACCTTGCAACTGCAGCAGCGACTATGAGACTCATTAGACAAAGGTGCTGTTCACGGCCTGCGGGTTGTTTTGTTTCAAGGAAGCAAACAGCATACAAGGTAGGAAGTCAGGGCATGTCACTTTGAAGCCCAAAGGCAGTGAATTTATGTTACATCAGATAATCAACAGTAATTGCTTACATGCATGATTCTGTCCCATAGTAACTGAGACTGCTCCTCTCTCAGTGAGAGAAGGCTGAGCCATTACACACTGTGAAGTGAAAGCAGATGTTGGCAGGAATACACACACATACACATGTTTATATATATGTGCCTAGAGATTACAATTTCTTCACAGATTTTATCATCAATAAAGCTCACAATGTTCCCTAAAACTGCTCACAACCTACTATTGATTATAAAACCTTGTTTTCAATTATACATAATTCTGCAAAACTAAAAGGTATTTCTTTGGAGGTTTGCCTGTTTGTTTTTAATCAAGAGTTTTAGTAGAGGAGTTTTAGGGAGGGGGTGTAAACCATCAAAATATCAGCCTATGGCATCATACCGAATTTGACAAATGTGACAAGACCTCTGTATAAGATGCTCCTGTTGCCACCTCTGCAAAGAGTAGACTGGGATAAAGTAGAATGGTATATGCCGCATGAGGAATTGGAGAGCATGACTAAGGTGACAAAACAGAGGATAAGCCCAAGCCAGGGACTGGCAGGGACCAAGACCAGAGTCCTGAGCCAGGGGAAAAACTCCCAAATACTATTACAAGGACAGAAGAACTGTAAGTAAAACAAACAGGTGGTGGTGGCAGGGATCAGAGCTAATCTGGAGCAGCAGAACGTGGGGAGAGCTAGAAATGGCTAAACATACTAAAGACCAAAATACAAAGATAGACTGGATAAAGCATTGAGCAGGAGCAATAGGGGGAGAGTAGACAAAATCAGCCAGACAAGGAGCTTGATCAATAAGGTTGGGGGGCAGGAACTGGGAACAAAAAGAAGATTAAAAAAACCTATGAACAAGGATGAAATGCTTGACCAGAGACTGGCATTGTACACTAGCAGAAAGGATTGGATAGTAACAGAGTAGGTGTGATTCGTCTTGGATAAATGGGCAGATTCCTGGATGTTTGCTTCTCACTGACAAGGAGTCTCTCTTGTTCCCCTCCCTATTGCTCCTCCATAGCAAAAACACGCAATGTATTTAGAAATTAGCAGTACTAATTAGCAGTAGCAACAAATACAAATTAAGAATTCTTCAAGTATTAGTTACTATATTAACTAAAGCAATGGACACCCTTACCATGAATCCCAAAGCTTCCAAGCTTCCATTATGCACTCTAAAATCAAGTGCATAATGCCATTTTTTTCCAAAACTGGTAGGAAGTGGTATACAACAAACACTACATAAAAAAAATAATATTGCACAAAATACAGAATGTAAAACTTCTGCAACAACTTTCCTTTTTCCCTTTACACATACATATTAAGGTAGTATCCTTAATTACATGATCGTACACAGTTTTCCACCTGGCATCCATGTGTTTTAGTGCACACAATGGATTCATGCTGATGGTGAATTGGGGCTGTACATAAAACACTTGGACCAGTATTTTCAGGACTCTGACCACTCTTCCCACAAAAACAGTAGGGTGACAGGCTGGGAAGAGATGAAAAAGAAAGCCTGGACTGAAATGAAGCTCTTCTGTCTTGTGGTTAAGACTATGGCAGTGTTGCCCTGGGATCTGGATTCTGGCCTTCCTCAGCATCACAGAAGGATTCTATAACAAGGAAGCTACTTTAGCAAGAACTTACACAGATTGTTACTAATCTTGTGCTTTCTCTGCCTCCAGGGGTCAAACCTGACTATTTTATAAGTGCTGTAATGCTTCCAATTGCCTCTAAGGTCCGTGAGCATATTGCTTTGAACTTACACATGCAAAATGCAAATACTCCAAACAAAGTCTTAAAGTACATATCCAATATTCACCAATATCTGTTACAATTAGGATGAGCTTATTCACCTCCCTCATCTCAGAAATACTGTATTTTCACTGGTATGAGGGCAGTCATTGGCATAAGCTGACATGGAAATCAACAGTGCTTCCAGAGCAGGGTTTGAATGCAGTGCAAGTACAGTTTAACAAGGTGTTGAAGAAGCTCTGTGTAGAAGTAAGACTCAAAATTTTTTTTGAGGGGTGAGGTACAAAAGGATTTGGTTATATTCTTTTTGCAAGCTGGACACTTCTTCCTTGTGCTTTCCCAAACACAGCTATTTTAACTGTAAATTACAACAGCTAGAACGTTGGAAAACCAAGTCAGATTAAGACAAAACTGTATCACAATTTAGTTGCTTCTATTGAAACAATTTCACAGTATGATTTCTGTTTTGATGATTGCATCTTCTATGACTAAGATTTTCAGAGTCAAAATTCATAACTAGAGCTCCTTGACAATCACTGAAGATGAAGAAAATTCCTATGATTCCAGGATGCAAACCCTCCTTCTGCACACTCAACAAGGCCCAAATGAAAAACAATTCACGGTGCTTGTGGTGATATGGATAGGGAATAAGCCAATGAGGCTAGCTGTCAGAACCCATCTATGGCTTAATTTCCACATTAATCTTTTCATGACAAGTCAAAAGTGCAGACACCATATTTCCTGGCCTACAAAAAGTCCAGGTCATCCTGCCCACACCCCTACTCTGTTCAGGCTGCAAATGGCCAGTCTGATCACTCATACCTTCTGACAGATTCAAGCCAGGCTCTTGCTATCAACCAGGGCAGCTCAGCTTGATCAGCTACAGCAGCCCAAGCCCAGAGACCAGGCACTGAGCTGCTCATGACATGGGGAAGCACCGGCTGTCAGGGCAGCACATCCCTTCTAACAAGCGCTGCCTCTCTTTTTGACAGAAGGACATCGGGAAGGGCACCAGTGGGATATGAGGGCTGACGTCCCCGTGGGCTGTCACATCGACTATAATGACCTACATCTACTCTTCTCTACCATTCCTCCCTCTGGCCTCCTGCAGTATCAATGCTGTTCTGCTCCTCTCCACATGGTGCAATTAGGAAGAGAGATCACCCTGCTGTATACCAATGGCCCAACCCACCTATTTTTCAGTCTTAGATTGGCAGGGGACAGGAACTTTTCTTTCTTTAAATTGTTAGGCATCAAATACATTGATACATATAATGCTAAGGCCAAGACAATTCTGCTGCCATAACTGACATGGTAAAATTTATGTATCCACTCCAGGAAGCTGCAGGGATTAGAGGTTTGCCAGAAACAGAAAGGCAGAAGTAGGGGTCTAATTAATTACAAAATATTTTTATAGTAAAATTCATATTAGCCCACTGCAAACTGTCTCTCTATCATCTTAAGTGTAACATGCAAAGCATGGAGACATTCCTTCATAGAAAGTCTCAGTTTCATTCTGTTCACACTTCAGTCAAGGCCAGCAACTTGCATAGAAAAATGCTCCACTCTCCCACCTTGCAAACTCAATCTGTTCTGACTTTTGCAGATGTCTAAACCTTTGACTTTGCCTTCATTTGAATAATAAAGCCATCCCACCAATTACTGAAGTTTACTGAAGAAAGGAAAATACAGAATAATACTGAATTTGTCCTTGTTCAATCCAGATCACAAATTCTCTCCCAAGGAAAGAGTCCATTACATCTTCCTTCAGCTTGCTCACACACTGTTTACTGGTAAGAATGAAGACAACTAATCCTATCACCAGTATACACCTGGTAAAAGCCAAGGCATCTTCTCAAGCAGTAGCCAAAAGCCATAGTCTGGGAGCTGAAAATCTTGGTGAAAGGTTTTTCTTATGATTATCTTCATTGTTTGGCTTTGGAACACAGTAACTCTTTTAAAACTTATCCAGCCAGGAGGGCAAACATTTGCCCAAAAGGGGAGTTGTTTGCCCAACAGATTTAAAGTTTATTTCATCAATACCTTAATACACTAATAAAATTCACGAGCTGTTTAAAGTGAGTGTTTAAGGCCAGGTGTTTCATCTACTTCCTTCCCAAATAGAAAAAGCAAAGTGCATACATCATGTAAACAAACAAACAAACACCTTTAAAAACAAACAAAACAAACAAAAAAACCCAACCCAAAAATCCCAAAGAAATTGAAAATACAGACTATAGCTGTCATCAGTTAAATTCTGTATTATTCTTGAAGCTGACAGGTTCCAGTGTGACCCACACAGATACCATAACTTTAGTGCTAAGAACCATCCAAATACAGCATACCTGCTAGTAAATTTTTAGGGTTTGATTTGTTGTTCATTTGTTTTCAAATAACCTTAACTACTTCCCATGGCCTCTGATGAGTTTGCTCTTTCGGGGACATCAGGAACCCCTCCCAGCGGGTGCAGCTTTCTAAACAATTGGCACCTAACAATAGATAACATTGAAGCATTGGCAGGGCAGCTCCAGAGGATGACATACAGTTATGTAAAGCTTGGAACAAAGGCATTCACAGGGATTCCAGGAAATGGACTTTCATATGACTGCCCATCACAGAACGTGTTACGATAAATGCTGCAGGCACTGAGTTCTCCTTAGTTACTTGGGTTCCTTGCAGTAACTCTACTCTTAAATTAACTAATATACATCCTGAACTGAAAAAGAATTGGGAACACTAAGCTGTCTTTTCAGATACTTTTATGCATCTCTTATCTGCACACTCCAAGGTGACTGAAATGGAGCTTTCTGAGTGTATCATGTCAAAGTGACATGACTCCAAGTCTGCGCATTTTTCATAAATTTGATATTCTTCCTTACAGAATTTGGAACCTTTCACTTGAAAGAACAGCCAAGAAAGTATTTTATGACTTCACTGAAATACTTCTTTCATCTACCAGTTGAACTTCTTTTTTTTTCCACCTTGTGTATTCTACATCTGTTTAACACCGCACGAGGAAGATTTAAAAAACCCCCTAAAACTGGATGGAGGACTAGCATCCACATTGGCAAACACACTCTGTTGTGGTTTTATTTTTAAAAACTGTTTCTAATCCTAAAAAGCTATTCATTTTAGACTAAGATAACATTCTTCTAGATGCTTTTGATTGAAGTGACATGACCAGTTCTGAAAGACTTTCATTTTGTAGGTCCCCAGTGAGTTTAAAGCAGCTCATTAGCACCAGACAACAGGACAGACAGGACAGCAAAGCCCTCAGCGCAGGCTGCAGTGGGTGGTAAGAGCCAGTGTGAATACTGGGACAATCTGCTCACACAGCTTAGTGCTCCTATATCAACATTTCTAGCTGAGCTTGAATTATTCAGTTACTTCAGCCAACTAAATTCATGCAAGTTGTCACCAAAGCAACTAGAAAAAATAAATCTGTGTCCATTGAAAACTCTGCCATTGATACATTATTCTGGAAAAAAATTCAAAATTTGAAAATTTTAGGCAAATTATTTTGATCTTACAGACTTTAAAAATGAAAGAAACATAAACTAGGATTGTATGCTTAATGCAGAATTAGTAATGACAGGTCATTCTTCCTAAAGAAGAAGGTTTGTGAAATACACAGGGAAACAAAAACAACAAGGAGATTTTAAAGTGTATTTGTAATAATCTCCTCAGTTCGGGTTCTTTAGATGATTAACCTGTTCCAAATGTTAGATTGTTGTGCTTAATTATCCAGGGATTTAAATATTTTACTGAACCACAATTCTGAACTAAAAAACTCTGCAGCTGCTTTATGAAAAATCCTATTCTGAACTCATTTAAGGGACGACCTTCCTTCAGGATAATAATTTCTCTAGTTTCCATACAAATTATGAACTGAGTTTTGAGGAAAGTTTTAATTCTAGAAACTGTATTTCAATTTGTTTCTCAAAATGTCTTAAATCACTCCTTATCTAACAGCAATCCTCTTCATGGAATGGAGGAAGAGAGAAAACCAAACAATCAGTTACAGTACCTTCATTAAGAAGTTCCCTTAATTTTATAAACTGTACCTTGGATGTAAGGTCCCGGTGGAAAATGCCTTTATAGTGAAGATAACTGATTCCCATAGCAATATCATAGGCCAGTTTCACCCTCACTGTCCAGGGCAGATGCTGGTTGCCATCTAATAGCTGTTCCAGGTTACCACAATTGATGTACTGAAAAGACAAAGCAACATTTATAATTAATAATTTAACTTAATATTTAGTCAGGAATGTAAAATTCATCATTACAAGTGATCTCAGCTCAGTTACACATTAAAACGTTTCTTTCATGTGGCCTTGGCAGGCACAAAGTTTGTAGATCAAGAGAGGCTGGAAACATCTCCCTTCACCCCCTGTACCAATGCCCTTATGTTTAAGATGCAACAGCACCACTGTATTAACTCTATGGTATTTAAATAGACCCTTCAGAAACACCTATAATATCATATCACCTTCTCATTTCAGTTTGAGGAAAATTAGGGCAAAAACAATGAAGAGCTGGCTTTCATATAGAATTACTCAACAAAGGGAGAGCTAAGTGTCCAAGTGTAGGTCATGGAGCCTGATCAAGTTCCGAGTTTCCTTAAACTGAAACAGCATCAAAGAAAAATATTACAATGTGTTGCTGTAAGTTCTATTTTTTCACTGCTGTATCTACGAGTTCTAATCAGCAATCTGATTCCCTCTGTGTTCAGTACTACATCAACCCCATCAAATGGTAGCCCTCATGAAAAGGAAAGCACATTAAGTAACAGATAAATGCTACAAGAAACCGAAACAAAGCAGCACCTGAAGGATACTAAGTAATATAACCCAGGTTAAGACATGGCAACTCCAGCCCCTGAATAATCATCACAGCACCACGGCTTATGCTTTATGTATAGACCCTTTATACCACACCAGCAGCTACGTAGCGTTTAAGCCGCTTCTCATTTCACTCCCAGCCCCAGTTCCCCACCAGCGACCAAGCAAAGAGAGGAGCTCGCTCCAGAAGGAAAACCTGGCAGCAATGCAGTGACTTCTGTCAAGGAAACCCAAGTGCGGCAGGCAGGACAATTTGCTCCCAAGCCTGGCCCACGCATGTATCTCTGCATCAGACTGCACCAATTTCACTTCTCTGCGCTACACAACTCTCTCTCAAATGAATTTCCTGTGTCAGTCACTCGGACAAAACATGTGGCACCATTATCACGTTAAATCAAAAATCTTAATTGCAGCTCTTGTTGTTTCAGAAACTTGGAACCTGCTTGTATTTTGTTGCTCTTCTTTGTGCCTTGTAACCTGGGACACAAGGCAAACATGAGCCACACACCCCGCAGTGCGGAGGGATGTAGCTCATCTCCCAAGGCTGTACTACAGCAAGGCAAGAACACACACAAGCTGGATTCTACTGGTAAGTCTGGGGGTCACAGGTCACCTCCTGAACAGTCTACAAGAAACAGCTTCTTCCTTACAGCTCGGGCCCACCCATCGCTGATCTCACCACTGAATTTTGAAAACCTTTTCAGCAAATACACAGGTTGCACAGGCAACTATTTAAGGAGGCAAAATTGTGGGGGCAGAGGAGGAACAAAGCGATTTTAACTGGCACAGAGCCCACCGGGAGGGGGCGCCACAAAGCAGCCGGGGGCTTCACGGCGCATCCCAGCCCATGCACAGCAGCGCATTTCACTGGCAGTCCAGGGCGTGACCCCCCTCTCCCCAAAACAACCTGTTCCTTATGCTAGGAGTTCGTGTGCCAGGAGAGCAGAGCAGCTCTGCAACAGGTCACTCTGAGGCTATGCAATCTCCATCCTTGGAGATTTTCAAGACCAGTTAGACCTGCAGCCAACCTGGTTCAATGTTGGAAACAATGCTGCTTTGAGCTTTTCCAGCTTTGATCTTTCTCATTTCTTTTATCTGAACCCCTAAGGGAGCTAGATGACCTTAGAGAGCATGTGAGAAAAAAACCATCAAAACATGGTCAATAAATTTTTTTTTTTTTATCATAAGTTGCTATCATGATTAAAGAAAAAATGGTGACTAAGATTTCTACAGTAACACCTTATATATTCCCATCCTCCTTGAAACAGTGTGAACAGCACTTCTCATCCAGTTATGTTAAAATCAGAACAATAATGACCAACCTGGAACAGAAAGCACCAAAGCACCTGGCTGAATAACTCAATTATAAAATGACACTTAGCAATCATCCCAAACCATTTCACCTTTCTGACAGGCCAGTAACAGACCATCTATATAGCACCACCATATCTGAATTTACCACAAGACAATGCAAGGTGGGAGGGAATCGGTGACCCAGCTTCCATTTTCTATTCTCTGAACTGTGCCATTCCATGGCAGAAATTGCTCCAGAAATGCTAATAAACAAGCAGCCCCTAAGAGTATTGACACACACAACGAAATGGGACAATAGTTAACTACTATATCGAGCATGCTCTTGCTTTCCTTTGCAATACAGCAGCCTACTGATTTGATCCATTGTTGCCATATTAGTTAAGAGCATCCGATGTATCTATTCCTGCAGCACTCTTCCAGTCAAACTGGCTTGCAGGGTCATTCACCCATCTTAACTGCAAGGCCTAGATTCTCCATGGGCTGGGCAACAGCTGACACTCATATTGGACACAGCATCCATGAGCTACGAAAGCAAGAGTCAAACTTGATTCCAGCATATCTACAAAACCCACCAGGCCTCCTTTCCAAAACTGCCACCCAGCAAGTGCACAGCCCTCATTTATCAGAGATGAGAGTTCTGGCTTTGGCTCTAATTCCTAGTATATGCCTAGGAAGCACAGGAGGCTAATCATCAAGTGAACAACTGAACTAAGATTTTCCTAGACATCTTTAAGACTTTAGTTTATCTCAGGTTTTAGCTGGCCAGCAGGTAATATTTGCATGCAGAGACCTGAATTGTTCCTAAGGCAAGCACTGCAGAGTGCTCCCTCATTGTCATGTAAGTAATCCAATTCTTCCAGTCATTCAGGCTGATAATGCAAACAGCCAGCCTGATGGCCTATTTTTTTCAGAGCACTTCAACAATGCCTTTTCAAGACAGACAGAAAACTATGTACATTATTTCCTAATTGCCAGTGCAACTGAAAGAAAAAAAATACTTGTTCTCAATCTCTTACTGGCATAGACCAGCTCTGTGTGGTAAGAATATCCTGAAGGATAGTAAATGCACCTCTCCCAAAGAGAACACTGGATTTTATTTTGTCCCTGGTACAGTAAGGCTACAGCACACACATTATCTCAAAGCATTATTCTACTACAACAACAACAACAGCCATCACATTAAGTGTACAAGCAATTGGAACAGAGATCTGACTGAGCTATGACAATGAAATCAAAGGGCACTACATTTCTGAGAGACATCACAGCTAAATGGAGCAGTGTTCAGACCTTTTCAAACCCTGTATCATCAGGTTGCAGTGAAACAGCTACCCATTATTCTTCATGCTACCTTTCTGTCGTGTAACTGGACACCAACAGCCAGCTTACCTGGTTGCCAGTCTGAAAGCAACTGCTATTGGTTGTTCATTTTTTCATTTACTACAACTTAACACAGCGAGTTAAATGTTAGTTTAAAAGACCTTGGCATCTTAGTCCACAAAAATATTCTTTCTTTTAAAAATCCAGGTTAGGAGCTCATACTTTTGTTGTAAGAACAAAAGTTCAGCAAAACTGCATTTCTTGTACCTCTCCCAAACCTTATGAAGAAAAAGGGTAGTAGCTTCTTTGAAGGACAAGTTACTCAGAAGCTCAGCCAAGCACAGAGGATTTCTGGATCAAAGAACATTGAAGAGGTTTCTGATGTTATAGTCTCCTGCTATGAAATGCAGAAGCAGCAGTGTATAACTCATCCCCGTACAACAGTCAGGGGATAGGGAATAATGCCTTTAACCTAAAACCAGCATAATAGGACTGCTGCCTTGTAACACACTTGCAGTCACATTATCCCACTCAAGCACATGGAATGAGGAATGGCTAGAAATTCAGCATATAACAGTATTGAAGCACAGCATTACATGCGTCCTTTCAAAAGACTAATAATGAACTTCAGCTGTCAGATTTTAGCTTCAAAATACAAGATAGAAGTTTAAACATTAATATGAGAACTAGAAGCTTTTAAAGCAAAGGCACATCAGATTCACACAATTGTAGCAGTTATTTCTCAAAAACACAGGCTCCAAATATTGCCAGGTCTAGGGGGGAAGACTGATGGGAATTGCAAGGAGTTTTCAATGCTATTTTGAAAACCAATGCTGTTTCAGTGTGTAGGTCTGATATAAATAAGCCAACAGATACTGCACAGGAAAGACAGAAAGAAAAAAAAAAAGAAGTTGGCCTGCTATTTAGATGACTTTAAATGTCACTGCCTACCATTTAAAAAACAACAAATAACCACAAGACACCCCTGTACTGTAGGCCACATGTTACTAAAGACAAGGCATCAAGTGGTTAAGAAAAGTAGGTGTGGAGAGGGTATTTAAACCTAAGACAAACCAAATGAAGCAAGTAAAGAATAAGAGGTCCAGGGACATAGAACACTACAAGACAAACACTGAGATAGCAACAAAAGAATATACTACAAAAGCCCACTGAAGAAACAGGTAGAGATGCAGGAGAAAAGAGAAACTAGAATTGTGGCAGTAGCACCTTCAGCATGGAGAAGCAAGACAGGTGTCAGAGCAAAAGCCAAAGCAAGTAATTGTACTCTGAAGGGAGACCTGGAAAGCAAAATAAAGTATTGCAGACACTATTGACAAATGCACTGAAGAGTATCAAACTAGACAGAGTTTGCAAATTTGTATAATTTCTGATGCTGGAAGTAAGAAGGTAACTCTCATGCCTAATAAAAGAAAGTTGAGAGCTTTTCACTAAGCTTTCTGCAGAAGTTTAAAACCAGTTTTAAACCACTTGTCTCATGGAGGACACGACCTCATCTTCAGTTCTTTTAAGTTTAACAGTCATCTGTCACACTCTGCAGTCTCTAAGTGACTACTCTAAGGACTTCTGCACAAGCCAATGTACCCTTCTGTCACAACTGGCATAATTAGCTACAGGGGAAGGACTGGAAGTTTTCTTGTTTCCCCAAACTGTTTTTATTAATTTAGCTGTGCAGAACTGGAAAAGAAAGACTGCATCAGTATGTTCAAAGCTACAATATGAGATACTACAAGTTGATACGCTGAGATTGACTATGAGATTAAATTGACCTTTTTTTTAATTTGACGTTGGTTCATAGACCTCTATTTATTAAAAATCCCACAATTTAAAAATCTACAGAACCATCTGACCCAAGTACCTCTGAGCAGTAATCTCCTATTTCCATTAAATATATAATGCATTGATTGCATCAAACAAAATAAATTAATCATTGAAACAGAACAGGTTGAATATTGAATTTGGGCCGTGCGAGTATACTTTTGGTCAGCAGGTCAACTAATGTTGCCAGGGAGAAACACACAAGTACGGAATGAGAACACAGGTGAAGCAAACACATTTGAAAACAAAGCTCTAACATTTTCATGAGGGATCAGAAGAGCACAAGTGGCTTGGAAAAACAGCCTGATTGAAAGAACAGAAGCAGAGCCAAAAGTCTTCATCTAAAGGCCACTTTAGTTTCCTGCTCCTCAGTTCCTGAAAATCAAAGGAAAAGAATCTGTAAACTAAAATCAATTTCTCTTCTGCTTTTCAACCAATACAAACAATCCTGTTCTTTAATTAAAAAGTATGTATTTTCTTTAAAGGTGTTAACCATTACAGGATTAAAATAAACTTTAAAAAGTGCCAGCTATTCACAGAGGAGAGGGTCAGCTCTGTCAACTGCCACAGCCTGGTTACTCATCAGAACTTGAACCAAAAGCCAAGAAATGCAACAGCTCTACCTCTGTTTCCTCTTCTGTGTCAGTTGTGGCATTGATTAATACTGGCTCCTCCTTCTGAAAAGGCATGTACAGGCATGGCTTCTTTTATAAGGGCAAACAAGAATTAACATGCACTAACTCAGGAAGGAACTGTAATGAAAACCATTTGTTGCATTCCAAACATTCAAGCGTTGGCATGGAAAAGAATACAGAAAGATTTGTCTTCCTTTAATTCTCTAATTCCAACAGCTCTTATGGTCAGTATGCTGAATTTAGTCCTTTTCTGTCATTTCATTCAATCAAAATGTAAAGTTCACTTGGCTGCCTGCTGCTACAAACAGATTCTTGTTGGTAAGGCTTTAGCTGAGGCACATAGCAACAACGCACTACTGCAACCCATATGGATGGAGGAAGTTTTATGGACGCTCACTCATACTCAGATTTGAAATACTGCAGGAAATAAGCTTATTTTGTTGGAAACGGAAAACACTCCCAGCATATCTATACAAACTGACCTTGATAACCATTTTTCCTGTAATTATATTAGTAAAAAAACCAGAAAGCAATGAAGGCCTAACAAAGACCCTGCATTTATAATCTGAAGTCACAACCATTTGGATTCTAAGTGGAGCCCAGTCTCAGTACAGATAAGAATATGGGATATGGCATAAATTAGCACACAGGCACAGAAGAGAAAGTACCTTGTTGCTGACACAGGCAAGAGAAACAGCATCTCTACAATAACACTTCTGTTAAGAGCAGAAGGCTCTATCCACACTGACAGCATTTCAAACATACTAGACCCAGTTCTGCTGAGAAGCTGCAATCCATGACAAGGAGCCTCTTATTCAAATAAGGTCTTTCTCACCTTCCCCACAAAAATACCAGCAGCAGCAGCAGCCCACAGATTATATGCCTGCCTGCAAGATGGCAGAAAAATAACCCCTTTGCTTCACTTTTTGAAACCTGTGGAACAGCTACAAGGATCTACTGAGAGCAAAACTTACAGCACATGAACACTTCTCATAGTACAAACTTTGTTTAAATTCTGCACAAGGAATACTCTTTTTGAACTGTTTCAGAGTACTTCTCTAAGCCTCAACACTCCCACGTCCACTCAACACATACACTTACATTTGAGGGTGCTCAAACACTTTATTGGCAATTACAGAAAGCACCAAGCTCCTCTATTAATAGTGGTGTGCAAAAGCAAACATTAAAGGAATTTTCTTGTACAACTCAGTTTCTGAATGTTTTGGATGGTGATAAGTAAAGCAAAATGAGGAAGTGAAACTACAGAACACTTGTTAATTCAAGAGTATGCTTCCTGGGATCCAGGCTGAACACTGGGGAAGGGAAAAGAAAGCACTACATACAAACCAAATTTACTGAAAATATGAAAAAAAAAAAAATAAATTCCAAGGCAAAAAGTTAAGTGGCCAGCATCACAGTACCTATCTGGACTGCACCTCTTCATATACAGAAGTAACAGGAAAATCTAGCGCTCAAGACAGTATTCAGTTCTCCTCCCCTCTCTCCCCCTCATACTATGATAACTGAGAAGTTTACATCTTCTCACTCTTGTTAACCTCGCCACCAATAAAAGAATTCAGAGGTTGAAATTCAAAAATGTTTTTCTTTCTTGCTTGAGGCAATGGTAAATGGTCCAGTAGGCTTACAGTGAGTGTCAAAACAGAGATATTAAAAAGCCCTCCCCAAAAAAACCCACACAACCCACACGCAGAGCACCCACCCGCCTGTGTGTGCCTCACACATGGGGGGAAGGGAGAGGAGGAATGAGACAATGGAACTTGCTGTTTGCAGCTGAACATCTATCTGCCTCTTATCTTTCTTCTATCCTTGAGACATTCTAAAAAGGAGGAAGAGGTTAGCACCAGCAAAATTTTGGCAAGCCTTCCTCAGAACACAACATATTTAGATGCACCTATCTCAAATAAAATAATGAATAAAAGTTGCTTGTGCACTATTACAGGCTCTGAAGCGATAAAACAAGTCAATCATCCTCCTATGAGAGAGGAGGGGAAAATCATTAAAGCCAAGGTATAGCCTGCAGAGCTAAAATTTAATTTTAAAAAATAGAGGACAGGAGGGAGAGAAGGAGGTTTAACTATGAGCTCTTAAGCTCATACAGAAGCATTTAAGAAAGACTAGAATTGCGGAACTTGCATGTCCAGAAGCTCTCACTGAAGGTAACTGGTTGCTCATCACTTCTGATCTAGCACCTGCACGCATAATATAGACTGCACACCTCAAGTTAGACTCTTCAAGCCTTGGCTTCTGCCTTTACATGAGAACTTCTTTAGTGTCTTTGATTACAGTTTTTTACATCTGAACTTTTTTTGTGAGAACCCACCCTCCCCACCTAACCACACAGTGCAGATGCATCTAAGCAGCTTCCCACTGCCTCCAGCACAATGCAGGGCTCACACAGCTTTCACTGCTTATCTGCTTTTGGTAAAAGCACAGACTTGTCTGGAGAGTTGTCCCCTGTGTGTTTAATTTACCTGGTCACCACCAGCCCACAGTAGGTTTTTCCTTTAACTGACCTGCCAACATTTCTCTCCTCAGAGTGTCCGTAAGGCCAGCTTGTGTCCTCCAGAAGCCAATATTTTTGTCAGCTTTTTGCTTCCTGTAACTGAGCCTTTTTCTGCAACTTTTTGAGAATCAATTCCACCTTTCTGTCCTCAGAACAACTGCGTGACCAGGTGCAGCAGCATGAATTTCCTACCAAAATGAAGGCCCCTGCATTCTGTGTGACTAGATACAAGCTACCCAAACAGATTTTTAAGAAATTATCTGTTAAGTGTTTTTCTGGAAATCCAGGTCTTTGATCACTGCAATCAGACAAGACAGTTAGTTTTCATTCATTAGGAAAAAAAAAGTAAGCATCAAATGAAGGGAAAACAAATTTGAAGTATCACCTAACTTAAATAAGGTCCTTTACGTGCTTTCCAAAAACCTGACTTTTGATATTTAAGCTCTGAAAACTGCAAAGCTGCAAATCAGAGAGACTTAGCTGAAACTCCTGTGGAGACCTGTATCATTTTTGCTGGAGAAAGAACCAAAGGGTCAAGCACACCACATATGCCACAACATGAAGCTGTAAGAGTATGAACTAGAGATGGAATTTCAGTCAGAACACTAAATTTCCTGCCTCCTGTCATTGAAAGCCAGGCCCCCTTGTGTGATTTTAAATGGACTTTTTTGGTATGTGCAGCACATCAAGCTGTGTTTGGGACTGAAGTATTTTTTCTTTTTAACAAATTCACAAAAATATTGGGTTCCCAAGGAAAATCATATAAACAAAGTAAAGAATATGTACTTTGTCTAAACTTCTGTGAAGTAACTTCACTCTTAGACACATTGCTTTTTTTTGTTACAAAATAATACATGAGGGCTTAAAGTTACAACATAAGTTCTAAATGGTGTGACATTTTGCAAGTATCACCACCACCCCCCTCCCTTTTCTACAAGCTTTTTAAACTCTACTTACTTTGAAAAGTCTAATTTACTTACTACATATACCATGTTTAGATTTGATTTTGCATCCACTGGTGCATACAGATGTCAGGTTAACACCTACCTTTAATCAGCCTGACTCAGATCTTACACACAAGGTACAGACGGGTACCTGAGTCTGCAACTCTTCAGCTGTTTGAACAAGCTCAGTGCAAGTGTCCACAGAATCATTTCAACAAAAATGAGACCTCTTTAGTTAATAAAACAGATGAGTGTGCTCACATTCTTCTGAACCTCACTCAGCTTTCTCAGAGTTGATAACCTATATTGAACCATCACTGAAAACAGAATTTTAATTTTTGTTGCCTTCTCATGCACCCTTTCAAAAAATACAGTTAGGACACACAGCCCTCCCACCAAGCCAATACAGCTGGTTTAGTCTAGCACTCTCCAGTTAATCAGGGCATGGTTATTCTAGAGGTACCTGTGCTTCTTGACAGGATCAAGGGCGCAGGAATGGCCCTTGATCAAAATCAGTTTTGCAAGCTGGTATGTGTCTTTCATACTGGGATCTCTCAGCTTGAAGAGAGACATGCTGTACTTCTCTGAAGAGAATAAAACCAGAGGAAAAAGGACACTGCTTTGAAGATGAAACAATATGATGCCTTGCATAGCACAGAGAAAGGCAGAGGTAGAACTGGCTGTCAAGCCACAAACTACATTTGCTGAGAGTGCACCCAGACACTTTTTATAAATTAAACTGAGAACCTAAGTGAACTGTTCCAGCAAAACTGAAACTGACAGTCCATATGTTCTGAAGAGTGCAAAAATAAGACCAAATATGGCTCAAGTGTTGACAAGTATTTTTGAAATTCTATTATGAACAATCAAGAGATGAAGGGAAGTGTCGGCACTGAACCAAGTTTATAAATGAATTACAACTGCATTTCAAAATGATCAAAGATGTAGTAGAAATCATTTTGCAAGTGACACAGAAACAAGTAAGCCCAAGGTCTACATGTAGTACTAAACAAATAACTTGTCAGATACATACACAAATACATGTACTTAATATTCAAATTTATAGATCTCTCTTTTTTGTCACTATAATTTAGGCAAAAGCTAAAAATTATACTTTGATATAAGAAATCTGAAGCACATCCCAAAGCTTTTCACTTTAAAGAATCAAGACTTTTATAATTTCAAAAAGATATTGCTAGAGACTTGGTTTGTCATCTTATAAACACATTCATCTTGGTATATAAACAGATGCTTCCTAACTTTTCAGCTATA
>VYZT01063893.1:0-49541 GCA_013400735.1 Pomatostomus ruficeps
GTAAAAAGTCCCTCTCCCTCTCTTGTAGCTTCTCCAGAAAGGAAGTGCAGATAGTCCTTACAGTGAGTCAATGAACTGGAGTTTAATAGGAAGCAAATAGTGAATCTTCAAAGTATGAACATAGAGACTAAGGCAGAAAGAAAGTTCCATGAAATAATATTAACATTCTTAATGAGACGAACTTTTCTGTCAAGAAAAAAGAATCAATTCCTGGGAGTTAAACTCCACTTAAAGTTCTTGCACTCTTCAGTCTTTGTGGATGCTACTACATTAGCATTTCAGATGAAATCCTAGTGTGCTTTTGAATAAAAATTTTCAGTCATACCCACTTCCTTACATCTCCAACTCCATACATCGTAGTTAGAGTGAACAACTCTCCCTGCATATAAAAATAAACCGCAAAAAAGTCCCCATGAGTGTAGCTTGTGAACTCTGATTACTGATCAGTATTCAGTGTAAGGAACCAAGCTAGAATAGGTCCAAAGGAACTTTTGAAATGGGTATAATGTAGACTCTGGGTAGTCAGCACTTACTCTTTCACTTTGGATATCCATTTCTACCACTTTATGCTTAGTGGTAATACCCTATGTATAACTTTTGACACATTCTTCAGCTGTTCTGTTTCTCAGCATCCATATTAATACTGTTCTCCTTACAAGGACACTGCTTTTATCATGTACTTACAAGTTAATCAATGATGTATGTTTTCTTCAGAAAGTATTTTCTTCCAAAACTCATGTGAATAAGTCATGTTCTTTGAATTTGTACAGTTTAATTTTTTTAAGATGTTCTCCTTTAAAGCTTCCAACTGTAATCTAAGAGTACTGTTAGCAGTACAGATTCACTTTCCATTTAAATATTCCTTCAGTACTGTATGAGCTGAGAGAAACCATTTTAACAAGTATGTGTAGTCTTCATTTGAATTTTTTAATCTATAAAATATAGATCAACCTTAATTAAACCAATGGGGATTGGCTGTTATTTTGAGGAATAATAAAGCATATAGGCACAACCCCAAATCTCATTTCTGACATTTAGTACTGTGAGAGTTACTTGATCACATAGCACTGAATCTATAACCCTCCCATCCACCATTATCCCTATCTCAACTTTTCCATGTTTTTGGGTTCCATGACTCCTTTCCTTTCTATTTGCTTCTTATGGTAGGATTTTTTTTATCCTTAAGCCACCACTTTATTTTGAAACACAGTATACTCTTTGGGTTAGAAATCAAAAATTAATTTTAAAAAAATGAAGCAAATTACCTAGGAGATAAATGACCAAATTTAAGTTCTTCTTCACTTTATACTATTAAAACTTCCATTTCCCCGGAAAATATTTTAGCTGTTATATTTTAAATTATTCAAAGCACAAGAACACAAAATTATCTTATGAAAACAATGTCTCTGTTCAAAAAGCATGTCAGTAGTCTATGAAAGAGTTATTATCCTCGTAAGACACTTACTTGAGTCTCCAGAATTCTTATCTTTTTGTATTATGACAATTTAACATAACAAACAAATTCAAGCAACACTGTTAGGAGTTAAGAATCTTGCCTCACATATGAACATGAGCAGCCAAAATAGAAGGAAATATTCCCTTTACAGATTTGACTTAATAGTGTGCCAAATGAATTGAACTAATGACTTGAATAGGAAGGAATATTAAATTTCTAGGTAGCAGAAAATGAGTACAAGCTTCAAGTATATGGGAGACAGTGATAGTAAAGTACATAAACCAAATTGTTCTCAGGCAACACTCGGGCAACTCTTTCAATGTAATGATGAGGAGTTTTAGCTGAGGATTTCAACATAAATTTATTAATGACATACTGTTCATAATTCAGATAATTTAGCACAACATCTCATCAAATCCTTTATAACTTCTTCAGACCAGCAACTGGAGGAAGGTACATAAAATTAGTGACAGAATTGGCCAGATCTGGAAAACTTAAAAAACCCAAACTGAATTCTCTTACTGAAGTCCTATATTTGTACACTATATTCCTGAGACTAAGCTAGTAGCCTAAAGGTTTGATTTTATATAAATTTTTCTATTGGAAGAAGTTTAACAACTGACTGTTTCAGTTGTTGTACTCTTCACCGCTTGTTCTCATACACAGACAAAACTAATAATGAGCTATAAACCAGCAACTTGTGTAAAATGAAAATAAAATAGTTTATAACAAGAAAAGCCTTCATTGCAAAATAGATTCCGAGCTCGGAAGGTGATCCACAGTGGTGAAGTATGAGATTAAGTGGGGAAGTGTGTCTCTTAAAATAGCTCTCTCTCTGCAGAAAGATATTTAGAATATTGTTTTTATAGGAGGGGTGGGGGTAGGAGGGAGACCCTGTATGTGGAAGTGGTTTTTTTAAGTTATCATTTCACTGATTTGGATTAGAGTTATAGGCCAATGTGAGTCTTCCAGTAAGTTTCACAGGTTCAACTGAAGAGGCATTGATCTGCAAGAGGAAGAGGGCAGCTGCTTAAATAGCTTTTGTTGCAAACAGTGTTGAAATATTGGACTCTAGCCTGAGTCAGTTAGTACTCTAATCAAAGCATTGTCAGAAAGTAGCGATGATCATAAAAGGGAAGGGGAAAAAAAGGTTCAGTTTTTCTTCCTAGATTATTTCCTAGATAAAAAAAAAAAACCACAAAAAAACCAACCAAACAAAAAAACCAACCAAAAAAAAAAAGAATTAAAGTCTTGAAAGCTTGAACTGAGATTTAGATTCACACATTTATAATTCATTAGAACCAGAGCTAGAATATTAAAAATTGCACTTTGCATCCAGGCTTGCTTTTTATTGTTTACTCTGTCATTTTGGCAAAGGAATATGAAAAGCCTAATTGTGGTGGTTTATTACACTCACTTTTCACTGTCTTTGTTCAGACGTGAACTATATGAAGTATGGACCAACAGAGAAACAGATCTAAAGAGTTTAGAAAAATTTTGGTGACGTTTTTAAAGCTTTGTTTATTTTAAGAAAACTACTTTTTAGTAATTCTGCTTCTGACCAAGTAAAGATTACATTTTATTCTCCGGGATAAAAAAAAACATTCTGTGGAGAAAAGACAGTCTATCTATATTTCTGCATGCATAGAAATATAACTTTCTTTGTTGTACTTAAGAGCAGCTTCCTTATACTAGAAGTAATGGTTTTATTGCAATGTTAGGGCACTGGGATCTGATGGGTTTTGTTGTTTGTTTGTTTGTTTGTTTGTTTGTTTGTTTGTTTTAAGAACAGCAACTGTAATGCTCATTTGTGACTTGTAGTCTCTGGACTAGTCTTGTGTACTCTGTTAATGACCATTGTTTCCCTGGGTTTTGCTATTTCTTCTGTCAGTGTTGTATCACAGATTGCTTCTGGTGCAGTAAATTTGCTGACTGAAGACTCCAGTTCTTTCACAAGGAATGACAGCCGGCTCTGACAAGGACAATTTTATTGTGTGCACTAACACATTCAAGGCCTAACAGGGAAGGAATTACTATCCTTTTACTGACTGGTCAAAATAAGAGTATATTATTTTACATTAGCCTCTTCACTTGAGTGTTTATACCCCATCTTTATGATTTACATTACTATACGTTCCACTTAGTAAGTCCTTTTTCTCCCTTTCTTTTCATTTTTTCCTGATAATTTCCAGGACCAATTATTTCCTATCACTCTCTCAATTTAGAAGAACCTATCTCTTGAGCAGGGCTTGTAAAACTCCTACTTTGATTAATGATTAAGCAAAATATTTCCGTGGTTCTACACACTTATTCCTGCTAAAGGGAGGTCTACAATGATCTGAAGAATATAGTTTGGGTAGGAATGACATAAAGAAAATTATGGCTTATATTATGAAGAATAATTTTTTAATTTCTTTAAGAATTATATCTCTACACGAGTGTTCACATACTTTTTGGGGCTTGGAAAGGTGAAAGGCATAATTATTGGAGGTTTGATTTGTTACTTAGTTGTATTGGGTCTCTATTTCCAGTCAAGTGTATAGGGAAGAAAATATATAGTCAAAAAATATATTTAATATTAGAATTTTATTTCATTACTTGCCTTTTGCATGACAGGAAGAGGATGGAACATATTTTTTATTTCAGATGAGACTATTAAAATGCAAATGCTTCACTAACTGCCTAAAACGGGTTTTATTCTTAATAAAGTTTTAGACATTATTTTAAAAAAACCCAAAAAAACATAAAAAACCAACAAAACAAAAAAAACCAACAAAACAAAAAAAACCCCCACCACTAACAAAAACCAACCAACATCCAAAAATGTGTTTCAACAGAAATAGTAGTTCACAATTGCAAGAACAACCTTTGAACCTTTGAACTGTTGTTAAACCTCTGTGTGACACTCAATATTCTGGAAAAACATCTGGAAATCCTGTGTTAGAGCTCTAGATTGACCAAACTTCTAATTGAAGAGAAATATCAAGGAATGTTTGTCACCATTAGTTCATTTTGGATAATACTAACCCTTATATGCAAAGGGAGAGGGTTTGGTTGGTTTTTTGCTTGCTATCTGTATGTAACAAATTTGAAATTTAAATAGAAAATGGGAGACAACCGGGGAAACATTCTCAAAATAAAATTATATTGTGTTACCATGAGAAAGATGGAAGTGAAGGGACATGCAAGATAGGGTGGAGTGAAAGTGAAGACACTTAAAGTATAAGGAATTTCAGAGAACAAAAAAAACAAGATTGTAAAGATCCAAATATTCAGTAACTCAAGTTGTTCTGCAATTTGTTCCTTTCCATCTACATTAAAAGCAAAATTTTGAAATGGTTTAGTCTGTAATCATATCTAGAAGATATGTTTCTTCTCAGAAAAATCTTCTCAGTGGTAGCATAACATTAACAGATTTTCTTGAAAATGGTTACACTAAGAGTCTTGCATTTCCACACAGACAATTCCCATCTATGCAGTTCCATACATGACTTCAGTGAGATACCTCACTTGTGAAAAGTGAATCAGATTAACTCTTTAAAGCTTCTTCATCTTCACTGGCAATACTGAACTGCAGCTGTCAATGCCTTATATTAAGGAACAAGCTACAGGAGGCCAGTTGGAGAGGTTTTATTATCAGAAAGGGATATGGAAATGCTTTGCATTCTGTTATAGAACAGTGCTCGCTGTTCCTTTCATGTAATGAAAACATTCTCAGTAATATTGAAAGCTCTCCAACTTATTATCAAAAAAGTTACTAAGAAAGTCTTATGTAGCATTCAAAGTGTAAGCTGTTCTTTGAACATGAATTCTTAATACTGAAATGATGTATATAAACTTGTTTAATTTCTGTACAACAAAAGCAGAATCTGGATTTTCATTAGATAAACTAAGAGTGTCAGTAAAGTCGTATGCATTGCCTATGAAAGATTATTATCAAAATTTTGTAGACTTTAAGTATTAATTTGCATTCTTTAATGAGTTTTGGTGGAAGAAAAAGTCACTCTACGTCAATACAAATATAACTACATGTAGAAAAATCACACTATTAGATGCTCTTAGTAATTTTGCCCAGCACAAGATTAGTTTCATGATGCTCCATACAATTCTTTTTTTCTTGATGTTTGAAGTAGGATACAAGAGGCCTAATTCTTGTTGAGTTTGGCCATCATTATAAGGAATTTTCTACTGGGTCCAGCCCTTTGATTTAACTATGGTTTATTTTTGTAGTAAATAGAACCCTCAAGATTTTGATTTCCTTCAGTGTCATAAAAAGCAGACTTGGAGAAAGACCTCACAGGTTTTACTGAGGTTTTTTTTCCCTATAATCATAAAAGTCAAATCCCTCAACCCACACAGAATCTCAGAATTACAGAAAGGTGAAATTGGAAGAGATTTTCTTGGGGTCAACTTGTCCAGTCCTCCTGATCTATTGGTGCTGGTCTGTGTGTGATCCATAATGTCATGTTTGACATTCTTTACCTATACTTTTATTTCTAAAGCAGAGCCTTAATCAGTGGTTTTGCTTATTAACATATGCACCAAAAGATCTATTCTGTAGTTCTGAACAAGATTAATGACATGATTATTTTCTCAATAAGGAAGAACATCTTTGTGAGTACTGAATTATCATTTTCCTCTAATTTATCTTCATATGGATGTTTATTCCATTTTTAAGCATCAAGAGTTATGCACAACAGCTTTATATTGCAGATGATATTTCGCTAGAACAGCATTTCAGGAATTTTCAGGTATTATAAAAACTACTACCTCAATAAATGTTAGAAATCTCCTTTTTATCTGTAGCTCATCTTGTAGCTGAAATTTTTTTACTTCATATACCCTCTGAATTTTGTTTACTCAAGTAAAGATACATAATTTTTCTAAAAGAGTTTCTCTTCTGAAAGAGTTTTTGAAAGGGCTTATTATCTGCTGCTTGTTCTTACATGTAGAAATACTTTTGAACCAGGTGGTAGTAATTTTATTTCAATCTTACCCCTTTGAAAAATTTTGAGATAAGGAAGCTGATAATTAAAATATAGTGATTTTTTTATCAGTCAGGATGAAAAGATTGATTAAGGTACTATATTTATGAAAATTTAAAACAAAAGCAAAGGAAGATACATATCTTCAAAGGAACAGTAAAATCATCAGCACTGAAAATCTCCAATTTTGAGTAAATCAAGAGGTTTTCTAGGATGGGAAATAGTGTGAATTTATTAAAGAGGTTTTTGTTGTGCAAGACTTCTCTTAGTGAAATTTAAATTGTAAAATCTGCAATCACACGTGTATCTAACTTATCTTGTCAAAGAACTAGTAAAGATGCATGAATCATAGAGGCAAACAAGTGGGCAATGGGAGTTTTAATTAAAATGACTCTATAGGTCATTCTCATTTAGATGTACATGGACTTAGAAATGGATAAATCACAACATTGATTAGAGAATACCAGCAGTCTGGAACATGTGGATAGGTTATCGTTGGATACTGTGTATTGAAATTCAACAGAACTTGATTGCAAAAAAGCTATCTGAGGACACATTTGCTTTGCTGCACACGGTACGCTTGGGTGCATTCATTTTCCTCAAAGTGATTAAACAAGAGTTCAGCTGAGCTTTGACCTTGGTGCCTTATGCTTTCTGGTGCTTAAAATGCTTTAAAATGGTGCTTAAAATGTTTTAGATGCCATTTACAAAATGGGTAGGAGTAATTCACATCATCAGCAATACAGGAAGAAAGTAGAACAAATCATTATTGAAGAAGTCAGATGTATTTCACAAACACCATGGTTCTCAAAGCAAACACCAGCCCTTTCCTGTGGATTGTCCAATAGTGCAGCTGAATTTTATCTCTGGTATATTTTTTCAGGATACTTGATTTTATGGAAGCAAGTCATCTAAACACATTATTCAAAACAAGGAATTGTTGCCTGATTTTACCAATACATTGTACATTCAATTTTAATCCATTTCAGTTCAGAGTAACAAATTCTCTTATATTGATATTCAGCCACTGACTGGCATTACTAAAAAGACAGAAGGAACTTTCTATCAACTTGATGACATACAGATAATAGGTTGTGTTAGTTTTTCCAGGTTGTTTGTTTGGAGGGTTTTTTTAAGAACTATATTGTTCAATAAAAAGTTATATAAACTTTTTTCTTTGTTATCTCCCTTATGTGTTTGTATAGGTATTGATACACACATGTTCTTTCTGGTTTAGATAAAGAATCTTACTGGATTTAGTAGAGAATTTTATTTGTAGTGTCTTTGAGCTCTACTTCTTTGAACAATTCAGCAAGAAATAAATTTATTTTTGAGATTTTTGGCTTGTGTTTTGCAGCAATAATTCTCTCTCACACACCAGCTCTGTGAAGGACATATTTGTCTCTAAGAGACATTATGATTTTAAAGAGAACTTAACAAAGAAAGTATCAGAAAATGCACTTAAGTCACCTGACTTAGGCTGTGAAATGAAATCATTGAACCAACATCCACTGAATTCAATCCAACAGCATTTGAAGTCACATATATACCTCAGTGTACTGTTAAATAGTTGAGATGTCAATGGATTGTAGTTTTTCTATGCCGAGCATACTAGCAGTAACAGAGAAATTTTTATGACCTCGAGAATATTACATCCATCAGAAAGGAAGCAAGTACAACTGTAAATAATGCTCATACTAAAAGTTCAGACTCCCTTACCTGGAGACAGAGAAACTCAGTACCTGTCTGCTTTCATTAAAGTGCATTTTCCTGGTTTCTAAAGTCTGTGGGAGAAATGAGGTTTAATGTGCCTTTGCTTGAGTCTTTCCCTCTTTTATCAAGAGCTGTGCACCCTTCAGTAAAGCACTGCACTAACCCTCATGAATAAGATATGTTAATAGTGATTGCATCTATGCTTGTCTATTTTGTTTGTAGCCATGTTTATGACAGTGATGTTCTGAAACACTGGTACATCATGCTCTTTCACACATAATTAAATGCAGTCAGTGCAGACCTAGCAGATTTGTTTCATTGGGTCCTATACACATTTGATTGTCCTTAAGAATGGGGTTTTAAAATTTTGGATTACTTCAAAGTATTAAAGCTAAAAACCTTGGCTTCTTAGACTTCACCCCATTGACAGAGTTAAAAATTTGGCAAATTTAGTTTAAAAATTTGGCTTGGACTTAATTGGAAAAGTGTGTGAACCAAAAAATAATTTAGTCATGAGTGTAACCTCTAACTTGCACACTGACAGTAAACATGGTTTTCTGGGTATTAGTGACCTTAAGTCCAGACATCTGAAATCACTTGCATTCTCTAGGGACTTATCGTCTTGTGGTCACCTAAAGTTGTGAATACAGTCACTCACATTCAAAGACCAAGAATCAATATCTTGCTCTTTTTGACACTGACACAAATTCTTCAGTCTCCTTAAAACAACTGCAGATTTCATGATGCAAAATACAACGGGGCACTGTTATCCTCGATGTACCCATTATGACTACTCTCTTTAGACAAGAAGAAAAATTACATGAAGGAGAGAGAACATGGTTGAAGCAATTGAATATGACTAGAAGTAAGAACATACACTTAAGAAGGAAGAATTTTGAGTGTCTGTTATTGCTTCAAGCATTGCAGTTGAATTTTACATGATAAACTCAAGAATAAAATTAACAAATATTTCAACCCACCCTCATGAAAGGTTGCCTTAACTATAAAAGTTGTACATAAAATCATACATTGTTTTCTTTCATATCTGGAGTTTTTATTATGCCACTTTCTTGTCACTATAATCAAGTTATTAAGATGATGTTTATAATGATATAATTTTTACCTTCCTCATGAAAAAGGAAATGAATCTTATTCTCAGGCATTGAATCTCATCAGAGCTATATCATTTGCTGTGGGAAAAATAATAATCACTTTCTTTTCATCTAAATTTATGTTTTGCAGAAGTGTGTCTGTCAAGTGCAATATGTGTAGTATCTAAATTTGAAAACATGACCATAAAATATGACAAAAATTAAGTTCAGAAATACCTGAAGTATGAATTTGAAAATGTCTTGCTACAAACAAGAGCTAAGCAAGTTTTAGAGAGACACTCTATGTTTCCATAAATGGACTTTTAGTGCATTTGGACTAAAGTGAATTTAATGTTAAAAAACCCCAAACAAACAAACAGTCAAAAGACATCCACAAAAAGTATTTATCTCACTTGACTTCAGAAATCTATTGTGGAAATTTATACACCTGAATTACTCAGATTTGTAGATAGACTCCTTTTACATTCAGTAGGAGGAAATAGTTTTAAAGCATAATTCAATACATCCTCAAGTACATATATAACAGAGTTCATGCTGTTCTCAATCTAGAAGCACCTTTATTTCTTAGTTCTCAATCTAGTAGCACCTATTCTTGACTATAAAAGAAACTTAGGGAGAATACATCAGTGTATTGTAGAAGAGATATTTACACTGTGTAATAAATCCTTTTACTCAAAGTGCTTTCATAGGAATTTGAAATTTTATGTTTTGCGCTTGAGTGACTTACTGCAACCCCAGTTCACTTTTAACAGCTACTTTTTTGAGTGTGTCTAAATCCTTTGCACACCTATTTTCCCTATTCAGGACTGCACAGAGAGAGAAATCTGCAAAGGAAGTAATAACTATGTCTGCAGTTTAATACTCAAATGGCAAAGCAAGACATAGCTAATGTTTATAAGAGCAAATATGTTAACACTAGTTTCTATCAGACATATTGATTTTTTAAATTAGATAATTTAAAAAGGTATTTGCTTGGTCAGATACATATTGTTGCCTCATAGCGAGTTTTAAAAATAATTTGAAAACTGATTCTTTGACATGAGGACATAAAAACATTACTTCTAAGGGCTACATTGCAATATTCATGGGTATGTGCGTTTCCTAAAGCACTACTAGCACTGTAATATGCATTGTTCAATAAAAGAAAATTCACCAAATAATACATGAGAAATAATTAGAAATGCAGAAACTGGTTCCTTTCATAACAAGCTAACATTCAAAAATTTCAAACTCTATTTCTAAATTTGAAACATACTAAGCTTATACAAAGAGCATTCTGCTAAAGAGCAAGAAAATGAAGCATGGGTCACTCAGTTTTTTAACAATAGGTACTAAAAATAAGAAAATCTGAAAGTGAAATTGTCGTGGTTTTGATCTTGGCTAAGTGCTAGGCACTCATGGCAGCCGCTCACTCGTTCCCTCCCCTGCCACAGCTGGGCAGAGGAGGAAGGAGAGGGGGAAAAACACCTCAGGGAATTAACTCAGAGGTCCATGAATTGAGATAAGGAACCGGGAGAAAACGCTCTAAGGACAAACTAGGCTCAACTTAAATTGTAAAGTGAAATTTATTACTACCTGAGTTAGAAGGAGGATATGAGAAATAAACTAAACCTTTAAAAAACACCGTTCTTTTCAGTCCCCACCCCTCCCTCCCTCCCACCAACAGTGCAAGGGGGGCAGGGTGTGGGGGTTAAGGTCAGTCCATTTCTAAGATCTTCCCCTGCTTAGGGAGAAGAGTTTTTTTCCTCTACTTTTGCTGTGGGTCCCTCCCACAAGAGACAGTTCTCTGTGAACCTCTGTGGCGTGGGTTTTTTTTTTAACTTGTCTATGGAATGCAGTCCTCCAAGGACAAACTGCTCCAGCATGGGAGCAGGGGGCCCCTCTCTCTCCAGCTGGGTCTCCCACCTGGACTGCAGTTTCCTCCGACATCCACCTGCTCTAGCGTGGTCACCTCCTTCACAAACTGCGGGACTTTTATCTCAGTCTCTGTCTCTCACTGGGCTGCACCTGCTATGGCTTCTTCTGGTATCTATGGCTCCTGCGGCTTCTTCTGGCATCCATGGCTGCTGCAGCTTCCGACATCTCCCCACTCTAACGTTGGCACCTCACCCACGGACTGCGGGTGGCTCTGNATGTCATCACAGAGGTGTAACCAACCTTTCTAATTGGCCCAAACATGGCCAGTGACATGTCCATCATCTTCAGAGCCATCAGAGATTGGCTCTGCTGGAAATGGTAAAGAATTCCAGAAACTTCTCACAGGAGCCATCTTTATGGCCCCCTCCCCTCTACTAAAACCACAACAGAAATAGCACAAACTTAAATTGCAGTTGTGGTCATTTTGATTATTCACTTCTTTATATTTTCTCTATGAACAATTATAATCCTGGAAAAAACCTCTTTTCTAGGGTAGAACAAAGGTAAAGAATTACAACTAAAATAAAAAATCTAGAAGACTTTTCATAAACACAGAGATTACATTACATTACATGTGGAAATGAAAAAACTCTTGACAGTGTTTACTGGAGTGGTTGTCCTTAATTGGATCTTACTTTATGGTGAGGAGTAGATGTACCAGTGGGACAGGAGCAGAAGTAAACAGTGAGTTCATCTTGTATGTAAGATTCAGAGTGGGGGGAGAGCATGGCCCGCAGTCATTTTTTGCCTTGCCATTTATGCTGTTATTAATTCAGTATATTAATTATGATAGGGTTAAATTTTCTTCCTTCTTATCATTCTTAACATTTCGGTGTTTCCTTCAGCACCAGTACGTGCTGACATATAATTGTGAAGTAACTAGCTTTTTGATGAATGAGAGAACAACTAAAGACAGAAAACTTATGCCCATTGTTTTAGCAGAGCAATTACAGTTGCTGGGAGGTTCATGAACATATATGGCTATTTTACAATAGAAGAGGAAACTTGGATAACTCTTCTGAATTTTTTTTCAATCCAATAGACTTTTATTTCTCAAAAATAAGAAAAGGTGGTCAGAAATGTTATTTTCTTGGTAACACTTTGGGGAGATTCTAAGTCAACATGGTCTCAAGAATTCATGTGGTTTAAGAGATGGATTTTTTGGGGGCTTGTTGCTCTCCAGAAAGTAATCCAATCACAGAACAATGCAACAATTATTAAAAAACATAGCAGTGTGCACAATGCTAATGATGAGCCCTACAAGCCACGCCCTAACTTTTTCACTAGGCAATTCCCACCAAAATGAAGTTTATAATATTAAAGAATCTGACCATTAAGGTAGCAGAAATTTGCTTCTCAGTGTAAGGAAGTTTCCAAATGCCCATTTTAATGTTTCTGTCTGTAGCCTGAAGACAATTGCCCTGTCATACAACTAACCACCCTCAACTAACAGCCCTGTAGAGTTTCACTTCTGATTTAAAGTGTAAGAAACCACTTTGAGTCTATCATAAATAATCCTGTTAGCACAGCAAATTATATGTAATTTGATGAATGGACAATGTTTTAACCTTTATTTTATAATAAATTTTTACGTGTATTTTTTGTATAGTAGTCTAGTAAAACATATATCGTGGCTCTAGAGTGGCTCTGTTTTATGCCAGATTGCCTTGCAGCAGTTCCAGGTTAAGTGTCACTGATTTAAATCAACATGATTTTTATTTATCATACTGTTTCTTGGCTTTCCTCACAGCAACTTTCACTTGAAACTCTTTATTGCTAGTCAGGTTTCCAACTATGATTACCTAATAGAAAAAAACACTATAATAACATGAAAAAGACCTACAGCATTTACATTTGCTATAATAAGTAAACCTATTCTAAACAGTACACTATTATAAGTTAAACTGAAAAACCAAATGTTCTGTCATACCCTAAGTTAGGTTTTCATTTTAATAGGCTGTGTGTATCTCTGATATCATTTATTCTATATTGAAAATGAGAAAATCAAGGCAAATGTCTGCAAAATAAAATTATTTAAATTATTCTCCTAAAATCTTTATGTATGGAAAGTTTTAATTACTTAAAATAACTCAATAAAATACAAAAAAACAACATTATGTCTGTTTACATAGTCTTCTAACTAGCCCTTAGGATGCTTTCAAGTAAGTATTTTTTTAAGTTTAAGATTTGAGAGAATTCTTGGATTCTAATAACTATTTTCTTTATGAATGCCACATGAAAGGTGGGGGAGGAGATTTTTTTTTTTTGTTTAGCAGCAAAAATTGACAAGGAATGTGTAAACAAAAGGTAAAATGGAGAAATTAAAATGAAGAATGCTCAAGATACTGGTACGGGATTGGAATCCATCTGAATCCATCTCTTCAGAAAGTCACTGTGTTGCAGGACTCACCAAAATTTAGACAGGAATTGGACTGCATCTGGATGAGGTTTCCATTCCCCTTCTGTAATTCAAGATTTTTTTTAAAATTCAGTGAAGGTAATTCCAAAAAGAATAGCACTTCTAATGTTTAGGACATTTTTCACAGGTTAATAAAACATTTGCTTTCTTATTTTCTATGATACCTGCTAGATTTTCCACTTCATGGGTAAAAAAACCAACTTAGCACATGAATTACTCTCTTCAGGCTCCATTCCCAAATATTCTTGGACATGAAAAAACTATTTTTATAAATACATAATCAAAATTTCTTTGAAGAGCATGGTTTAATTTGGTTTCTTTTAAAAATATCATATTCTGCTGAGGAATACTCAGGCTAAATTGAACTTTTAGATAGATAGCACCAATGACCAATATTCCTCACTAGCCCAATTATGAAAATATTACACTTTTTTATTTTTATTATTCCACTAACACTTCAAGCATACTTATAACCCTACAGTCTCCATCTGCATTCAAGCAGTCCCTGACCTCTTGGATGCAGCCTAAGTAGCATAACCATGCAACCACTGTGTTGAAGAAGTCTTTTAGTATCCCAAGACTATCTATTTTTGCAGAATCAGCAGCTCTTCTGAGCTTACAAATCCTATGGAAACTTTCAGACACTGCTTTCTCAGCAAACAGTTCTTCACTTTGGTTTTCTGGGCATTGGCAACATCTCTCTCCAAAGCTATGGAAATGTCACTTATGCAAAAGCACATAAAAGAGATATTTATGACTATGAAAGACAATGAATGGAGGAAGACACACTTTTAGAGAAAACATGTTCCCCTGAAATTCTGCCACCCTTTCAGAGCACTTATTAAATTTGTTGTATAAATGCATTGTTTATTTAAGGAATCAGAACCACTGATTCCTAACTGAGATCCTCAGTCACATTTTCCATAGCTGGATTGGATGGGCCCTAGGTAGTTCATAAAACCGATTTACATGAGGTCTAATCTTCCTGGGACCTAAACTTTGCTTTTTCTTGTCTTAAGACAATTTAAGAGGTGGACACTCTAAAATGAGTTTCCTCCACTTATAGTTTTAACCAATCCCTTTCCAAAAATAAGAAGAAATGAATGCAAGTATTATTTTGAAAACATTTTGTGGTGAGGCCTTCATAAAGTATTGGATGTCATATTTTTAGAAATAACAATCTCCTATGAGTGATTTGTCCATGGCAAAGGTTTTTGTACATTCTTATGCACATAAGAGGTATCTGATATGACACAGAGCTTAAGACAGATAAGATGGATATAAGAAAATTGTCCAAGTTTCAGTGTTTTTACCCTTCAAGCCAGCTAAGACACTTCACTGATAAATCAATTGGCTAAAGCTCCAACTGCAATGCAGTATTAGACTATCTGCCTAACTTTAGGCAGAAGGAAATAGTTTAGTTGAATGTGATGCGTTATTCTCCTTCTCAGACATAGGTATGTGCTTAAATATGTTACTGACTTGAAGTCAGGGTCAATATCTGCTTCACTCAGACCAATCATTTATTTAGCAGCCTTAAAAAGAGCATGCTACAGATCCAGAAGCTGATCAATGGACACTAGACTGAGTGGCTAGAGTCAGGGCCAGAAGATGAAGTTACTGAACAATAACTAATTAATCAGCAGTGCCCCACTGGGGACTAAAATGCTAATTGAAACAGAACTAATACAAGTTTGAGATAAAATAACCCTGGAGTTAGACAGATCAACCGCTGAGACAAAATCACTTTAAATAGGATCTGTCTCTCATCTACCTAGGCAAGCTTCTTGTTATTAATTATTTATTGAACAATCCCTCCCCTTAGAAGTTATGTGTCCAACCACCAAGGAGGATAACATAACTTCGGTAGAGCTAACATCTGCTCATTTGGAATTCAAAGCACTTCATCAAATAGTTACATCAATGGCATCATGAGGAAAAGGAGTGTTGGAAGGGCACAAAGGGATTTTGAGAAGCTTCTTCAGCTTATAAGGATAGAGGCAATTCTGAGCAGTTTAAAATGATGTGTTATATTGTGTTTGATTGTGTTTACAATGGACATATTTCAACTACAACCAGTAGTAACCAGCATATTATGTACACTTGCGTAAAGCTGATTTTAATATTTCTTTTGAAATGTTTCTTGATTTTTAAAACATTAATTTAAGTATTGAGAGGTGATGTGAGAATCTCTTCTGAAAACAATAGTGTGCCACACAAGAAACATTTTGTCTCACCTTCATTAGCAGGAAAATTAAGCTGGGTAGAATTGTCTGGGATTCTCAATCTTCTTGCTCAAACATAATGAAAAAATGACACAGAAAACAAATTTTGACATTTCTCAAGACACATGGTAGCAGGAAGGGCACAAAGAGAAATAAGTAAGTTTTATTGATGAGTTTTCATACCCTGCCCTCCATTGTCAAATTTAATATAACCAGAGAGCAACTTCAGAATAAAAAAGGACATTCACTAATAAATAATAAAATATAGAGGAAGCCAGTGAGGATGCAGGAAGTATTTCCAGATCCTGTTCATGAAAGATAGTGACAACCTAAGTAAAAGTTTAAAAAATCACAATCAATCTGCTAATGAAGTAAAAAGTAAAATAAACACTCAAACTTAGAACCAACTCCTTTTTTAATTCACTCCCCAAAATATTGTCAAAAATTATACAACTTAATGTGTTTTATCCTATACTGAACACAGCAAAAGACATTATTTTATTGCATATCACCTAATAATTACCTATTGTGAATATCTTTGAAACTTATGGTCATTTTGGTGCAACCAGAATTTAATTCTGAAAACAACTTAAAAAAATCATTTTGCTAGGTTTTAATCATACTGTTCTGGAGAAAGTGAGTGGGAAAAGATATATCTCACAATCAAATTAAAGTAAAAATAGAAATTGCTTGCTGACAAATATCCTCTCCAGTAAGCCAAGGTCCTTAAAAATGAATCAACAAAAAAAGATGCGAAACATTGTAGTTTATTCTCTCTTATCAAACTCCAATGCCAGCTGTACATACATGACCTAGCTTTGAACCTAAATTTATATTCAGCTTCTTTCTTTGCATGTATAAATTTGTATTATTAGAAAATACCTTTCAGATTATTTCAACAGAAGTACTTATTTACATTTCCTCAGATGAATGAGAGACAAATCTCAGTCTCTGATCAGCTACCTTACCAGGCAAATCAGAATAAACTGGAAACAGAAAGATTTACCAGCAGTTTCAGACCAAATTAATGGTTTTTTCAGTTGTCTTAGGATACAATATATTCCATATCCTAATGGCAGAATTTTAAGGGGACTATAAATTAGAAAGAAAAAAAAAGGTTATAATACTACATGCATCTGCAAGTGATATAAAGTCCACAGGTAGAATAAAGGTAGACTAAAGAAATACTACTTCAAGCCAAATATAAGCTGATCTAAGTCTTCATTACTGCAAAACGTGATCTTAATCCCTCTCTCTTCTGCCTTCAACACCAGTGAAGATTAAAAAGAAGGGAATACATTAATGTGTAACTATAATGGGAAGCCTTGTTTTCACATAGACTGCAAAATGAGAAAATGTGAATATCTATTTCACAACACAAAAGGTGATACTAGAAATATAGAACCAAAAGATAATTCAATCGTTATTATTAGAGAAAATAGTAAGTGATTACTACCACTATAAGTAGATGTCACAGCAAGTTGTATTTTAGATACACTATTTTTGTGCAAATATTAAGGCCAAAGTATGTTTGATTTTTTCCCCCTCATTCACAAATATGCCAAGCAGTAAAGCCCCAATTGCTTGCTGTCTTTGTGGTAGGAGCACAATGTAGCTTTCAAGTGTTATAGTCCAGCTGAATTTATCCATCAAAAGGACCAAATAAATGTAGAGTACAATGAAGATAATCCAAAATCTGCCTAAAAGTGATAACTAGTTGTGACTGATGTAGTGGAAAAGGTAGTTATAACAGTAGCAAGGAAGGAAGGGGTAAGGCCAAAGGCTATGGTACAAAGGTACTCATATTTTTAATACATGTAGATTCATTAGGATAGCGTTTCCAAATAATACAGATCACATTTAGAATTAGAAATACTTTCCCTTTGGTTTTAGAAAGCATGGAAGTGAAACATGTATGCTGGCTTGCAAGTTGATAACTCAGACCATTGGAAATGCAGCCCTGAGCAATGATTTCTTTCTGTTGTAATGGTGAAATGTTTATTGAATTCATGTGAAGTGCCTACACATAAACATCTGTCATCCTGGATTGTAACAAACTAAAACAGCAATTGTAGAAAATAAAATTATCTGAATGCAGGTGAACACGTCATAATGTTTCATCTATGTTCCTTCCATCTTCCATAAAACTGTGATAGCCAATCTCAAGTGTGTATAAAGAAGAAATATACAGAGAAGAACAGAATCCTAGAACTGTTTAGGTCAGAAAAGACCTTTGAATCCAATCATTAACCCAGCACTGTCAAATCCACTGCTGAACCATGTACCTCTGTGTCACATTTACATGTCTGCTAAATATGTGATGATGTCTCAGCCACCTTCCTGGGAATCCTGTTCCAATGGCTGAAGAAAAAAATAAGAAGACAATAACATAGTTATTTCACAGAATAACTATATGTGCTATATACTGCTGTTCTAAGCCATTATATACTTTCCTAACTAAAATAATACTTCAAAGCTAATGGATAGAAGGACTTAGATGTATATAGCACCAAAATGCAGCAACTTTATAGTTTCTCCCCATAGCTGCTCTAATGTTTTAGCTACCTAAGCTTCTGATAGTGCTGATTTGCAGTTTTAATGAGGTGATTCTAGTCTCACCACTGGTGGTATGTGGTTTAATGGTCTTTCTTAAAATCATTACAAGAATGAAAATTATACAGCAGTGCTTTCCCCTCCTATCTTTAGTTATGATGGAGATTAATCCAGTCACACCCTCTCCTACAATATTGTTACCAAAAATTCAGTAAAAAAACTAAAAAAACCTACTTAACATCAACACAGCATTAAGAAGCAGGTATTCTGCATTTGGCCAGATGTGTGAGGGGATATCTCCTCCAAAAATTGTGCATGCTGAGTACAAGAAAGTTTCTGTTTATATATTGTGTTTTACAAACATATTCCTTGATTGTTCCAGAATAAACATATGTATGATAATCATTTTCCCCAAATCATTAACATATTTTCCCTCCCCTTTATGCATGCATTCTTCTGTCTTGGGGGTCTCTTTGGTGGTCCATAGTGGTCAGGGACCCCAAAGTTATAGCTGACTGACTGTGGCCCGGTAAATTTGGCAGAAAACTGGGGCTTGTTGACTTCCAGTTCTTACACAATTGGCATAGTGTAGTTCCATGGGTCAGTGGGCTTTGAAGAATAAGCATTTTGTTACTTCACCAAGTGTAGACAGTTTCTCATCTGGTAACTATTCAAAGCCCTTGTCCAAGGTGCCCCTAGCGGATATTTCACTTTCAGTACACTGTTGCAGCTTAGAAGACCCTGTCTTGACTGAGCCTCATACAAACTCAGTTGAGTACATGGCCACATACTTGATTACATTTTTATGCACTTGTCAAAATCTCTTCAATTAAAACCTTTCTGGGACATTAAAAAGTTAGGCTTGCATAATCATTTTATCTGCCTTATAGTTAAGATGTCTTACAGCTGAGTGGAGGAAGAAATTTCCAGTTGGCCTGGATTTGGATGCTTGGGAATGAAAACGGGTAGAACGTATGCTTTATCTGCTCCTTTTAATTTTCTACTCTTTAACTGAGGCAGCCAGCAGGGTTGTGAAATCCTCTTTTAGATACCTACCTCCTTGATGGCAACTTGTCACTAATCTCAGCCATTTACACTGGAAAGAAATAATTGAATACTATGACCTACAGTACTTGAGCAAACTGTAGTTCCCTGATACCTTTCACTTTATATAGCTGAGTATAAATGGAAGGAAATCTTGATTATCATACTTTGTATATCAAAAGTTTTGTTTTTATTTCTGATTATCTTGAAACAGACACAAAAAAATCTTTTCCAAAGAGCTTGCAAAATGATTAGTAGATGCAGAACATGCAGACAATATGCCCTAAATCCCATAGATTTCATGTGTCATAAATATAAAAATCAAATTTTATGTCTATCACAGAAACATGGAATCTTTAAGAGAAATTTTAATAAGGAAAAGGCAGCAATAGGAAAGTATTTTTTATCTGGGCCTTTTTCTGAGTTCTTGCCTCTGCGATGTTTTTCTCAACAATATTAAACCCTTCACAGCTCCAGCATTTCCTTCCTTCATTTTTGCTTTCAAACTCTTTGCCCCTATCTGCCCCTATTTCTAGGACATGGAAATACTATGTTGCCTATCTATTTAATAATAAATTATGAACTGAATTAAAAATCCAAATATTGAAAAATTTTAATCAACTACCTCCAAACAGGCAACAGAAGATGAATATTATTTGTAAATTACTTTAGAAAAACAAATCCAACAATATTGAAATTGGCTGTCAGCATCTCTCAAATTAGTTATTATAAATTATTTACTTCTTAATCCAAAGCAACAGCATCCCTATATCCAATTTATGAACCACACCTGAGTCTTGCTCAGGGTCCTGAGTTACTTATCTCTGCTAAGGACCAAATTAGGGGGTAATATCCATTTTTTTCCTTCAAAAATAAGAAATAATGAGGCACTGGTGGAGAATATGTGGCTAAACTTCCTCCAGCAGCAGAAAATAGAGCAATGATGCTGCTTATGTATCTGCAGATTTTGATACTGTAAATAAAAGGTCATTTTTTTCCTATAGCCTTTGTGAAGACTAGCAGAAAAATAATAAGTGATATTTTTAGACCTCTTCCAGTATTCTGTCTGAATTAAGTTCCTCTTAGTTTTTCATCTTACAGAGGTCAGTTCACATTAATCTTATTGTCATGCATAATGCTACTAGGCATGGATGCATACATGTTCTTATCAACATTAAATTTTATCTTCCTATTATCTAAATTGCAATTTTGCTTAAATAAATTAAACAGCAAGTTCGTTCCTTAATGTCACTCCACATGTAGAAAAGACAAGCAGGTCCTGAGTCATGAAGATCCACAAGCTGGTTTTGAGAGAATTTTATTGTTCCACCTCATGTTTCTCACCTTGCAAGGGTCCTCAGATTAATTGCTTAATTGTGCAGAGGCCATAGTTGGACAATTGTACACTAGTTGTTCACAGACTTATAGAAAGAGCAATTAATCCAGTAAAACATTAGATATTCTATTAATGGTAGGTACCTGTTGAACTGACTTGTTATAGTATTTGTTTTATTCTGGAATGCCAATTTTATGTCAGTGTATGTGGATAAAAACAATATGGGCAAACTCCAGTTGATGAAATGTAAGACATTTTGCTGTTCTTATAAAGAAAGGGAAATCAATATTAAAGAAAAAACAATGAAAACTCTCCCTACAATAATTCCTTCTAGTAGTGTTTTAGAGGTGCTTAGTGCTAAATGCTGAAATTGCTTAAAAATAACAAAACATCAACTCATTACTCACTTTTAATTGTCTTCTTATCTACTTCATTTCACCCACCAGAAGAAAAGGTATAAAAGTGTTATATCTTCGAAAAGGATTAGATCACACTGACACAAAGGTGTCTTTAAAGACATATGTCATGGTGGTAGATGGAGCCTCTTACAGAAAATGACTCATGCTCCAAGAACGCCAGCTTCAGCTTTGCACATTAATACTTCTAGAGTAAGCAAGACTTGTCTCATACCTTCTTACAGGTCCACAAGTAGTGCATCATCAAGCAAGAGGAGAGGGGAGGAAAGAGAAGGGGTGGTATGGGGAACAAGAAGAGAGAGGAAGAGAAGGATCTGTATAAATAACAAATAATCACATGATTCAGGAAGACCACGTGTTCCAGAACAAAGGAACTTTGTTTTTCAAACTTCATAATAAAGAATTTTTAAATTCTATTCAATATAATATGTGTCAAGGGAAAAAAGAAATAAAAGAATTCCAAAGTGGACAAAGTGAGATATGTGTACCATACATATTCTTACAAGTTGAAACATATAAGAAATAAGAGCTTTTTTTCTGAAAGACAAGGAAGAGGCCTGAATTATTTGGGAAAATAAAATGACTCCTGCATGTTTAATATAAGGTATTTTTTAAAGAATAATAAAATAGTGCACAGACACATGCGAACTCACACGTTAACAGATATATGCTGGTTCCAGTCTTAACGACCATTTAAATATGTTTTGCACCTCTGTGAAAGAGGGCCTGCAAGGCTGATGAAATTGGATGTGTCATACTTGTCTGTATGTCTAATGCCATGCACTAGCCTTATAAAATCATAATGTTTCTCAGCCTCACAACAAAATTATTTCCATTCTAGCCAATCATAATTTTGGCAAGACACTGCATTTGAACATCTAATTTCTTTCTATTAATGGTTTATTACCTTAGCATATTTGGATTATTTTAATGCTGTACTGCCTATTTAACATTTTAGATTACATGTAATAATATCTAAAGATTTAGGATCTTCAAAGTCCAAAGACAAATTTCTATCTTCAACCCCAACCCAGTATGAATTTTTTCTCTAAGAAAGTGTGAAAGAAAAAAAAAGAAAATAGTTTAATAAAAAGAAGAAAAGGAACTTACATATTGAGCATACAATAATCAAGCATAGTAGCCCAAAGTTCTCTTGCTATCCAATGCACTATCACTATTTTTACAGACATCTTATACACCACAGAATAAGAGAAACTTTAAAAGTTCGTGACAGTACACTAATAGATTAAACAATCTTCACAATAGGTCACAGGGGAGGAATTAGTTCACAGATTTAGGATGAATAGCCAACATTTTTAAACTAGAATTCCCAGATAGTTATGAGAGTACAAAATGTATTTTTACTTTCATCCTGACTCCTATGTTCCCAGTCTTGCCAGTATTTAGTTTTATTTAGTTTCATTTCAATTGTGAAATCCAATTCAACTGATCATATGAATCAGTCTTTTATACTGGTAAATGCTTCCAAACTGGAACAATAGCTATAAAATTTAAATTCTTCAAGGAATCCTTGTGACCTCTTTTTCTACTCCTCTATATCTTTGTGTCATGTCAAAGGAAGTTGCTAACTGAGACAAATACGCTCATGCACACATGCACACACTCTGCAGCAAAACAACTGCGTTAATGATCTTGTTCTGAAGAAGTCACCTGTCTGCTTCAGGTTTAAATAAAGTGGTCCTGATGTAAAGAACTCTTACAGATTTTACACTACCCCACTCTGGCCTTGCTATGCTAGCAAAGCTGTATTTGACTCCTTTCTTGCCAGTCTTCATCGCCTACTATCATTATCATATCTTCTACAAGAATTTTCCTTCTTCATGAAATTACTTTCCTAAACTGGTCCCCGAAGCTGCTTCGTGCCTCTGTATCAACCCCATTTCCCTGTTAATTTCATAATTGAAAACTTTATAACATCCAGATAAATTGTTAGTATAAATATTTCCATGTGATTTGCTTTTGTTTTTCTTTCTCTTATATAGCCTATCATTTTTATTGGAACTTTTTGATTGGGCAGGGATTCAATATTGTTACAAATATGCAAACAGGATATTATTTTGATTCTCTAAATTTAAGATTCAAAATAGGAAAGCAAATAAAAACTTAAATGCCTTAAATCTGGATGGACATGAATACAAAATATCATAAAAATTCATCTAATAATTGTAGCATGTCTACATTTTGATTACTATCACAACCCTTTGTTGCTCATTGGAGTTCTGAATTGCAATTATAGGAGGAATATCCTATTTATATACTCAATATTATATTTATTATCACATTTACAGTTTCAATTTGTTGTCTTTGATCTCTTGAAAATGTAATGTCATCTTCATCCTGAATCCCTTATGGAAGGATACTCTAGACAAAGGAGATTTATTTTATTCTTACTTTAAGAGGAGATAACATGACTTGTTCCTGTTTATTAATTTCCTTGTGCATTGAGGATATTGTTATGTACTTGTCTGTGAAGAGAAAAATGAGAAATAAGAATTCCAAGAGATATTTAATGCACTGGGAAAAGGAACACAAATTATAAGTACAGAAGAGTTCTCTATGACAGAATGGACCCCTCTGGGAGGATAAATGACTGTTTTGGAAAGGATTCTGAGGCCTCTCCAGGCATCCTGATTAGGATTTCCATTATTTCCATGCCGACTGTATTTCCCTGTCAAAAACATTATATATGAAAATTTTTTTACTATTTGTTTCTTTTCCTGGGCAATCACCTCATGCCACTTTTAGCTTTCATAAGTTGCTTGGCTTTACTTCCTAATCTCCTCAGTACTCTTTATATTTTATTTTATGCCGTTTGATGCTTCTTTTTCCCATCCTAATAGATTTTATTACTTTCTTAGTTACGCATATGAGTCTCCCGTCTTTTCTTTCATTATTATTTCTGAGTAGTGATACTTAGTCAGTTCAGAAATGTTTGGATTTACTTTCTTAACTTTTCAACCTTTGCTACTTCTTTAATAAATGCCATGGAGCTTTGCTTTAACTTCCCTCTTGTGGATGTGGATACAGCATTGACAGGAACATTACAGACTGCTCCATCAACTGGAGATAGACTCCATATTTTAACAGACCTAACATCTAAAATAATATCCTACAATTCACACCCTTTAAGAACTTTCTATTAATTTCTCAATGTAGAAGATATTATACAAAGTGACAGGAAGTTGTCTCCACTCGATTTCTTGTTTAATATCAGAAAATGCTTATCTGTAGCCCACATAGTTATGACTAAAAAAAAATACATATGTTGTCTTGTTTCTTAAAAATGTAATTTATGCCACTCCTTAATAAAACAGTAATATATTGTTCCTAACTTCACCAAATTAAGGACACTAAAATGCAAATTTTTAAATTTTTTTACTATTTAAAAGCAAGATATATGCTGGTATTCTGGTCTTTTTTTCAATGTCAATCAATACTGTCCAATTTTTAGAGAACTCTTGTTGCTTGAAACTGCCACTCACTTCTTATATGACCTTAGTCTAGTTTAATGGGCTTCCTGATTGATAATGTACATGATTTTACTACTGGGTTTCTGGTTTAAATTAATTTCATACTAGTTGTGACTGAAAGTCATTACCATGTGATAGATGGTCCATGTTACCGTTCATGAAGAATGAGTTATGGGGCTTTATCTATCCACAGGTGCTGAAAGAGAACTCGTGTCTCCATAATTAAACCACCAACACCAAATTGCATTCTTCTTGGTCTTGTAAGATGTGAAAAGCATCAAGACTTGGATCTTCCTCTCTCCTTTGAAGTAATACAGCAGTTATTTGATAACAATTGTTTTTTACTGAGAGCATATGTGACTCCACGTCCATGATAACTCTCACTGTAAATGGCTTAAAATTAATTGCAAAATGCATTGCATCAGTCTAAACACTTAATAGGTTGAGTAAAAAATTTTGTTTGGATTACTAGATCTGACAGAATTTCTGATGAAAGGGCATATAGTCAAATGTTAATACTTGTTTAAGAAAGAAATATTTAAAAGACTGTTCCAGTGGGTTTGATCAAATTTTTTCATCCACTGAAAAATTGTTATTACATTAAAAAAATTATGAAGCAAAAAATTTTAAATTTCTGTGTTCTAATATTCTTCAAAATGTGCTTATATTATTTTATGTAATTTTAAAAACATTTGGGTCCCTGCATTAATGTGGCAGTGGACCAGCCAGCTGCCTCCATGAGAAATGGAGAAATAACTTGGGCAGATTTTCCTTCCCAGGATAGTGAAGCTGAAGAAGATGGAGGCAGCATGCTTGAGGGGAATTCCCTATCTGCCACGTTTTAACCCTGTCAATCATAGATTTTGTTCCACTTCTGTTATTTTAATATTCATCACACTGTATTACTATTCAAGAGTTGTCAGAAACTTCTGCTGCTCTGTAATGTTCATAGGTGAATGCAAATATGTTCCGCCCTTGCCCAGAACTCATTGGAAAACTGTCATTCCTCGTCAATCTGTGATTTGATAAGAACCCTGGACCCTACCTTACGACCACCCCCTTTCCTTTCCCTATAAAACCTTGTGTAACTACCCCATCAGGGTCTCTCTGATAGCCTGTATCCTGAAGAAGAGCAATAAAAGTCTGGGTAATGATATCAAAGAGTTCGTTCTCTCTTCTTTGCTCCTACCTGCTTTGTTAACATCAGGGACTCTGCCTCTCACTGTGGAGGCAAACCTTGGTAAATAGATAAGCCAGGAGATAACGCTGCTCCGAGCAGCGACAGTGCTTGTCTGACCAGGTGCTGGATAGATTGTCCCGCAGAAACCCAGGCAGAACTGTGAACCTCCAAAACGCTTTACATTAACCTATTTTTTCAGAGGGTATTACTGTTGGAACCAGACAATGGTCATCTTTGTAACCTGACTAGTTCTGGGCAAACACATACACACCTAAAATTTAAATTCACATTTTTATCAGCCATTGTCATTCAGGTTATTTGCCATTGGTGGGCCATGAAGACACCCCCAGTAGAAACATAGAATGGTTTGGGTTGGAAGTGACATTAAAGATCATCTAATTCTACCCTCTACCACTGGCAGGGAGACCTTCTACAAGACTAAGTTGCTCAAAGCCCCATCCAACCTGGCATCAAACGCTTCCAAGGATGAGACATGCAGAACTTCTCTGGATAACCTGTCCCAGTGCCATACCATCCTCACAGTAAAGCATTCTTTCCTAATAGTTAATCTAAATTACCACTCTGAAACTTGAGTACTTTCAAAGTGAGATAGGCATCTATAAGTGAAATATTTGTTCTCAACTGCCGCAGCACCCTTTAGAAAGGGAAAATGCACTGAAGCTGTACTCATGCATGAAATGGATCAGCTCTTCATCTTCTCTGTCTGTACTTTCTCAACAGTTTAAATATATCCGCATCATCACATTTGTTAAGAGTCTACGCTACCATTTCTCTCTGTTCCCAAAGGCAGGAATGCTCTGAACAACCTCTCACACAGAGCTCTAATTCCACTTGGGCTTTTTTCCCTACTGTTCATTTGCAAGCAGGCTTGAAATTATTACTTTCCTGGTTACTTTCTCACTGTGTCTGGTATATTAACTACTATTCGCTATTTATTCTCCATATTTTCCCAAACCTAGTACAAAACTCTCCTAAGTTTTTGACTAATTAACTGGGTTGTGGCCCTGCTTGTCATCTCTCTTTAGATGTTCTTGTTATTCAGTGAGGGTCTCGTGATTGCTAAGCCACAGTCCTTCCAGCAGCAGTGTCTGGGTAGCCAGGCACTGACTTACAAGATGCGTCCAGTGTTGCTCAAGCTTTTCCATTTCATCACTGGACCCAAATGCACCATCACTTGGGCTCCCCGGCCTTTCACACTAGCTCCCTGAATTCTGTGCTTACTGCTGGTATTTTCTGAGTCTCCTCTGGCAATATCATTCATGGCAACACAGATGAGAGAAAACGGGTTGTACCAAGGGATGGAGAGGATCTCTACAGCCAGTCGAAAGCTTATGTTTTTAATGAGCCTACAAGTTTGTTATAAAAATGTCAAGCAACATAACATTGATACACTGTTTCAGAAAGGGAGAAAAAACTTTTAAAAATGAAAGAAACAAAACCCAGGAACAGTAAAAGAGTTGATTTTCAATCTCCAAGCTGGAAAAGTGTGACCCAGTATACAGAGACATGAAGAAAATTTTGCAATAATCAGATTATGTTGCAAAAGTTATGTTAAGTCATTGCCTTGAAAAAATAAAAATAACAAAAAAAATCAATGATAACTGAGAGGAAGAAAACGTGTAAGTAGGAAGAAATAAGCTTTTTACAATATTCTAATGACACTACATATTTAATTAGGCATGAAAAGAAAGTATGATTTATGAATGATAACATAGTATAATTTGGCTTTGCCTTTCCATTAAGAAGATGTTCTTTACAGAAGGGCTAAATTAAAAAATAAGTAAGTCATGTTTGGTAAATTAAATTATTGTATAGAGCAATGCATTACATTAAAAGTCTTTACAATTTCAGTCATTCAAACTCCATCTGTGCCTCTGTAATAAAATGGAGTAGTAAGATAGAAGACAGAGATGCATTTATTTAGTATGCATTTTGTATACTGTGAAAATACATACCACAAAAAACATATAATATAGTAAAAAAGAAAAAATTAATAACCAAAGAAGCAACTAAAAATGGGGCAGAAAATCAAAAACTAGTATTATCCAAGTCCTCTCTCAACCATTCTGTGCAATCATGTTCCCTCTACCAATGTTATAAGGAACACAAACACTTCATTAGGAGAACTGTTTCACTTGGCCTCTACAACTTTAGGGAAATTTGGTGCCTAAGCAAGAAATGCTAGCATATACAAAGAATTAGTCACTTTTACTGTTTCTCTTGGGCCATTCATCCCTATAGTTCAAGTGCTTCATTTATTATCATAAACTGCAAATCATGTGAAATATTATCCCCATTCTACAGAATAAGTAGGCCTTAAGCAATATATTAAACACAAAAATATATTATCTGGATATTTTTGTTGGGTCTGGATATTCAAGCTTATTGGGTAATTAGTACTTTTTTGGCCAAATTTCTCCAAATATGGTAGTGTATTATAGGAGTTCTTATATTAATCAAAGTTTTCACTGAATTTAACAGGATTTGTGGTTGTGCTAGGAATCAATTAATCACCATGCAACTACACTCAAGGCCTTCTCTGTTACTTTTTCTGATCCCCCAGCAAAAAGATTGCTATTGCGCAAATAACTGCCAAGTTATTTTAACATCAAAGATATGAAAGTAAAGTTTTGGACTTATAAGTCTGAGATAAAAGAATTGTAGTTCAGGTGTGCTGATACATAGGGTCTATCTTTTTGTTAGAAATGTAGTGACTTTTTTGCCAATTAAAAAGGAAAATAAAGGTGTTGGGTTTTTTTCTTAGGACTTTTTTCTACAAATATTTTTATTTCATAAGAGAATATAAAATCAAACTGTAGTAATGCTATCATTGATGTTACACAGTATGCTCTGATGTGAATTTGAAACCACAAAGAAATATATGTAAGAATTACAGGTAAGAATATATGTAAGAATTTATCCTAATGTTTAAAACAAGTCTTGTCAGAATAAGGCAAAAAGATGTTAAAAATGAATAAATAATGCAAATACAATAAAATACAATAAAATGCAAGGTATATGTCTAGGGAGATGGATTTTTGGGGTTCACAAACTGATATTTTTTGGGCCATCATGCTACATTTTTTTTCCTCATGCTAAATTCAGATAAACAAAGTTAATAATCTTGATTTTACAATAACAAAACTAAGCCTCAGTACTTGTTTTCAGCTGCAATAAAACCATGACATTTTGTGACAATTCCATTAATATTGGTCACAAAGAAGCTCAGCAAAGGTAAAAATGGTTAACTACATTCTATAAAAATATGATATAGTCTTATTTTTGAGCAGTAGTTTTTTTAGATAATACTATTTTCCACTAAAAAACCCAAAACATAAATTATTTGAATGTGTTTTGCTTGTCATTCATCCCTGAATCTCTATATAAATCCCCAAATGGTTATCTAAATGAGGAAAATTTTGCTAAGAAGCCCCAGTTAACTGTCTCCTGCCATGTGTGTGAACTACATTCAGCTGCACATAGAACTCTCTTTCAAGTCAATGAGGGTTCTGCACAAAATTTTAAAGGCGTTATGTAGCTTAGAGGTCACTTTTCTATAAGGAATAGTATCGTACTAGGAGAGCTTAACAAAATGAACAGGGCTTTCAAGCAGACAAAGCTTGAGCCACTATTCAGTAAACTCTAATAGTCAATATTTCTGACTGACTGTGGGATGTCTTTTGCTATTTTCAGCAGCACAGTTTGAATTGATCATATTTAACCCTGGATACTTTAAATGTCCTAAAAGCAGAAATAATCGCTTCTTATATGCAATCTTCTATGGCAACAACTTGCCTTCATTTCCTTGTGTCAGCTTCCCCACTTATTTTATAATGTCACAATTAAGAATCTATATTTATATATGTAACATTTTCTTGATTAAGTAAGAATGTAGAAATTAAAATATTTTGTATCTTTTAAACAAAATACTAGAATATGTGGTTATTGATTGACCAAAAATATTATAAAATCTGATGCCAAGGAAACCCTCTGTAAAGCACACTTTAATTGGCACACTGTGACTTATGATAAGCTATATGATGACCATAAAAAGAAGTAATCACAGTCCAGAGCCACAACTGCAGAAATGCTGTGGTCAGATAGATGGACTGAGCAACCATTAGAAACAGGTATTAAATCCTATACCGTATGAAAAAGAGCTCCTATCTTTGATTAAATATTCAGTAAAGTTTCATCCTGCAAGGTGCCAAGCACCTGCTGAAAGCAGGCCTTGTGTTCTCACTGAAGCTAACAGAAAAGCTTTTTAAAGACTTGGACATTCCTTCAAGGTACAATTTTGTGCTAAAGGATAGTTTGGCATGATATCTTTTCCAGATACCAAATTTATCTGGTGGTATGCTACCTTATTATGTATTTTCTCTGAATTACATCTCTGTGTGCTACAATGAGAAATAAAAATAAAAGAGTCTGGAGACAATGCACAAGGCATACCAAATGTTGTTTGCTGCTACAGAATACAAGTTATAACATGTAAAAGGAATTGCTATGCATCATAAATAAATAATAATAAAAAGTAGTGGATTTCCCTTTAAAGTAGCTTACCGTGCTATAATGCTGTTAAAATATGCTTTACGAGCACTTTATGCTATTAATAGAAGAGAAATGCTGCAAAGACTTCCAAGTTTCAAAACCCTGGAACACTGTAACACAATATATGTGGGAGATCTTCAACAACATTTTAAGGATAAAAAACAGGTCTTCTTTCCCTTATCAGTCTTCATTCTTTTTATCACCCATCATTAGGGCATCAAGACTGTTACAAAGGAAAAGAGAAAGAAAGGGAGACAAGAAAGAAAGCAAAGGAAGGAAGAGAAGGAAGGAAGGAAAAAAAAAGAAAAAAAAACAAAAAAGAAAAAAAGAAAAAAAAGAAAAAAGAAAAAAGAAAAAAGAAAAAAGAAAAAAGAAAAAAGAAAAAAGAAAAAAAGAAAAAAGAAAGAAAGAAAAAAGAAAGAAAGAAAAAAGAAAGAAAGAAAAAAGAAAGAAAGAAAAAAGAAAGAAAGAAAAAAGAAAGAAAGAAAAAAGAAAGAAAGAAAAAAGAAAGAAAGAAAAAAGAAAGAAAGAAAAAAGAAAGAAAGAAAAAAGAAAGAAAGAAAAAAGAAAGAAAGAAAAAAGAAAGAAAGAAAAAAGAAAGAAAGAAAAAAGAAAGAAAGAAAAAAGAAAGAAAGAAAAAAGAAAGAAAGAAAAAAGAAAGAAAGAAAAAAGAAAGAAAGAAAAAAGAAAGAAAGAAAAAAGAAAGAAAGAAAAAAGAAAGAAAGAAAAAAGAAAGAAAGAAAAAAGAAAGAAAGAAAAAAGAAAGAAAGAAAAAAGAAAGAAAGAAAAAAGAAAGAAAGAAAAAAGAAAGAAAGAAAAAAGAAAGAAAGAAAAAAGAAAGAAAGAAAAAAGAAAGAAAGAAAAAAGAAAGAAAGAAAAAAGAAAGAAAGAAAAAAGAAAGAAAGAAAAAAGAAAGAAAGAAAAAAGAAAGAAAGAAAAAAGAAAGAAAGAAAAAAGAAAGAAAGAAAAAAGAAAGAAAGAAAAAAGAAAGAAAGAAAAAAGAAAGAAAGAAAAAAGAAAGAAAGAAAAAAGAAAGAAAGAAAAGAAGAAAGGAAGAAAAGAAGAAAGGAAGGAAGTTAGTTCTTGAATATTTGGAACATCATTTTCCTGAGAACTCCCTGCACACCTTGAACTAATATTTACCTGGTAAGGCACTGAATAACAACTGTCCCAGTGAATCTCATTCAAAGCTTTTATGATATTTGTTACTGTTTACTGTAAAGTACCAAATTGGGGATCTTGAGGAAACAAAGTCATCTAAACTTTACTAGTCTCGTTTGTACCATAATACATCATCTGTACTGCAGTCCAGCCAAGCATACTGATCACATGGCCAGTGAATGTTATTTTTTCCTTTGTTATAGAAACAAAGTGCACAGCAATTTTTTGCTTAGCTACTGTTCATTAGGAGCCAATATGTCCACTTACTCTTTACATTTTTTTACCTGCCACTTAGGAACTAATATATCAATTTGACAAAAGTATAGAGGTCAGAAAAACATATAGAAACATTTATTCATGTCTTCATAATAGTTTATTGGGTGAATTTGGGGAGAAGGGAAAAGGTTACTATAGAACAGCATGTAGATGGGCTGTTTCCTTATGAATAAGGATTTCTTTATTTTAGGATCTAGCGCTCAAGGACCTCTAGGACAAGCAAATAAAACATATTTGCCAAATAGCTCACAAATCAAAAATATGCTAGCATTTGTATCAGAGATTGTCATTCTAAAGAGTGAAAAATATATTACTTTTCTAAAAGACCAACAACTGATACCATGAATTGTATCTTTCTCCTTTCCTTTAATCCTTTCAGATGAAAAGACACAAATTTTCGTTTTCCTCTTTTCTTCGAATCAGACCCAGATATGAGAGTCAATTTACCTGCCAGCCTCTATGAAATGTAAGTAAATAGTAACTTACATGTCATGCAATAAATTGAATCACATTCCAGATTTTTTTGTAGGAACAGCTATCTGACTTTTTGATGGGTAAAAGCATACTGCATCACATTAGTGTTATTCAGGTTCTGTATTAGAGTTTTGCATGCAGAATTCATTGGAGATTCTTTTGAAATATGTATCCCAGCACTAGTTAGAGAAAACAAACAAACAGCCACATTACTGAGTGAAAATAAAAACTTATCTACTGACTACCAATCGATTTCTTTAAACTGCTCTCACACCCAGTCAGTAAAAATAATTTTGAAGGGTGTCTTGGTTTGGGAGACAAAGGTGTTCAGGAGGAAACGCTCAGGGATGAGCGCCTCCTCCCAAGGGAAAAGGGCTTCCCCCTCTTCCCTCTGCCAATGAAACAACAACAGCAAATGAAAGTGGAGCAAAAAGGTGACTATTTATTAACACGGGAAAAAACCTATCTATTAACACAAAATGAAAGTGGGAGAAACAAAGAGAACAAAACAGGAAAACGGTGCCTGCAAGGAACCGATGGCACAGTGAGTGGAGCTGGTGGATCTTGGTGACTCCGCCTCCTCACTCAAGGGCGTGGCGTTCCTCGCAGCTCGGACTGGCCGGGGCCACCTCGCTGGCCGCCGGGGCCACCTCGCTGGCCGCCGGGGCCACCTCGCTGGCCGCCGGGGCCACCCCGCAGGCTCCCTGGGCTGGAGAGACGGGAAGGAGGGTAGGGAGGCCAGGGGGAGGGAAAGGAAAAACAAACAAAACCTCTTTCAAACTAGCACGGGACAGAGAGCCGCCGACCTGCAGCCTCTCGGAGAGCCGTTGACCCCTTGGCCGTTGGGCCGAGCCGCTTTTATCGCTGCCTTGCACGTGCTGGTTCGGTTAAACCGACCCCAGCTCAGGCCCCGCCCCTCAAGTGTATCTTAAAGGCACAGCGGCTGTGGGCATTAAGCAGGCAGGTAAGGAATAAAGTGGTTTCATAATGCCACCCCAGGACAAAAGGTGTTAATACATTGTTTAGAAATAGCACCTAACAAGAAGTACATACAAATTAAGTGAAACAGCTCACAATCATTCATATAAACTTATAAATTTTAAAAACCCCATTACCACTCCTTCTGTCTTTTTTATTTATCGCACGGACACGAAAATAAAAACAAAAACTGTTTCAATAGACATTAATAAGTTATTAAACTGGATGTTTTGGAGGAGTCTTATATAGCAATACTTTTCATTTGTCACTTCATATACATTACTTTGCTTGAACCAATTGTTTTTGTGGTATACCTGTCTTTATCTGTTAATGAAATTAGGAACAAGTGTTCAGACAGATACTCTGACAATATGACACTGATAAAACTATACCTCCAGTGGGCAGGGAATTGAATGCTGTATTAGGCAAAATTAACCTGAATTCCTCTTTATATCCATGTATAGTCATGCCTTCGATTCTTAAGCAGAGGGGCAGGTACTGATCTCTTCATTCCCTTGACCAGTGACAAGACTCGAGGAAACAGATTGAAGATGAGACAGGAGAGGTTTAGGCTGGAGATCATGAAAAGGTTTTTCACCCAGAGGGAGGCTGAGCACTGGAACAGGCTTCCCAGGGAAGTGGTCACAGAACCAGCCTGACAGAGGTCAAGAAGCGTTTGGACAATGCTCTCAGGTGCACATGGTGCAACTCTTGAGGTGTCCTGCAGAGGGTCAGGAGTTGGACTCAATGATTCTGATGGCTACCTTCCAACTCAGCATATTCTGTTGCTATGATTCTATTCCTAATTAGCACACTCTTTCTCATCTCTACACATCATTCCTTTTACATGAAGATTTGTGTGAATAGTATGGCTTGTGGTAGGCATAGAGATCTTGCCATGAAGGGAAAATGTGTGTAAACTGAATCCAGAAAAATGAGGTCAAGAGTGCTCCCAAGTTTCAGAGTGGATATAAAGATATAGAACCTGGACAATTGTTAAGGCTATATTTAGAAAGCTAAGAAACTCATGTGAACATACTGGCTGTGAATAAATCAATAGCAACTTTCCTTTTTGTGTTAGTCCAGTTTTAAAATTTTTAACATTCTTTTATCACTTTATCATCTGCAGTACCACAGAAAATATTACCCATATAAAGTGTATATATACATATATCTCTGTCTTTATACATATATATATTCATAAAGGTTTTAACTTTTCAACCTACACACTTTTCCTAAGTAAGCATCCTTTCAAGTGATGATCTGTGGGGGCTGGTGGGCCTATGCCACCAGTACAAAGAGGGCTACTCTCTTTGTTATAGAGAGTGAAAGGGCTTTCCCCCTGGGTGCCATGCTTTGACCATTCAAATGTACCTGGGTTCTCCTATCCCGGTTGGTCTCCCCGCCCCTTTGCTACCAGATATACCTTAGCCTTTGCTACCTGAGAAGGTTCTCCTTAACCAGGTCCATAAAGCTCCCGCACTGTTTCTTGGCTCTCCACGCCGCCCCTCTGCCCTTAGTCCATTGGTCCTGTGACCTTGATAAGCCTGTACCAGAGGGAAGCTCCTCTCTTCTGTCCCTGGAAACCTTTGTGGGTATAACTCCTCCTGGTTGCCCTTCTGTGCCTGGTCATCTTTGCACGTGGATGGAATAAATACCTGTGGAACTCTAAACAGACGGCCTTCCTGCCTTTACTTCCTCGTCTGCTGCAGCATCTCTGCCAAAGCTATCTGGCAAAACTGTGTGTGGGTGTTAGAAGCTACATTGTACCTGACAGTGTCTCAGGGAGTGGATTCCTGGGAAGGCAGCAGCATTTTAAACACCCCAGAAACACACAGGCTGCTACAATGATCAATGTGGCCTGATTAAGGTCAAAATAACTGCACAAGGACAAACAGTGGTCAATAGTCAGTCTAAGTTAAGCAATGTAGGATGAGAGATACCTCTTTAAAGTCAAGGAAACAGAATGTCAACTCCCAGAAGTCAAACCTCTTTGGGTCAGTGAGCATTCCTGGTCCTGCATTTTGCCTCTGCACTATCTACACTTATCTTTCTCTTTCTTTCTTGTATTTATATATTTCCTTAATTGATATTTTTATACTTTTATATTGCTGTATTTCTATAGATAATAACTAAAAGAGCTACATACCTCCTCTCCATAATTTTATATATATATATATACATATATATACATACACATACATATACATATATAGATATGTATATATGCACTGGCCATTCAGTGTTATTTCACTCTAATCTGCCCCAAGGGATCTCTTAAAAAGAACCTCAGTTACCCTGCCTTCACGGGTGGCTTGTATCAATTACAAAGGCATGTAAAGAAATAGTGATATGCTCCTTGCACTAAGAGAAGGCAAAATGCATTCCAATTCATTCCTTAGAAAAATGATATCCTGCATGTAGATCATAAGCTAACATGTGTTAAAAAAGGCCAGAAAGCAAATTGTCTTGAAAATATATATTGTCCACTTCATAAGTAAAACAAGAGTGTGAATCATTAAGAAAAGATCTCAAGGCTCTGCCAATATGTACAAGTCCATAAAAGCCTTTTCTTATAAAATCTAGTATAAATAGATCACTTCGCACTAAGAGACCTCATTTCTTGCTAGTGATATCATCTAATTATTTCTCCACAAATCTCTCTAGACTCATATATTACTTGTGCAGACCTCGTAGCTTTATACTCCTTGTAGCACAATACTAAATTATTTTCTGTAACCAGGACAATTGTGTGCTTGTGGTGGGTTGATCCCAGTTGGTAGCTAAGCTTCCATCCTGTCATTGCTTATGCCACCCCTGTGGGATGACGGAGAGGACCAGAAGAGCAAAAGTGCAATGAAGACAGTTTAGCAGGTTAAGCAAAAATATATATGGAAACGAAGAAAAATGAGGAATTCATTCACTGCTTAACATCAGCAGGCATATGATCAGCCTATTCCAGGAAAGCATGGGTAAAATTACTTGGTAAGACAAGCAGCATAACCATGAAAATACCACCTTCCTCCTCCTTTCCATGAGCTCTTATACTTGTGTCATGTGATATGGAATAACCTTTTGGCCTTGTATATCGGTTCCAGTTCTCCCTCCCAAAATCTTGCCTATTTGCTGGGGTAGGTGGGGATGAGGCACCAGCCAGGAACAGGACAGTGGAAGGGACACTGAGGAAGCCTCAGCCCTGGGCATCAGGCACATCCCTGGACGCAGTCTGAGGATAGGCCCAGCTTGAGCCAAAGAGTGATCCCAGCTCAGTGGGGCCCATGGCTGGGCAGGGTAGGGCTGTGGGGCTGGAGGCCAGCGCTGCTGCAGCTTCACAGGGCCCGTTAGCATCAGCTGACATCCCCAGAGCTGAGGGGGTTCTGGGTGTGGGCATTGTGGGGGAGGCAATGAGCAGGGACACTGCATCCTAGCACTGCTCTTGTGGCCCTGACAAAAGTTGTCTCTGCAGGCAATTTCACTCTTCCACTAATTATTTCAATCACAATCTCAAGAATATATCTTCTTTCTTTTATTATTAAAATGTGCTGCCTTGTGTCTTTTCTTTTGTCACGGAGCTGCCATAAAGGATTTTTTTCCCTGAATTTGAAATTAATGTAATTCTGGAAATACATATGATATTAGGTACTTTATGTTCTATATTCTGCTTTACCTACATCTTTTATGCTACTTCTAGTGTGTGTGTGATGGGTTGATGCTGTCTGGATGCCAAATTCCCTCTCAGTCACTCTCTCACTCTCCATCCTCATAAGGGCAGGGGAGAAAATGAGATAGAAAAGCTCATGAGTTCTCATAAAGACAGAGAGATCCCTCGCCAGCTACTGTCATAGGCAAACAAGATTTGACTTGGGGTCTTCCACATGCTTGATGGAAATCTCTGCTCTAGTGCCTGGAGCACTACCTCCCAGATTTCTTCTCTCACCTTGGTGTTGCCTCTGTTTTTTTCTCATTCTTTTTGAGTCTGTCGTCCCTCCACTGACATTTTTTGCCCATTTTTTTATTGTATTTTCCTGAAGCCACTACTCCCTCTTCTGTGGACTTAGCTGTGCCCTCTGGCAGGTGGGTTGACTTGAACCATCTGTGTCCAGCTTGGGCCAGCCTCAGGCCCTGCTGCCATCATCTTCTTACACCCTCTACACTGGCTAGAGTTTTATTTAACTTCCCATCATAGACTTATTAAATTTAGATTGTAAGGATATTGTCTGAAAGAATATTAAACCAAATAGTTTCTACTGAATTTCAGAATGAAAAGATGATAAGAGTGGAAAAAAGAACATTTATTACCTTTTCTGGATACTAACATTATTCTTGTTATTCTCATATTCATCACTTTTTTTTGTCTGAAAAGACATCACAAAAACACAAAGGGAAATCAGCCTAGCTCATAGCTGTAGTACGCACATACAGAATAAATACTTGACAGAAGGTTAAGTAACAGAGGAGAAGGAATTGCAACTATGAGCCAACAAAAATAATTTAAAAACTGATTGCCAAAGAAGCAAGGTCAATAAATTGTCAACAAAAATGAATACATATTCTTTCCCCTAAAATGTCTGTTAGTTTTCTAAATTGCAAAAACACTTTTTTATTTCTGTCACTGTACATTGCATCTTCTTTATCTTCTAAGCCTGAAGACAATAAAACCTTGTTTCTATCCTCTTGTGTCATATAAGAGCTTTGCTGTTCCCAAACATTGGGTAGCAACCTACCACTAATAACTCAATGGGAATGCTATTACTTCTCATTCATAAAATCTAATTCTATCCTGTAACCATCTAGGTGCCTAATGCTTGGTGACAATATTTAATATATTTTCTCTTTCACTGTTCTTTCTTTTCTATATAAATATATTTTCTTCTTTACACAAAAACTCTCAACACTAAAAAATGAAGTTGTGCTGTAGTCTGTCTTGTGTACTTGCAGTCTTCCACAAAGCATTCTGTGATGGTTTTAGGAGCAAAACAAACTAATTTTTGGGCGTCTAAACATTGTGAGAAAGGCCTTTGAATTATTTTAGTTTGATGAATTCCAAACTTTGTAACAAACTCATTAATTGAAGGCTTGATCAATAAAAGAGGGAATTTTAAATCTTTATCAATATATGAAGCAGCAGGAAATAAAATACTTACAAGTTTAATAAAGAGAATAGCACACTTTAGATCACATTTGGCACTCAGATAAGACTGACAAAATATGGCAATCTAGGAATTATTATTTTGCTGTTTTTCAAAGTAATTTTATAAATATTCTTCTTGAGAATGTCTTATGGAGAAAAAAATACTCAAACCTAGTAATACTGAATATGATGAAAGAGACAGAGGAAGAGGATATATTCCTCTCCACAACAAAACAGAGTTCCTCCTAAGCAAAATATACTAAGATGATAAAAAAATTACTAATATAAGAAACAATTTAAAGACATAAATATGTATTACCAAACCAGAGGAGATTATTTTCTCCAAAAGTAGCATTTCTTATGGCTCTACTACCAACTACAAGCAATTATTAGAACATGCATTTATAGATTTTTAGTATAAAATGTAGTATAAACAGACCAATATATAAATATCATTTTAATAGCTTTTATATCATATTAACACTCAGTTGTTACCAGGTAGAACAGGAAAATTAAAAAGAACAGGTATCCAATTGTATATGTCAGTGTTGTATATGAGAGAACACAGAATGTGTCTATTTTCTCGTGTGTGTGTCAGAAAGAAAAAGCAAAGATGCATTATCATTCTCTTCTGCAAATACACACACACACACACACACAAAAGGCCTAGAGACAGCTAATTTTAGCAGTCGATAACAATTTGCATAAATTGGGATCACAGATGGAAGATATTTAGTTTCATCCAGGACTGTGTGGCTGTGTCAAACTCCAAATACAATGATATATATTATCAAATAACTTACAACAACAATTATGAATTATTCTGTTGATGTAAATTAACACTTGAGAATAAAATCCTTGCAAGTACCAGATGCAACCAACAGACAAAACAAATATAATCATATTTAGGCTGAGCATTAGATTTAGATTTGTCCATAAAACTACTGTGATCTCTTGCTAGTAAGAGTCCACATCTGTGCTTCTGACTTTACTCTTTATGTACACAAACCACAAGAATGCTTTCTGCTTTCCAGTTCTGTGTTTTATAATGAATGGTCCTTTGACTTCATAATAAAAAAAACCATGAAATTTTCAGAAATGTATTGAACATAATATATGTAAGAAAATATGGAAAACAAAGTAGAAAGCTATTCTACAGTCACACTGGAGTACCCATCCCTTTTATAGAATAACCTTTTACTCTGCCAAGCATTGATCACTGTAAATGGGAGTCATTTTCTGTGAAGATGGTGTGATAGTAAAGAAAGGAGGTGATACAGGACTCTGAGAGACATGGAGCCCATATATCTTGTTCCTTGCAAGTTGGCTATTTAATAATGGAGATTCTTAACTGAGAGGTGCTGTTTTGTAAAACCACTTGGATTTATTTTGTATTGCTGCAAAGCCAAAGTAGATATGACATTGTCTGAATAGGTAGTACACAGATTTATATCTGACATGTCAGCTTTAGTCTACAGGCTTAGGATTATACTTTCTTACAGTCGAAAGACTCCTCACAGTCCTTATGCAGTGTCCATATGTATTTGGTTTATGTAGGAAAGTTTGATAGTAGGGGGTGCTGCACAGGTTGCTCCCATGAGAAACCATTGGAAGCTGATGGAGGTTGTCCCTCTGCAGCCCATGGAAGTCCATGGTGGAACCAATAGCCACCTGCAGACCAGGGAGAAGCTCATTCTGGAGCAGAGGGATGTTCCCAAAGGAAGGTTCGATCTTGTGAAGAGCCTGAAAAGGAGCAGGCTCCTGGCAGGACCTGTGGGACTATGGAGAGGAGACCAAGCTGGAGCAGTTCATGAGGAACTACAGCCTGTGGCAGGGACTGACATTGGAGAAGTTCATGAACAACTGTATCCCATGAGTGAGACCCCACAATTTATCAGAAGAGTGTGAAGAGAAAGAAGTAGCAGAGATAATATATTATAAGCTGAACACAATTCCCCATTCATCATCTACATATGCCATTCAGATGGGAGTAGGTAGAGAAGTCGGAAGGGAAGTTGAGCATACGGAGAAGGGAGGGGGAGGAGCAAGATGGTTTTAATATTTGGGTTTATTTCTTCATTATCCTATTTGGATTAATTGGAAATAAATTAAATTAATTTCCCTAAGCTGAGTCATATTTTCTTTTGACAGTAACTAGTATGTGTTCTTCCACCCTATCTTGATGCACAAGCTTTTCATCATATTTTCTCCCCCTCTCTTGTTGAGAAGAAGCAATGATAGAGTGGCTTGATGGGTGCGTGGAGGCCAGTGAAGGCAACGCACCACACCACAAAAACTGAAATGTTTTGTTCTTGTTATTATTACTCTATTCTGCCTCCTTTTTGTCCTTCTTAATAAGATTTGTTATAAGAAGGAATTAATCAAGAATATTTTTCCTCACAACTAATTTGCTCAGCTCAGATGATGATAAAAGTATGGGCCTCGGTTATTGCAAAAGATTGTTGTGCATGTAAAAACAGATCCTTTTACAATCTTCAGTTTGGCTAAAAAGTGAGCAAGAAAGGCTAAGAAGCTGAACAATCTAAATGTGCTGTTCTTTTTTTCTCTAGTATTTACAGTTACAATTTCTTTAGCTTAATACGATTTGACTGAAAAAGCAAGTATGAGAATATTCATGTATCTAAGAGAACTACAGAATGGATGAAATTTTAGTTATTGTTTTGATTGTAGATGACAAATAACAGAACTGTGTTTTGAACAGTTCAGAATCTATAAGCTAGGTATAATTTAAAAATAATTCTTAGAATTCCCATTTAGGCAACTGAGATGCAAATTATTTACAAAATTGCTCAGTACATAGAGATCTCATTTTGTCATTTGCCCATATTCCAAACCCCTTCCAAAAATCAGGAGAAGCAATAATGGTCTTTTAAGCCCAGCTGATCTGTGCAGCCACAGATTCTATGAGTTCTGCATTATACTTGTTCCTGAAAATAAAGCAGATAGTTCTGGAGCCAATAACGTATTGTTTCTAAAGATTTGCAGTGGTTATATCTCTTGCCTTAGGAACTGATCTGAAAAGCAAAGGACCACAATCATGTGGAAAGCCCAAGGCAAACAATTCTGGCTCCCCTTGAAATAAACTGAAGGAGTTAAGGCAGAAAGAGAGGACAACATATTTTAAATAAGACCTTAGGTGCAGAACTGCTGGCAAGGAATAAATCAAGTTCTTCTCAAGGCAAGAAATATTTTATGTTAAAGTGTTTATTCTATTTTTAAGCAAGTCACAGGTCATTAAAAAAATTGAATATTCCCTTAGAACTAATCAAAATTATTATACTATAAACCAGAGATAAATTCTTCTATATTAGGTATAAAAAAACCTACAAAAAAGACATAAAAGTCTGGAATAGCATGAATTAAACCTAGGCACACTATTCACCCAAAACATTTGTGGGTTCTTTTTCCTAGTCCCAACACATTTCTCTTGTCAAAGATTTAAATCTGCTATCTTTCTATCTCTGATGAGATTCTTTTTCCATGACTAGCAGATCCTATACAGCTCCATAATGGTTTTAGTAACATTATGTTGGACACCCTATAAAAACACTGCCTAAATATCTGAACTCATTTGTTTTCTCAGAGTCAGAACATGAATCTGTACAGAGTGCATCCCTTCTAGAACTTACTCCTTTTCAGAAAAAAATCAGAGCAAATTACTTTGCAAGACCTAATTACTTTTCCTTGGGCATGTCACTTAAAAAGCGATTCATCTCACTTAATTTTAGCCCTGCCTAAATGATAGGTATCTGGCTTGCAAGAGCTGTCTATGATCTTTTTTCCAGAGTCATCTGTCTCTCCATACTAATTATGATGAGATCCTGGAAGGCTAGTTTAGATTAGATGCCTACATTTTGAAAGCTGAAGTGAGAGAGATTATTTTCCCTCTTGCCATCACAAGGGTACTTTATCTAGTGGTGTTACCATAGTGATTTACAAGAACATAAAAAAACCCCATAAACTTTGCCTGCCTTTGAACCACAGATGCAATTACATGAAAAGCTGACTAATGTGATACCAAATCTGAACAAGTATATTTTGAATTTCAAATGGATTTATGACCAAGGGCCACACCTCTGTCAGCCACAATCTTTCACCTTCTTGTCATCTTTAGTTGTAAGAGATATTTCTTGTGGATACCACAGAATCATAGAAAAAAGTCTATTCTAGAACTGACATCTAGAAATCATCTGGTTCAACTTTTTTTTGAAAGAAAAGCCTTGAATTAGGTCATGCAGTGTCAAGCCAGTTCTGGAATAATTCCACGATGAAAGATTTCCCCAGTTCTCTGAATGACCTAATCTTGTGTATAATTGTTTTCACGATAAAGAGTTTCTTCTTACATTCAGACAGAATTTTCCCTGAGTTAACTTGTGCCTTTTCCCTCTTACCTACTACCACATATCTTTCTGAAGAGGGAATCTCCACCTCCTCTCTAACTGTTGTCAGGTGATGGAAGAGTCCCTCTTCGGAGGTGCATTCAATCTCATCCTCCCAACCATATATAAAGATACTGAATACTAACAGATGCAGTACCAATTTCTGAGAAACTCCACTCACGAACAAGTGATTGTTTGGAACATTAAATACCATCCTTTCAGCCTGGCAATTTAGGTTGTTTTCTGTCTATTCTATGGTCTTCCTCTCCAATTTGTATCTTGACCAGCAGGACAACAAAAATGTTGTGGGATACCATGTCAAATGCTTTGCCAAAATCAAGATACACAACATCCACTGCTCTGCCTTCATCCACCAAACATCACAGAAGACAATGGGATTGGCCAAGCACAATTAACCTTGGTAAACCTGTGTTGCCTTTCCCCATCACTTTTTACTGTTTGCTTTGTCCTTCATGTGCTGGGAATTTTCTTCCATAAGGACCTATTCCTTAATTTTCACAGTGACTGATGTGATGCTAATTGGCCTGCCGTTTCCTGGGTCTTGCTTTTTTCCCTGTATATAGATGGATGTATTCTTTCCCCTTTCAGAATAATTCAGTATTCCCCTTGGACCATATAACCCTTTCAGAGATGACACAGATTGATTTTGCAAGGATGTCATACAATTCTCTTAGCACCCTGACTGATCCTGACAGGCCCCGCAGGTGTGCATATGTTCAAATTGTTCAGAAGTTTTCTTGATTGTCCTTTGCTCTTTTCTCCATGATTGCTCTTGGCAAAGACAATTTGGAACTTATCTTAACTATGAAGGCTAAGGCAAAGAGGGCATTAAGTATCTTAACTTTTTTATGCTATTTGTGAGTAACCTGCTAGTCGCATCCAGAAGTGGACCTACATACTCTTTGTACATGTGCTTTCCACTTACATAGGTACAGAACTCTTTTTCTTTTTTTTTTTTTGGTGGTGTTTTTTTATTTTTTTTTTTTCCATTTCTGTTATAAGTTTCAACTCCAGCTGAGATTTTGGTCTCTTAATGTCACATGTGAATGCTCAATCACTGTTTCTATATACCTCTTTTGGAATGGAATGCAATACACATTTGTTGGGCTACCCAGAACAGGTGGAAAAGAGGAGCTAGCCCATAGATATATTTGGACCTTACACACTGGTGTATTTTCTCAATAGAAGGATGACAAGGTACGTTGCTGTGTTATCATAGTTCTGTTTTATCTACCTGCTTCTTTACAGATTGCTCATGAAAAGGTCACAAAGAGGCTCAGATAATATCTATATCCACATGTCATAATATGTGGAAAGGTATCATACCGCTTCATTGAATAGATGACCAGTTTTACTATTGTCTCATTTACAGGTTTTCTCATACAACATTCATATTTTATATTAGGTCAATTAAAAAGTTTTGTTTTCACTATTCTGATGATGAAAATTTTCATCTTCTATGCTAGCAAAAAATAAAGTTATGTATGCATTAAAAAAAAAGGAATGAAAATAACCCTTCCTTCTTTGTAAGAGCTGCCATTTAAGTAGAATTTGACAATATGGAAGCTTCTTTTTATTTCCCTTATTCCTTCAAATATGATTTGAATCAAAGTATTGTCTTCCCATGCTTGATAATAATTTGAAATCATGCTAATCTCTGACACAGCAGGTTTTTGATAGCTCTGTAAAACCTTAATGTCATTGCTTCAGGCAAGGGTGACAGATGTAATCACCTTCTATAATTCATGTTTAATACCTGAGTGACAGAGAGGAATCCTATCATGTCCTTGATCCCAAATCCTCAACTATGCTATATTACCCCACCCTTAGAAAACACTTGTGAAAATTGTTAAACCTATTCCAAATTTAATAATATTAAGAAGAATTTCTATCAGCGTAAAAACTGATCCAATGCAAAGGCATAACTCATAAAGACAAATATATATTTTCCAGAATTTTTTACATTCTTCTACTGCAGTGTCAACATCCAAGAGAAATTTCTGTTGCTCACATTTCACCTGTCCAGAATATTGATAAAAATTGGGAAGCAGTTTGACTCACGAAAGACAATATCTTCATCCTCTAGTTCCTATAATCTGCTTACCTTTTGGAAAGTATATTTAAACACTAAACCTAAGGAAAGTTATATTTCTTTGTTGTTGTTTGTTTTAGTTTTGTTTTATTTTAAGAACAGTTGTAGTGAAAAGACACATCTTTTAAAAGAGCTATTAAAGATGTGCAAACATATTTACACAATCTAAATTTTATATTTGCAGTGAATGTATGAGATATTTAAGAAAGGACAAAATATTGCATGTGTCTGAAAGATCTGTACAAATAGAAAAATTTCTATACAGGAACACGCAGACAGTGCTGTGTTCTGACTAGATTCTAAGATGGCTAGACATGACCTGTGTCTGTGCATCAGCTTGGAGAGCTGTGCCTGGAAAAACTAAGCCCACAAAGTATATAAATTTCCATATCATCTGTGTCATCAGACACATTTTTGATTTCCTTTATTAGATAATGATCAGCTCTATTAGGCATTTAGACATACCCTAATCTTTTGAAACAACTCCATACTGCTATTATCTTAAGAAATGCAGCAAGTATAATTTCTGTGTCTGTGTAAATGTTCTGTCAATTATTCCATAGCAGTTAAGCTTGGTCTGAAATTGCACAATTTCTACATTGAAGTTATTGTAGGTCCCAAGAAATATGGAGATGACATGACCAAGAGAATTACTCTTGGTAGAGAGTGGTATTATCCGTGAGAAGAAGACCTTTGTGTTCAGTGCCTGAATTATAGACTGATTGATCTTTGGGACAATATTCATTGTAAATATAACTATCCACTCGCCTTATTCTCGGGTGTTCCCTCTTATTAACACCAGGATACATAGTTCAACAAACCTTTTAGGTGACCTATTTTAAGGCCCTGAGCAACCAAACATAAGATTTGAGCAGTGAGCTATGAGTGTAGGGGAAAAACAACAAACCCCCTTACAAAAATACTCAAAACCTAAAGAAACCCCTGAGAATTATTTACTTCCATGTAGCCAAACACGAAACTGTGATTAAGTATTTTGCTTTCAAACCACACAAAACATTTCCAATTAATCTTATTGTAAAAGAAGGTGACCAGCTGAACAAGTTTTTAAAATATTTGTAGGTAAGAAGATTACATGAAGAAAAAAATTATTATATTCCAGGCAAGGGCTAGTTTGAAATTTAGCCTACTCTATTACATTTCCCATTAAAAAATAATGCAGTTTTTATATATGTTACATATATGTATATTACTTTTTGATCACTACTACTACCTGTCTATAGAATAAAGATACTTCTTATCTTCAGGTGTAAGGACAAAACGAAGCCAGGCTAATGATAAGACAGAGAAGATATCAGCATGAGTTAATATGGAAGAGCAGATGGAAACAATAACATATGCTTCACTCAGGAAAAAATGTAATTTTTTTCATGTGCTCATTCCAGGTAAAACTTCAGAACTTTCCGAAAGAAATGTCTTCTTGCTTTTGCGTAAAAAATGCCTTTTTATAATCAGTTAAATTTAGTTTACTCTTGCTTTAAGAGAGAAAAAACACTTGAATTTGAAAACCAGCTTAAGATGTTCGTAACACAACCAAACTAGCAATAAATATAATCTATTAAATATAATCATGAATACAAAATTTTATGTGTTTTATACAGACCTAAAGTTAAATCCCATTCATGATAAATGTTTATTTATCTGATGGGGTTTGGGCTTTCTTAATTCATGCTATGGCAATGGTATTGAATCTTGTTCATGACAGTGATGATAGCTTTTCTTGTTTTTATTTTCTTCTGTCCAAAATGTAAGTTTATAAAATAAATATTCATAAGCAAATGCACACTATGATTATTTACCTGACTTGGTTAGAACTCATACCATAGAACACATATTTAATGCAATTCCGCTATGGACAGACTAATATAATACAATTACTTTTTTTTGATATGTTATTTGTCAAAGGTAGCAGCGGAAGAGAGCTTCATGAGTCCCATTAGTGACTAATGTATTTTGTATTCCTCTGCTTTCTAGATATAAGATGGTTGATTTTACAGGGGAAGGAACATTAAATATTGACTACAAATAGCAGCAATTGCAAGGTAAAACAAAGTGCTTTGATCATAAAAATAGGGACAGAACTTAAAAGATGAACATTCTTATTGCCTTCTATTTCTTCTATTTTCTTTACTAAGCAAATTTTGTTGTAAGACAGAATTTTATAATTACTTTAAAAAATATACACTCTTTTGCAGATTGAGGTGGAAGGAGATATGTAAAGTAGATATTGACCTTCCCATAAAGTAAATACTACTTTATCTAAACTTCCTAACTCCAACACTAATCTTATTCATCAGAGCAAGGCTCAATTATTTTTTTTTTAAGTTTTAATTTTAAGTCACAGCATAAGATGATCTCAGAATTTTATTTCTCTCATTATATTACCCATCATATACACCAGTGATACACAACTTGTGACTCTTGACCCATAAATGTTTGTTAGGTCACGTAAGTGAGGCTTTCTGTTTGGGAGGACAGCACATATCCAGCAGGAGTGTCTTTGACATGTAGTACGTTTTTGTGCCATGTTGCCTATGAGTATTTTATGCATAGTTCAAAAAGTCTAGAGTAGAAGATATTCCACACTTTTGCAATTCAACATTATTCTTTGAAATTTGTTTACATACAGGAAAGACAAAGTAAAGCAGCCTTCAGTCGTTTCTAAGAATGTTATGACAGAGAGATACAGAGTAATAATTTATTCAGAAGTCTAGAAATGCAAATCATTTATTAACCAAACTCTAACAGCTTTTTTATATTTTAAAAAATAGCCTGGCTTTTCTTTAGGATCTAGAATTACCTACATATAAAGAAAAATCTAAGCAATATTAGCTTGTTCAAAGTTTCTTTCAGAGAAGAAGTGCTGGTCCCGTACATATCTGAAAACATGATGAAATTATAAAGACAGTAAGATAAAAACTATACTATAAAATTTTTAAATTAAACCTTAAATAATTTCATGTATGAATTATGGCGTAATGAGGTCCCTAAAAGCACCTCTATAAAAGCTTGTCAAGACATTTTTTATGGGCACAAATTGCCATTTAAATTGATATTAAATATTCATATTAAAATAGATAAATTTATATTAAATATTTAATATTAAAAAATATCTATTTAATGAAGAAAATTATGTTCATTTGCTTAGTGAGGACAGATTTTAGCATCAAGAATTTAGTGACTGGATAAAACAAAAAAGTTGGTATTGTGCGCAAAAAGGTCATGTAACATAACAAAATATTCACCAGGAACTGTCAATTTAGTTGTAAAGTCACAGAGAAATTTATGAGATCTAATATTTTTGCTCTTTTTTTGTTTGTTTTTTTTTTAAACTTCTTCAGACTTTTATGACTTTCAGAATCTTTTCAAAGTCCAAGGACTTCACATACCAGCTTACATGACAGATACCTTCTTAGCATTTCAGAATTTTAGTGTTTACACTTCCATTTGAGACAGTAATCCTCAGTTGTTCTGAGTGGGGGTTTTTTGTGATTTCTTCTTCTGTATGCTAAATCTCTGGAAGAAACTAAGAAACAAGGGGAGTTTTTAATCTTCAACACCACCCCAGCTTTAAACTAATTTACATTCTCTTTTTTGTCAGCAGTGAGTAACACACTTCAGTTTTCAAAACATTTCAAATGTTTTAGAGATTTTCATGTATATTTAATACAAGTGGTAGCCTGCTGTTTACTGCCTGAATAGTTTTTAATGCTGTGAAAAGATGAAAATATCTCTTATTCATTGCTTTTGAAAAATAATCATCTATTGGGTAAGGTTTTTCTGTTGCAGTGTGCTCTGGCCAGTTTCGGTCTATCTCATGGCCAGGCTCTGCTATGTCCCCTCCCCCCGCCTTGGTATCGGTTCTCCACCCCATGGAGGGCTCTGTATTGTGTAATCCTATACAAAGACCACCAAATTCAAACCCCGCACTCCTCTCCTATTGGATGTTGTACCTTTCCCCACCCCCTCGTGTTGGTATTTATGTAACTGTAACATGCTGTGCCAGTGCTTCCCCGGCACAACCCCAGTGCCGAATAAACTATCTGGGAAGCCCCTCCGCTTGTTTCTTCTTCTTCGGCGTGCCTGGAACATTGGTGGGTTGGGTGAAACCTTACAGGAACTTCGCCCCCCCTCCCGTGCCTTGGAGCAGCCTGGACAGTCCCTGAAACCGTGGACAGACGCTTGGTGCCTCTATGGAACACACTGCAGCATTTTTCAACTTTATTCTCTTTGTAAAAGGGTGTCGAGATGATGAGTGAACATTTAAACTAATATGAATACGTGCATTTAAAGAATAAATTGTAATTAATTTATGCAAGTATAAATATAAGAAAACTGCATGTTTATCTATAAAATTTTTCCATATCCAAGAATCACACGTGAGCTACTGTATCATTGGGCTTATATCTTTATCTGAGGGTTTTTGATGGTCTCCTGCGAAGGTGGGGGTTGCAGGGTGCTGCAGGGGCCAGGATTCTCCCGCGGTGGGGCGAGACAGAGCTTTCACACGTGGTGGTAGAGTGTTTCGAATTCCGGTAGTTTGAGCTTACGGCGTCCATCGCTGCCTAGCA
>VYZT01063895.1:10909-23940 GCA_013400735.1 Pomatostomus ruficeps
TCCTCTCACCAGTCAAGGGAAGGAGGAGCTGGTGAAAGCTGGGAACATCTCACACCAGCAAAGCCAGGGCGGCTGAGACAGCTGGGAATTGTTGATTCCACATCCCAGAGGCTCCGCAGCAGCTCGGGCTGGCTGCACACGGGATTTACAGCGCTCCTGAGTGAGCTCCTGGATCCTTCCATCATCACTCCTTGATGTCCATTCCCATGCAGAGCTGCTCCTTTCCAACATTTTCAGTTTTCCCTGGGATCTCAGGGAGTCCCCACTTCCCACGCACAGCTCAGCCCCCACAAACCCCGGACCCACAGCTCTCCAAAAATTCCTTTTCCACACTTTTGCTGCTCCATGGGAGCAGCAGGAGCCCCGTTAGAGCCGTTATTAGAGGAATTTTGGTTTCCAAATGGAAATTCTGCATTGAAGCACCACGAAAAGAGCTGCCGGTGGCAGAGGTGCTTCACACTGAATCGCTGGGAATCGCTAGGAATTTGGGAATCGATTTGAGAATCAGTGCTGGCTGCTCAGTGCCGCTTTCCCAGCTGGCTTCCCGCAGCCAGAAAGAACCCAGAGGTGTTGTGCAACTCGTCTGAGCTGGGAGGGCAGGGGTGTGCAGGAAGGAAGGGTTGAAATTGGTGATTGCAGAACTCCCCCCGCGCTCGAGGAGGCGATCCTGGGGAGGCTGAACCTGCAGTGGTGGGGAGGAACAGCCAGGAGCAGCCCAGATCGGTGTGAGGGGCTGGGAAAGGGCCCAGGGCTCATCCTGCAGGAGTCAGGAGAGCTCAAACCCGGCCACAGCTCAGCCTGGCTGTGCTCAAGGACAGCCACCACCAGCGCGGGGCAGCAGGGTCGCCCAGGGACAGGGACATGAGGCCCAAAGAGCCACATTCACCCCCAAAACTCACCCCAAAGAATGAAAGTTGGTGGTGGCACCTCGACCCCCACTCAGGACCTTCTGTGTGGGCACACCTGGAGGGCAGACCCCTCGCTGCCCGCCTGGTGGGCACGGTCCCCGAGTGCTGATTCCTCGCTCCGTGAGGATCTCCCCTCCCCGAGGGCCGCCTGGGGCACTTCTCTCCCAGCCCCATCCCCTCAGCCTCTGTGGGAATCCTTTCCTTCCCCTCCAGCAGCTGCTTTTCCCCGTCAGAGCAGCCCCACCCCGGCAGGGAGTGCCAAGGCCACGGCCCCTGCAGCCCCCAGCAGCCAGAGCTGCAGCCGGGGGCCCGTTTTCCCTGGAAAAGGAAGCCAAGAATTCCAAAATCCCTGGCTCTGGGGCAGAGAACATCCCGCTTGGAGCGCTCCTGCCATGGGGCAGGCGGGTGATGCGATAATCAGCGCTCAGGCTCTGCCCAGCCCCGGAGCTTTGCTTATCTGGCATTTTCCAGCCCCAGCAGCGCCCCTGGCAGCGTCCCAAGGAGCGAGGAGAGGAAAAGCAGCTGGGGCAGATTGCTGAACCCGCCGGGGCTGATCTCTGTCCCTCTCTCCTCGAGCTGCTGGGATTTCCCCAAATCTCAGTGGGTTTCAAATTCCCGAAGGCGCTCGGTGGGAGCTCCCTGTGCCACCGGTGATTTTTTTTTCTTTCCCGGTGGATGGGCACAAGGTCCCTCCCAGCAACCAGAAACTCTCTGCTCGTGACTTTACCGGCGCTCCGGGCCGGGGAACCTGGCGGAGGGCGAACTTTGAGGTGCAGCCGTCAGGAAAAGCTGAGAAAAGCGCTGGAGAAGCCGCGGAGGAGCCGGAGATTCCCGGGAGAGCCGGGCAAGGAGGGCGCGGGGGTGGGACGGGGTGTGCGGTGCCAACCCCGCACCCGGCACCTCCCGGGACCGGGCGATGCTTCAGCTTCTCCCGACCCCCCGAGGAGCCTCCAGAACCCCTAAAAAACCCCCCAAACCCCCCCAAGCCCCCCCGGTGCTCAGCGCTGCCCCGCTCCGAGGTTGGTGCCTCTAGAGGGAGCTGAGTCCCGCCCGCATCTATCTATGGTCAGTGGGGTTGGCTTTCTGCTCGATTTCTTTTTTTTTTTCCTTTCCTCTTCTTCTTTTCCCTCCTCCCTCCCCGGCCCCGCGCGCTTCCTCGGCCCGCGCAGGAGGCAGCAGGAAGGGAGGCGGCCGCAGGGATGCAGCGGATCCCGGCAGGGATGCGGTAACTCCCGGGATACCCCGGCCCGCTGCTCCCCGCCGGGACGCGGTGAGTGCCCCGCGACCCCCGTGTCCCCCTCCCCAAAACCCCCCGGGATGGGTTATCCCTGTTCCCCGGGCCCGGCCGGAGCGGGGGTGGGCAGGGATGGGCAGGGGTGCCCCGGGAGCCGCGGGGTGCGGGGGTCCGGGGGTGACAGGGCGGGTGACAGGGACAAAGCGCGGTGGCTCCTCCGCGGCCGCGCTCAGTGCGGGAATCCCCCGGGCCGGGGCTGGAGGTCGCGCTCCGGGCGGGTCGCTGCTTCAAAGCGGGAATTTCCCTGCCCTAAAAAGGGAATTTCCCCTCTTCTCGCCGCGTTTTCTCCGCTTGGGTCCTTCGCCCCCGCCGCGGTGACAGTGGCCCCCGGCATCTGTCGCGCAGGGCCCCGGGGGTTCCGGGGGCGGACATCGGTGGGCAGAGCTGTCCCCGCTGAGGAGGGGGTGACATCGGCTCCACCTCGCTGGGGAGGGGGTGACACCGGTCCCGCCACGCCCGGGCTGTGACCTGGACATGGGCACGGGGCTGGGGGGGACTTTGGCTGCCGTGGCTGTGGATGCTGGGGGTCGTTTGCTCACCCTGGGGCCGTGCTGGGTGGGCGAACCCCAAATGGACAAACATCAAACTGAGCAAACCCCAAACTGAGCAAATCCCAGATTGGCAAACCCCAAAATGGGCAAAGCTCAAACTGAGCAAACTCCAAACTGAGCAAACCCCAAAAAGGTGAGCCCCAAAGTGGTCAAACCCCAAACTGGGCAAACCCCAAAAGGGCAAACACCAAACTGGGCAAATCCCAAACTGGTCAAACTCCAAATAGGCAAACCCCAAACTGGGCAAATACTAAACTGGAAAATCAAACTGAGCAAACCCCAAACTGGACAAACCCCAAACTGGGCAAACTCCCCAATTTGGTGGCCTGGAGCAGGGAGAGGAGCAGCCCTGGCTCTGCGCTGGCCAGGCAGGGGTGGGATCAGGCCCAGGAATCCTGCGGGATCTCTGTCCTGGAAGGGATCTCTGTCCCAGCAGGAATCCCTGTTCCAGGAGGAATCTCTGCCCTGCACGGCCCCATGGAATCACTGCCACAGACCAGAGCTGCGAAAGGCTCGGCTCAGGGATGCTCCATCGATTTCCTGGCATTCACAAGACGTCAGGGGGTGACTCCAGAGCCCCGTGGCTGGGCTTGGATGCAGGGATTGCAGCTGCTCCTGTGGATCCTCATGGATCTGCTTCTCTCTCCCACCATCCTCCCTGAACCCAGGGCTCGGGAACTTTCCTTTGGGGAAGAGCTGGGAGAAGTGCCAAGTGTGCCTTAAAACCATCCAGGGAATGTGCCTGAGACCTTTAAGAAGAGGAGATGAGAGGGAAATGAAGTTGAGGCAAAGCTCTTTGTGTTATTGGGATGGCTGGGGGTTCCAGGAAGGCCCATTTTTGCGAGGCCTTGATGCGGAAAAGAGCCCTGAGCCACCTCGAGGGGCAGCTCGGTCACACCCCAAGTTCTGGCCGCTGCTTTTAACCATCAGCAGCCTCCTGCAAGGGGGGATCAGCCTCCCTGGAGCTCTCCCGTGAGCCCTGGCTCAGATCCTGGGCAATTTTCACTTCCCGCAGCCCCGGGCTGTGTCTGGGTGTCGGGGTGTCCTCTCCTGCACACCCTTCCCAGCTCTCCAGCGCGGTGTTCCCGTAACAAAGCAGGAAAGGGGAAGCTGGAGAGCAGGAGCAGCGTGGGCAGCAGCTCTGGAACCCGGGCAGGATGGTCTGAGGCGCTCTGACCCCAGCAGGGACGCGCTGGGAGCTCTTTGGGGCGTTCACGTGGGCACTGGGGGCCGGCAGCGGTTGGGGACAGCGGTGACAGAGCTGCAGGGCCCCGTGTCACAGCACTGCCAGGCTGTGCAGAAGGGAACCGAAAACAAAAGTTCCTGCAGCGCTTCAAGGCGAAAAGCGAGGTGCAAACCATGAGTCACCTGCCTCGGGGTTCCTGCGCTCCCTCGCTCCAGGAAGTCCTCACTCCTGAGAGCCCTCTCGGAAAGGTCCCTGTCACCGAGGGAGCCCTGGGTGGCCGTGGGACACAGCCCTGCCGTCCCCCAGACCCCGCTGGGACAGCCTCAGGGGCAGCCGAGCCCCTGGCTGGCCTCACCCTCGCCCTCCCCAGCACCCTGTGCCAGCTGAGCACAGAGGGACACAGGGAATTCCCAGTGTTCCCAGTTGCCACAGCTCCGGGGAGCTGCTCCCGGCCTGGGAACAGCACTGAAAAACATGGGATGCCGGGCTGTGGGGCTCATGGGTGAACTCCAAACTGGAAAAACACCAAACTGGGCAAAGACCAAAAACTGGAAAAACACCAAACTGGGCAAACTGCAAACTGGGCAAACCCCAAACTGGGCAAACTCCCCAGTTTGCTGCCCTGGGGCAGGGGGCCTCAGCCGTGGCCTGGGATGGCAGAGGGTGAAGCACAGGAGGCTCCTCAGGGGAGGAAGGGATGGACACAATCCCTGGGGTTCTGCACATCCCCAGAGATCTGCATCACCCCAGGGCAGGGAATTCTGTGATTCCAAGAGCCATGAGAGGCGGCTCTGGAGCTGATCTGGGTGAGTGACCAGCAGCTCTCCCCAGGGATTCATCCCCGGTCCCAGCCGATGATTCCCATTGTATTCCCAGCTCCGCCTTGGATGGGGGTGTTTCAGCTGGGGGAGGGAGGGGGAAATCCTGTCCTGCTGCCCTCGGAATGCAGGAAAAATCAGCATCTCCATCCTGGTCAGCAGGGCTCAGCCCCGAGTGCAGCTGTGCCGGGACCTCGTGGTTTTTGCTTTTCCAGCCCTCACTCATCCCGGCGGAAAACGCGCTGTGCTTCCTGTCCCACATTTATTTTTCCTTCTGGACAATCTCCAGTGTGATGTCACGGGCTTGAACCACGCTGTGCACTTCTGCCAGAGCTCTGGGTGGTTATTTATCCCTATCCAGCATTTCCTTTATTGTTGTCCAGGATGCAATTTGAATTTCGGGGTGCTGGCGTCAGGAATTGTGTCTTACCCGTGAGTTCAGGCTTGGCGCAAGTCAGGAAACGCCCCAGCTCAGCCATGTGGAATTGTGGGCTGGGAATGTGCTCTGGAATGTCAGGCAGCAGTGTGATCCCATTAATCCAACGGGAATTGAGGGAATTGCGGGAATTACGGGAATTGCGTGGCCTCCCAGACCCCTGAGGGCCAAGGAGCTGCGATGAGCCCTGAACTGCAGGTTTAGGATACCTGTGAACTTCAAGGGGAAGAAAACTTTGTGTTTAGTTCTTATTTAATTTTCTTATTTCCTGAGAGGAGAAACATAAAGAATAAGAGGAATGAGAGGGAATTGGAGTCCTGGAGGAAATCAGGGCTCATCTCTCGTAGACATTGTCCCGGCAGCTTGGTGTGGTGGCAGCCACAGGGTGCAGAGGGAGATTTTGGTGCTGGGATTTTTGCTGCTGGGCTGAGGAGGAGCTGGTGCAGCCCACAGCTCTCCCAGAGCACCATGGAGCCCATTTCCAGCAAAAAATGGGAAGGAATTCCAGAGGGACAGGCAGGTGTGAGGTCCCTTTTTGGTGAATGCCATCAGTGATGAGAGCCTGGAAGAGGAGGAATCCGGGGTGGTGAGAGCGGCTCGGAGCACACAGCAGAGCTCCCTGCAGGCACGAGAAGGAGTGAGTGTGCCAGGGAGGGAGGAGCCAGGGCTGGCAGGGATAAAAGCTGGGTTGTTCCTGCTTTTCCGAGCCCTCAGCTGTGCCAGAGGGGAATTCTTGGGCACCACTGTGTCCATCGGTCTCTCACCGTCTCCGTTGGTCCCTCACTGTCTCCGTTGGTCCCTCACTGTCTCCGTTGCCGTTCCAGGTGACACTGACATTCCCAAACCTCTCTGCCATGGCCTCAGAGGATGAGGGAGACCCTCCGCGGACGCAGGAACGCCGGGGGAGCTGCAGGCGCCAGATCAGCACAGGTAAAGGGGGCCGGGGTGCTCTGGGAATGGAGCAGGTTCAACTCTTTATCTTTTTATTCATTCCCCTGCTGTGTTCCTTTGGCAAGGTGGGATTTCCTGCCTCTGGGGCTGGGATAACAGAACAGCTCCATAAGGAACTGAATTGAACTGGGAGGTGCTCAGTGCTTTTGGGAGATGCCAGGGGTTTGGAACACCCTGGTGTGGTGGAAGAAGTCCCTGGGGTGAGCTTCAGGGTTCTTTTCCATCCAAAAAATCAAGGATTGTGCGCTTGGCATTGGGTTATCGGGGTGGGCAGCAAGGTGGGGTTGGAAGGCACGGAGAGAGCAGAGCGCTGGGAGCTGCCTGGTGTCGTGTGTCCCGAGCGAGCAGGAAGCGTTTGGGGTTTGAATCAGGGGAAAGCACCCCTGGTCTCAGGCAGGCTGGTGGCTCTGCGGTGACATCAGGTCCCGTGTGCCCTGGCAGGGCAGGGGTGAGGAGCTGCGGCTCAGCAGCAACAGGGTCAGAGCCCAGCCCAGCCCAGGCCCTGCACTGGTTAATGGGTGAAACTGGGAACAGGGCCAGCAGGAACCCGGGGAAACCCTCAGTTCCTGGCTCGTCCTGCCGGGATGAACCGTGGTACGTGACACGGTGACTCCTTGTGACACGGTGACTCCCTGGGACACTGTGATTTCTCGTGCCGCTGGGCAGGTGAGGGGAAATCAGCTGAGTCAGCTCTGTCAACACCGGCACCGGGAGCTGCTCGGAGCTGCGGGTGGAGCCCAGCCCAGCTCAGGCTCATCCGTGCCTTGACCACGGGATCTGAGCTCCGGTATCGCCTGGGAGCCATGGATGGGACACGGGCAGACATGGGACAGACATGGGGCACACATGGGGCAGACACAGGACAGACACAGGGCAGACATGGGACACACACGGAGCACACACGGGACACAGGGCACACACGGAGCACACACAGAGCACACACGGAGCACACACAGAGCACACAGGGAGTACACATGGAGCACACAGGGAGCAGACACAGAACACACACAGAGCAGTTCCTCCCTTCCAGTGATCCCTGAGCAGCTCCAAACCTCCCTTGGCCCTGGGAATCCACCAGCAAACCCTGATCCAGACCCCTCGAAGGGGAGAGATCCCAATCCAGTTCCCAGTGGGTGCTGGGAGTGGCACCTGTGGGAAGGGCCGGTGTGTCCCTCTGTCCCGGTGTTACTAAAAGTAGCTCCTGGGGTGATCAAATCCAGGGATTATTTTTGAGCAGCGATTTCCTCTTCGGGCTGCCCGAGTGTTTGCCCTCCTCTCCCTGAAACTCTGATTCAGCTGCTTTCGTTTTCTGGCTGGAGTGTCACCGGCTCCCTCCGCTTCCCAGAAAGTGTCGGATTTGTTTGCCAGCGAATAACCCCGTTTCTGGGAACAAAAAACAATCCCTGGAAACAGAGCCAGGAGCTGTCTTTGCCTTCAGCTCTGCTGGTGTCACCTGAGGACAGCGGGTCCCGTCCCCTCCCCTCCCTTCACTCGCCTGGGACAGGGAGATGGGACCGGCTGGAAAATCCTGGGAGGAGAATGTGGTTTGGGTGTTGGGTATGGGGTGTGTGGGGCAGCAGTGCCAGCACAGCCAGGCAGGAACAGCTCAGGAACCCCAGCACCCGGAATCTGCATTTCCAGCCCCAGACAGGAACAGCTCAGGAACCCCAGCACCCGGAATCTGCATTTCCAGTCCCAGGCAGGAACAGCTCAGGAACCCCAGCACCCGGAATCTGCATTTCCAGTCCCAGGCAGGAACAGCTCAGGAGCCCCAGCACCCGGAATCTGCATTTCCAGCCCCAGACAGGAACAGCTCAGGAACCCCAGCACCCGGAATCTGCATTTCCAGTCCCAGGCAGGAACAGCTCAGGAACCCCAGCACCCGGAATCTGCATTTCCAGCCCCAGGCAGGAACAGCTCAGGAACCCCAGCACCCGGAATCTGCATTTCCAGCCCTGGGCAGGAACAGCGCAGGAACCCCAGCACCCGGAATCTGCATTTCCAGCCCTGGGCAGGAACAGCGCAGGAACCCCAGCACCCGGAATCTGCATTTCCAGTCCCAGGCAGGAACAGCTCAGGCTGGAAATGCAGATTCCAGGCGCTGGGGAGCCAGTCTGGGTATCCGGGATGGTGGGACAGGGTCTGGCTGATGGAGGTGCTGTCCCCCAAGGACAGGGTGATCCCCAAACCTACAGAATTCCCCATTCCCGTCCCTGGGAACCTGCCATGCCTGGGCTGTGTCTGGGTGCTCTGTGAAGGGACCTGAGCTCTGATCCCATCCCACTCCTGTCCGCGAGGAGTTTTTATCCTGGAAAAGGAGCTGGGAAGAACAGCGTTCCTGGTCCCTGTGGCGCTGTGGGGTCACTGTCCCTCTCCAGGTGCTTCTGGAGCTTCAGAAACTCAGCTCTAATCCAGGACATCCCACCCAGAGCGAGTGCTTCCCCAGAGCCATGAAATGTCTGTGACAAGGGGTTGGGCACCGCGGGGCTGAGATGCCTCTCCGGGAGCTCCCTGCTCTGTCCTGGCCGTGTCCCTGAGCAGTGTGGGGACAGGGACACGTGTGTGGGTCTGGAGAAGGTTGTGAGGGGACGTGTCTGGATCTGGAGAAGGTTTTGTGGGGATAAGGACAAATGTGTGGGTCTGGAGAAGGTTGTGTGGGCCTGGAGATGGTTCTGTGGGTGTAGGGCCACGTGTGTGGCTCTGGAGATGTTTATGTGGGCACAGGGACATGTGTGGGAGTCTGGAGATGTTTACGTGGGCACAGGGACATGTGTGGGAGTGTGGAGATGTTTATGTGGGCACAGGGACATGTGTGGGAGTGTGGAGATGTTTATGTGGGCACAGGGACATGTGTGGGAGTCTGGAGATGGTTCTTTGGGGACATCTGTGGGTCTGGAGAAGTCTGTGAGGGCACAGGGCCACGTGTGGGTCTGGAAAAGATTGTGTGGGGACAAGGCCACGTGTGGCTTGTCTGGAGATGGTCCTGTGGGAACATGTGTGCATCTGGAGATGTTTGTGTGGGTCTGGAAATTGTTCTGTGGGGACATGTGGGTTTGGAGATGTTTGTGTGGCTGTGGAGATGCTTGTGTGGGGCCATGTGTGGGTCTGGAGAAGGTTTTGTGGGGACATGTGTGGGTCTGGAGAAGGCTGTGAGGGCACAGGAGTGTGTGTGGCTCTAGAGAAGGTTCTCTGGGGATGTGTGGGCCTGGAGAAGGTTGTGCAGGGGCAAGGACAAATCTGTGGGTCTGGAGATGTTTGTGTGGGTCTGGAGATGGTTCTGTGGGGCCGTCTGTGGGTCTACAGAAGGCTGTGAGGACACAGGCCCATGTGTAGGTCTGGAGAAGGTTTTGTGGGAACAAGAACAAATCTGTGGGTCTGGAGAAGGCTATGAGGGCACAGGCCCATGTGTGGGCCTGGAGATGGTTCTTTGGGGCCATGTGTGGCTCTGGAGATGTTTGTGTGGGCACAGGAACACTTGTGTGGGACTGGAGATGGTTCTGTGTGGACAGGGACACGTGTGTGGCTCTGGAGATGGTTCTGCGGGGCCGTGTATGAGTCTGGAGAAGGTTATGAGGGGACAAGGCCACATGTGTGGGTCTGGAGATGTTTGTGAGGGCACAGGCCCATGTGTAGGTCTGGAGAAGGCTGTGAGGTGACATGTGTGGCTCTGGAGAAGGTTTTGTGGGGATATCTGTGGGCCTGGAGAAGGCTGTGAGGCCACAGGGCCATGTGTGGGCCTGGAGATGGTTTTTTGGGGCCACGTGTGGGTCTGGAGATGTTTATGTGGGCACAGGGCCGTGCGTGGGCCTGGAGCTGTCACAGACATTCCCCCATTCCCCTCTGGACCTGGAATTCCTGGCGTGCCGAGCTCTGCTTGTTGCTGAGAGCCAAGGAGGGAGCACTGACCCCCAAACCCAGCCCCAGCTCACTGTTCCCACCCTTTCTGGGAGCAGAGAGGGGATTTTTGGGATTTGTTCCACCCGGATGTGCTGGAGCGGCTGTTCAGGCCCATCCTGGCTGTTCCCCGACTGTCCTGGAGGGGAGTCCCTTCTCTGGGACATCTCCAGAACCTTCTGCCTCTGCCCCCTGCAGAGGTGACAGTCCCTGCTGATGGTGGCACCGGGGATGGGACTGAATCCAGAAAGAATTCCACTAAAGGGACCAATTTTTCCTCCCCTTGTCACCGCTGTGCCACTCAAGGACAGGACCCTTGGTGACACTGCCACCAAGGGTGATTGCTGGGGGCTGCCGGGCAGGACTGGGCTGAGCTTTGCCCCCAGTCCCAGTTTGGATCCGGGATTCCCGAATTGTTTGTGCCGGGTAATGTCCTGACGGAGGGCAGTGAGAGCTGCCAGGCACTCCAACCTCTGGTTCGTGTTGTGCCAGTCCTGGGGCCTGGAGGGGATTCCAGAGGGGAATGCGCCCTCGGGAACACAACTGGATCCAGAATTAATCCTCTCTGAACTCATTCATGCCGGGTCTGTTTTGGGATTGCTGCAAAAGGCCGGTGTTAACACAAACAGCACAAATTTGGGGTGAGAATGAGGGAACAGCTTCTATAAAATCTGAGAACGAAGGGAAATGAGTTCGTCCCTTCAGTTTTGTCCCTCCTGCCTCTCCAGAAGACCAAGTGGCGCAGGAGGCCAAGGAGGTGTTCCACAGCTACGTCTTCTACCGCTACCAGCAGGAGCGCGAGGAGCGTGGGGCTGAGGTGCCGCCGGACCCGGAGATCGAGCAGATCCAGCAGGACCTGGAGAGGTAAATCAGTAAATCCCCGTCCCCAGCCCCAATCCCGAGCAGGGCCACGCTCTGGAGCCTGCCCTGACTCCCTGCTCGCCCGGCAGCACCGGCAGCCAGGTGGGGCAGCGCTTGGCCATCATCGGCGACGACATCTACAAGCGCTACGACGCCGATTTCCGCGCCATGCTGGAGAGCCTGCAGCCCACGCCCAGCAACGCCTACGAGCATTTCACCAAAATCGCCTCCAGGTAACGCCCCCGGGGCTGGGAGCTCTCCCTGGGGGGAAAGGGGAGGTCAGGGGTGGGCAGTGCTGTGGTTAAACCCCGCTCTGTCCGTTCATGCTTCGCCCTCCGGCCCTGGCCGAGCTCCCTGGGGTGATTCCTGTGTTTTCTGCCTGTCTGCTCCTCCTCCCATGCACTGCTTGGGTCATTTCCCTTCCCAGGAATCCCAGTCCTTGCACAGCTGGCTGAGGTCACTCGGGGATGTGCCTGGGCCACCCAGCCTGGGACAGTCCCAGCTCTCCTTAAGGGGCACTGCCAGCCCTGCACCTGCTGCTGGTCCTGCTGTCCCTTTCTCCAGGCTGGGATACCCCAGGGAACAACCCCAGCCCCTCTGGAGGTGGGATGGTCACAGGAATCATGGAATGGTTTGGGTTGGAGGGATCTTGAACATCATCTCACTCCAACCCCCTGCCATGGCAGATGCCACACATGAGACCAGGGCTCAGGGCCCACCCAGCCTGGTCCACATGGATACCTCGGGATGGGCTGGCAGGGCCTGCAGGTGACACTCAGAGCCTCCTGTAGGTGACACCCAGAGCCTGATGCAGGTGACACTCAGAGCCTGGTGCATGTGACACCAGAGCCTTGTGCAGGTGACACCAAGAGCCTGATGCAGGTGACAGCCAGAGCCTCCTGCAGGTGACAGCCAGAACCTGGTACAGGTGACACTCAGAGCCTCCTGTAGGTGACACCCAGAACCTGGTACAGGTGACACTCAGAGCCTGGTGCAGGTGACACTCAGAGCCTGGTACAGGTGACACCCAGAGCCTGCAGGTGACACCAAGAGCCTGGTGCAGGTGACAGGCAGAGCCTCCTGCAGGTGACAGGCAGAGCCTCCTGCAGGTGACACCCAGGGCCTGGTGCAGGTGACACCCAGAGCCTGATGCATGTGACACCAGAGCCTTGTGCAGGTGACACCAAGAGCCTGGTGCAGGTGACAGGCAGAGCCTCCTGCAGGTGACACCCAGGGCCTGGTGCAGGTGACACCCAGGGCCTTGTGCAAGTGACACCTAGAGCCTGATGCAGGTCACAGTGTTCCTGTCACTCCTCCGAGCAGCCCTGGCTGTGACAGCCCTGTCCCCACGCTCTCCCCTCAGTGTTTGTGTCCAATTCCTCCTTTTCTCCGGTGTTTGTGTTTAACTCCTTCCTCTCTGTCCTTCTGCTGCTCCCCTGGAAGCCGCGCTGGCTGAGGCGGCAATGCACACAGGTAAATTAAATTAAATTAACCCCCGTCTCTGTCGCTGTCACACGCAGGTAAATTAATCCCTGTTCCCCTCCTTGTCACACCCAGGTAAATTAAATTAACCCCATCCCTCCTCTTGTCACAGTCAGGTAAATTAACCCCTGTCCCTGTCACACTCAGGTAAATTAACCCCTGTCCCTGTCACACTCAGGTGAATTAACCCCTGTTCCTTCCCTTATCAAACTCAGGTACAACTTGGGGCTGTTTCCTCTTTCCCTGACCCCACTGCCCTTGGCTTGGGCAACCCTTCCAGTGAAAACACTTTCTCTACTATCCAACTTAAACATTTCCTGGTGCATTTTGGGGCCATTTCCTCTTGTCCTGACCCCACTGCTCAAGGTCCTCCTGCCTGGGCAGCAGCACCAGGTCTGGGCAAGCCTTCCAGTGAAAAATTTTTCCTAATATCCAAACTAAACATTCCCTGGAGTAAANCTTAATTAACCCCTGTCCCTGTCACACTCAGGTGAATTAACCCCTGTCCCTGTCACACTCAGGTGAATTAACCCCTGTCCCTCCCCTTATCAAACTCAGGTACAACTTGGGGCTGTTTCCTCTTTCCCTGACCCCACTGCCCTTGGCTTGGGCAACCCTTCCAGTGAAAAAACTTTCCCTAATATCCAACT
>VYZT01063902.1:705-50753 GCA_013400735.1 Pomatostomus ruficeps
TTAATCTTTATTTTTTACTGTGCTTTTCCAATCAATAATCACATAATCAGAGAACAGTTGATGTTGGAAGGCAGCTGTGAGGATTGCCTGGTCCAAACCTCCTGCTCCAAGAACAATCAGTTAGAAAGCTTTGCCAGGATCACATTCAGCTGGGCTTTGGATATCTCCAAGCATAGTAACTCCACAACCCCATCAGGGAGTCTATTCCAGTGTGTGGTCACTCTGACAGGAAAAAGCTTTCTTCAGTTTAAAGATGTTTCCTACATCTCAGTTCATGTCTGGTGCCTCTCACAATGTCACGAGGCACTACTGAGGAGTCTGGCACTGCCCTCCCTAAAATCAACCTCTCCTCAGGTACTGACACACACCCCCTAGAGACACCCCCCTCTCTGGGCCTTCTCTTCTCCTGACTGAACAGTCCCAGCCCTTTCAGACTCTCCCGAAATGACAGCTGCTCCAGTCTCTTAAATCATCTATGGGACCCTTCATTGAATCACACTCTGGTACATCCATGTCTCACTTGTACTGCCAAACATTAAAAAACATATTTTTAATCTATTTCCCATCCCTTGGAACAGAAATAAGTAAATATTTCTTTTAGGCACACAGATGTTACTGATCATTGATGAGCACATAAAGTTTACTTTGGAAAACATGATTTAAATACCCAAGATTTTTCTCTAGAATCTGTAAAAATAAAATTGAACAAAATCTGGGAAGTCTATACTGACCATGTTGATCATATTTTAAAAGGAATAGGTATTATAAAACATGCTTAGCTAATTTAAAAATGTCATTCTATTGTAAGATATGGTTATACATCTAGACAATCATGTCCAGTGAAAAGGGCTTCTAAGAAGGGTAACAAAAAAGTATGACAGAGTTTTCTTTACTTGCAATAATATTTCTATAACATTTAATTCTACAAAATGCAGACTGTTCCAATGTAACATTTTCTAGTTGAAACATATTAACACACTTACAAAATTTTAAAGAAAATTAAAATATTCTCATATTTCTTTTCCCTTCTCTGTTAGAGAGAAATAAAATACTTACAAGTATTTAGTTTTAAAGATGTTTTTGGAAAAAAAATAAACCTCCAATATACTACAGATCTTTTTCAAAATAAAGCTTTTGGCCATCAGTTCCTCGGAATTTAATAGGAAATGCAGCTGCAATTTACCTTGTATATCTGCAGCAGCACATCTGTCCAGGCTCGTTTGCTCATTGTCTCAAATGTGCTGTCCTCCAGAACGAAAATGCGCCTGCCACTTAATCTGCCTGAGCTTCTCATGCTTCCTCTCTTCACTTCAGCTGTGAAACACTTCAGATAAAAGGATGGGAATTTCTTTTTCATATTCATTTCAGCAGTTTGGATAGGAAATTCACAACAGGACAATAATGAATCAATGGCATAAATGGCTGATAACATCTACTATAGTGCAACAGTGGCCAAATTCAGTACCATTTTCTGTTTGCTGCTATCTCAGGAATAAGAACCATAATACAGCATTGACAGGAGTTGAAAGCAGCAATCAGGAAACAGGGAAAACATACAAAATATTTTTTAGAAAAGTAAAAATCTGTATGATTGGATATCTACTTTAAAACATATCTATTGGACGTTAATATCAGAAGGAAAGGAAAAAAACCAGGAGAGACCAATGTAAATGTTCGAGTCAGCTTAAATTCCTACTTAGTCTCACACATGTGCTCAGATTTATGCAATCCAAAACAGTCACCACAGTAAGAACACTCATGGCCCACCAAGAACTTCCACTAGTGTTCAAAGGTCTGCAACTGAGCACGTGGGCTTTGTTAAAAAAAGGAAAAACACCAACCCTACCTACCCTAAGTCCAGTATTCACTTCAGTCCATATCTTATAATCTTCAGGTGAAAGCAGAAATTCTGGCATAACATGAGAAAGATATGCTCCTTGGCTTCTGAAATCATGAAGCAGGAAAAGTTAACAGGCAGGAAAGACAATTACTTTTAAGAGAAATCCAAGTTTTTCAAGTTGTTCAACCTGTGTGTAATCTCCTGTGTGTTCTATCTGAATAGCCTCTGGACCAGTGATCCAGCTCAATTAATTGCTTTAGATGAGCTTCATGAAGAGAAGCTCAGGTTCAATTCCTATTCCTACAATTACACACTGAAAGAAAATACAACTCTGGTCAGATTGGCTTCTTTATGAGCATTGCTCCTCCATAAAGGGTTTATTATAACACAAAGCATCAAAACAAAAAATATCCTATTCCACGTGAAAGCCAAATAACCAGTGTTGCATAACATCAGCAGGATTAAAACTTGCTGATGCTTTTATCTGTCTGCAGTTTCATATTTACAAATGATACTGGAAGTCTTATGGGTGTAAGCAACGATATTTCAGAACTCTCAATGGACTTGCCATCTCTTCTCAAGTTGCTAATAAATGCAACAAGAAAAGTAATTGCTGTAACAAAAGGCAACTTCATTTGACTCCAAAAAAGTTAATTTCCAAGTGAGGAAACACTTTATCTCAAATGACACAGTTTAAACAAATGTGTTGGAAAGAAGGGAAAACAATGTAGAATTTTGAAGTTTATTTTTCTCAGGAGAGCAGAAAAGCTTCCTGGGTTTTAGGTCAGGAAGATCATCATAGCATATCCAGATTTAAATTGCACTCTGAGTTTTGAAAATGGTTAATGTGAATAAAAGTTAAACTAGCATTTCTTCTTATATAACCAGCCTTTCATTCAAATGAAATGATCATACTTTTCCAGTACCATCCAGTCCAAAATAAATTTAATTTGTACATTAAAAGTCAAATATCACAATTTTTAATTAGGATCATGACAAGTTATTACGCTTCTCACAGAATTACATTTTTCTAGTAAGAGTACAATTTCATTTTCCATATTTTACTTGGAAAATTATTCTTTATCTTTTAAATTATTGGAATGTCAAGTTCCATACAATTATCTAGGATATTTTTAAAAACAAAAATATTTTATTCAAGGACTCAAAAATAGCATCACGTTAGTAGTCTGATTCTAAAACTCACAATGTCTGAAATTCCCATTTTCCACTAACCCATAGACTCTGTCTCATGAAATCCCTTTTAAACTCCTCCCAAATGAAAAAAGATGAAAGCTATACAGTATCAATCTTTTCAGGTGTTCTATCTTTTTTTATATATTTTTACTTCGTAAGTACAAGGGAACAGGTGTAATCTACAATTTTCAATCCAAGGAAAGCTATATAACAAGGTTATATATCATCATAGTAAAGCCCTGTATAACTGAATGTTCTTGTAATTGGCTGCATTTTGCTACTGAGGAACACTTAAAAAACTCCTCTCTGTTCAGGTTAATATTTAACATGATGCCAGTTCTCCAAGATCAATGCCTTCACACTGTTAAGACATTTTTGCTCAAGACACAGGGCTTGGAACAACTTGGGTTTTACTGTAAAATATCCAAGCTTTTCCTTTAGTGCTGTGGTAATGCACCAAGGAAACCTTCTGAGTGCAAACTGATACTTGGAATGTTGCATGAAACACTGAGCACCATCCACCTGCTTTGGAAAGGGGAAAATCTGAAATAAAAATTATGCTTGATTTGAACCACGCTGACCAGAAAGTAGTGGTTGGTACAAGAAAGCCAAGAACTATCTGCTGACTTTCCACAAAGCACAGCGAACGTGCAGGGAGAGCAGATCACAGATAAGTTACTCATATCTCAGCTGGCTTTAGATGTCTTTCTATCATTACACAGTCATGCCAGCAGTGCAGATGTCAGACATTTTTGTACTATGGTCTATAAACACCTGTGAAGAAATGCAAATATTCTAGATGATCCTAAAATGCACAAGTAGGAAAAGTAGATCCATAAATTAGGGCCATGAAGAAATCTTACAGAATTCACACAAACTAGGAGAGGCAGAAAACTAACAGGTAATGTCAAGCACAAAATGAGCACCAATTTAATTATATAAGATTGGAAAAGATTGGAAAAGACCTCCAAGATCATCAAAATACATATTGGCAAAGGAGTCCAGCTAGAAATGCTTTTCTATGAAAACCTGTGATGTTTTTTGAGGATTGTTACGGATTACTGCTTCATGTCTAATCAATTGACCTCAACAACCATCAGTCGTCAATGCATTCGTGTACAGAGGCACTGCACTTAGCCTTGACCACCTGGCTGCCGCTTCATTTCTGTTCTGAATACATCCATGACTTAACAACCAAAGCTCAGTAAAACTGGAGGCTTTTATTAAAATTTAGCTATTAAAGAGCTTTAAAAAAATTCCCTAGAAACACTTAAGTATTTCTTTCCAATTGCTGTTGTTTTTAGTAAAAAGGGTTGGGATGCACTTGCTCCAAAACTCATGATTGTAAAGTATTCAAAAAACATCATTTATGCTAATTTCAAGATTCCTAGATTCCTGGAACATCTCAATGGGAAGACCGCACATAAGAGTCATCAGGCTCCACTAAAAGCATCAGTGGAATGGTGAGATCATTAATGAAAAACTTGATCTGACTGTCTAATGAGTCTGTCTGGGGAATGAGGCTGAGAGCCACCTTTTGCAATTAAGGAAGTAGAGTTCCTGTGGAATTCCTGTGTTGGATATAAGCTCACCAAAGGATGCTTTGATTAGTGTAAACCACAGATAACCTTGGTAAAAATAAATGCAAGGTTAAAACACATAAATCTTATCCCACAAAAAGTATAAAGGAAACCCTAAACCCACTATATACCACTCAGTTAGAATTATGCTTGAAGTATGCTAATTAATCAAAATGGAAAGGAAGGGTGCAAGCATGGATAGCTCATCACGCTTGTACTTACTTAAGGAAAGAAAGCAACTCAGAATGCTGCCAGTGGAGATGGAACATTCGTTCTACTGGGTCAAGGGGCAGGGACTGGCTCGCTGCAATGCCTGGTATTGGTTGTCCATTCAGGTGCAATAACATCTCATAAAAACCCTTATCTTTGTCAAGCTTTCGTTTAAAATTCTTCTCTTGTGAAACAGTTAGCTGGACTATACACACATCACTAGGAGAGAAAAAGCCTTTGATATTATTCTTCTAAATGGACAAAATGAGCTACAATTATTTGTATCACAGTGCTAATTTAACAAACCATGAATTAAAAACAGCAGCAAGGAAGGTTGAAAAGTACAGCACTTTTTCATCTTTACAGAGCTTTCAGAATAAAGTAAGAATTTTGAACTGCATAGAATATTTATTCCTTCGTAAATAAAAGCTTTCTGCCAAACACAACTTGGATTTTTATCATATTTATAAATGTCTATGTGATTGTGTCCCAGGAGAGTGGCTTCTTCACTATTTAGTACCAAACCAGATAAGATCAACCAAGTGATGCCACCACAACTGATATATTTCCAGGGTGTTTACAAGACTCTTGATTATAAAATATTCTTTCTCATCCGTTTCTCGATCTTTAGATTATGTGGGGAAAAAAGACATATTGTTAAAGCACTTACTTATGCCACCAAAGAAGGGACAAAGGCTAGAACTGTGATCACTCTGTGAGGAGAATCAATTTCAGTTAAGAAGGTGGCATATAGTTGGAACTGCATATTTAACACACACCGCATTGTGATACGCAGTATCATAGCTGAAAATGTATTTTAGAAAGTAAAAAATAACACCTGGATGACATTTCCATGTAAGCACCACAGAGAAGCTACAATTTTAATAGAAAGCTGTGCATTAGAGCGTGCTTATATTCCTCAGATGATATCCAAACCACTTGAGGAGATCTGTTAGCATGTTACGAGGCAGACAGGAGTCAGCTGTAAGCAGACAAGAATTACCGTCTCAGTGAATAAGGGACTGAAATGGGATTCTGTCCCTTAGACCAGCCAAAGAGCGTGAACCAACTCCTCACAGCAGTCAGGGTCTTTTGAAAGAAGTTGTATTCCTCCTTATCCTCATCAGGAAAAAATGATAATTCGTGTTCGCTTCCTCTCCTGTCACTTTGACTGTCAGCTTCACTCTCTTCACTCGTTTCTTCACTCTCTTCACTTACATATTCATCACTCTCACTTTCAAAACTGGTACTCTCTGAATGACACACAAAAAAAAATCCAGAAAGATTTCTTATTTCCCCATTTTTGTCTAGTACAAAATATTTAACACATAATTGTTTTCAAAGAATGGAAAACTGTCAGACAACAAATGATCAAGTTATTTTAGGAAAAAACAATTTAAAATACAAGTAAATGTTTTAGGAATAGAACAAATGATATACTGAAATCTAATCTCACTTTCAGAAAAAAGCATTACCCAATCAGCGAAAAATAAATTCAGGAATGGCTTACAAAGCTACAGCCAGCACTCCACACAGCTCCAACAGACACAGCTTTGCCTGTCAGTCTCTGCTAGTTCACTTTAACAGTTATTGTATAGATATAACCTCCCGTACATCTATGAGCCTTTGGACTTTTCTCCCCTCTGCTAGGCTTTCTCACTCCTAAATTCTGATCTGCTCATAACTCATATATTTTAATAACTATTAGTTGTTAGCATCAATAACAGTATCATTGCACAAAAAGGTAACGAAGAAAAGAAACAAATAACTTAGGTGACTCCATCCTTGAAGATGTATTTTAATACCACTTTTGCAGTTTCATTACATGATGCAAAAAAAAAAAAAAATTAATTAATACTTTTGTAAATAAAAAAAATCTTAATGGAATTTAAGAAGAAAAAAACAATACAATGTGGAGAAAAGAGGCTCATTCTTTATAAGATCATTGATTTTAAGTGTTGTGCTATACCTGATAGAGAATCTTCATAGCTTGAGCCAGTAGTTGCACCAAAAGAACTTGAGGAAAAACTATGTGAAGGTGATTGTGGTGTAAAACATGGCTGTAGGACAACTTCTCCAGCGTTCAAGTCTTTATTGTCTGTAAAACAAGATTCAAGCTGCAGTTGAGAAAATGTATTTTACTGTCTGTGCCTTTACAAATTATAATTTAATGTCTACTTCTATGTTTTTCTACTTCATGCTTCAATTAATCAAGTAGCAATTCTCATTTGACTCATGAAAATCTTACTTTGGTCATTAGACTTGGGTCCAGAAAAAATTTAATGCATTTTTTTTCCATTAATTGTATATTTTACAGGATGCATCTTTCTACTTGCTGAAAAGCACCGATCAGAACAATGCTAATTCAAGAATCCTGTGTCATGGAACAAAACATTCTTAAGGACTTCTTGATGACAGCTGTGTAATGAGTCTCAGCACATCATTATCAAGCTCTTTCAGACGCAACAACACATACTTTGCAAGTCAAACTCAAAAGTAAACTTTATCAATCCATCAGTTCTGAAATAACAGATGTTCTGACATTCTCATGTTGGCCTAAGATAGGATTAGAGGACCCTCTGATGTCAGCCCAGAATAAAAGAGGCACCAAGTGTAGTTTCCAGGGAAGCAAACACACCACTAAGAGAAGGAAGAGCTCTGTGTAATTATCTTTTAACTTTTGATTGCTGGCACTGTTATTCTCATCACCTGTAGCAAGCAGAACAAGAGCACAGTGTCAGAGTGGAGGCAGAGCCTTCCTGGATACCTTGCAAAGCCCCTGTGTTGTATGGATATAGTTTGGTCACATCAAACACCAATCCACACCAACACAGTCTACACAAATCACAATAAACAGACTCAAGGAATTTAACAGTAATGACTTGCTTCAAAACTGATACAAACTGATGTGTGGACAAACTAATATGCAAGCAATGCAGGACAGAAATATCCCATTATTAATGGGAGATTATTTCTTACAAAATCATCACTCCTTTTTCGGCTTAATCCTCAAGGGATTAATCCTCAAGGGAAACCTACAAAGCATCTTTATAAAAAGATCTTGCAAAAATGGTCTATTGGTCACACAAAAAAAAAAAAAAAGAAAATTACACACAAATACAAGATAATACTTTTTTCCCCTTCCTATCTTCATTTAATTGTGCTATGATCCCTGAATGATGTGGTACCTATACCTATCTTCATGGGTGAAAAAAACCAAAGCTTTACCTGTCTTCTTGCTAATCACCATCTCAACTTCCCAAATAACAACTCTCTTTTCTCTTAAATATTCTGAGTAACACAGTTATTTTAAGTTAATGCAGTCTTAGAATTCAGTCTTTGATGCTAAATCTGTCTCAGACCTAAGGACTTCCTTGCTTACCTGAAAAACTTGTCTATTTCATGAAAATACATCAGATCCCATATACGGCTATTAAAAAAAATAATAATTTACCCCATATTGAACCTGCTTTAAGCAGGAGGTTGGAGTAGATGGCCCCCAGGGATCCCTTACAACCTGAATTATACGATGATCCCAATCTCTTCCCATAAGCAGAGCCACACACAAAGAGATTACAGATCCCTGAGGCAGCAGAGATGGGTCAGGAGGGGGGACACAGGCAGAGATACAGAGACAGAGGCAGGCAGGGAGATACTGCAGATAAAAACATTTCTGCTCTCTGACCACAGGCTTTCATTAGGCCTTATAAGATAGCTGTGCCCATCTCCCTTCAAGGACAAAAAACCCTGAAAAGTATTCCCAACAGGCAAAAAATGACTACATTTTAAAATAACATCATGTGGCTTTGTTCTCTTTTGCTTCCTTCATAACATATGATCATTGTCTATCAATACAATTCAAATTAAGTTAATTTGTTCTCTAATGTTTTGGCTGTTTTCTCTATTCATACGTTAAAGACTTCACAAAACATTCTGTAAGATTTCAGTTTGTTCAATATTTTTCAGTAAACATTAACTAATCCTTTATTTAACTTTTCTGCATTTTCAACAAGAAAACAGGTTTTAAAAATTTAACTACAGTATCCTCCTGCAATAAATGAGGGAAACTGCCATCTTGATGATCACATTCCTGTTATTACCCTGAAAACACTGATAACTCTAATGGACATAATATAATTTCAGAGGTAGAGTGTTGACTGCTTACTGCTTCTCCAGATGATTTTTTGATCAGAGCAGTGCAATGCCAAGTACGGGTATAGGGTAAGAAGACAATTGTCTGCTGTTGCAGCAACCATAAATGAGAACCTGTTGAAAACAAAACATAAAAGTTACCATTTTCTCTTTCCCAGTGGTAATCAAGATAGTCCAGCACAAGAACAAATGACAGAATGAAGGTGTCAGAACTCCTTCATTCTTCTCTAGTGGTTCAACAGATCACACAGGTGGGACTGCACCTATCGAAATGCTGAAGTTTAGAACAGTATTTCCACTTCTTACTTTTACTACAAGCAGGGGTTTATCATCAGTCTCAGAGTGTCAGCAGAGATTGCATGAAATAAATTAACTCTGTATTTCTAAAAAGAAAAATATAAACTACTAAAATTGCAACTGACATTAATAAGTCTCCTAAAGATGACTGCTAACTTGCTAAATAATATGTCCTATAACTTTTGACAAGGCAAGCTTTCTTGAAAAGCAACTTCTATTTTGATGTAGCGTTTATTCTATAAGACTTTACAGAAATGTCAAAATAAATATTTAAAAATAAATAGATTCAATTTAAAAACAATAAGATATTGACTGCAATTTCTGGAATATAATAGAAATTGATGTCCATGCTCCAATGTTCACTAGAGTGTCTGTGCTACCTGCAGCAGCTTTACTGACATCCAGCAATCCACCCTTTAACCCTCTTTTTTACTTCACCTCAGTCTCTCAGAGCGTAGTCAACAAGCAAATTATTGCCATCAATGCAACCCTGGGAGCCATCTGTATTTACATTCTTAGCTCATTGCAACTGACAGGTAATTAAACTGAGCTTAGTCCTATGTTATTAAATACCTGGGTTTGGAGTCCACATTTACTTATTAACCATCATTAATATTAATTAATTGTTTCAACTAAACTGTCAAAAATAAAAATGTATTTTAATAATTCAAACAGCATGCTGATATCCATCTTGCTTTAATATATTGAGAATTATGCATATTGAAAATATACCTTGCACAGAATAAATGAACATCTTTTCTATTTCATTTAAATGACAAGAGATAAATTTATATTTATTGCAAATTTAGATTAAAAGATATCAAAAAACCTCTCAGATTAATTTATTTATAATACAACATAGTTAGATTGTACTGGGTTTTTTTGTGGAATAAAATAATCAAGGAAAACAGAAATGTTTTTAAAGTAACATAAAGTAGTTTTGTTTCCTCTTTCATACTTGCCTTTCCAAACACAACATTCTTGGATATCGCTTTCAAGGCAACTTTAATAAAAACAGAAAGGTTCCAACAAAATCCATAGCCATCTTTGTCACCTGTTAAATATTCCAATTGGGATTCCCATTTGATAGCTAACAGTCATTTAAGTAAATAATCCAGCTCTGCCAGGCTTTGGTTTGCTCTTAGGAAATGTCAATCCTACTGGAACTTGGCTGGGGGCAAGGCAAATCTCCGGAGATTTGCACCTTGCAGCATAATATCTCTTGTAGCAAACTTCATTTTTTGTGCTTTTATTCAGCAAAAGAATCTCAGCAGCAGGGCCTCAGCAGGACAGGTGGCTGTGAGAGGCACATCTACACCCAGCCATGTGCACAAAATGTACATTTGTACATGCTCAAAACAAGTGTCAGGGCTTGTTTGTTCTACCTTTACCGAGCCCTTTAAAGACACACAGGATCAATAACTACAACACAGAAAAGTTTACCAACTTCCAGCTCATGACTGTGCTGTGATAAATGACAACTCTCAATACTCTGCAGGCACACAGGTGAGCTTCAGACAACTGAATTAGGGGCAGGAGGGGAAGAAAGCTGTACAGTGGTTAAGTAAAGACAGCTCTCAAGTTACATGAAAGTAACTCTGATGTCTGCATTATTGGAGTCAGTCAACTTCCTGATTTCTCAGTTTGAGGTGAGCACCTCAGCCATCTCCATCCTAAATGCCAGTTTGAGATTTGGGGAAATTTCATTCATGCTCTGATTTGCACAGTAATGTAACACAGGCCAGTGTGCTTGAGAACAACTGCAGTACACCTGAACCATTTACACAAATTCCATGAGTGAAACTACTCAGAGCAAAGGTGGCAACTGTACAATGTAGGATTTAAAGAAGAGCCACACAACAGAACATCTGTGTACAAATAGACCCCTCGGAGCTGGTGATGCTGTTGCAAGCGAAGCTCCTCCCTGTTCCAAGGCTGTGCCTCGTTGGCTGCTGTGGTAACACGGTAAGAGATATGAATACACCCAGCCAACAGCAAACTCTGAGGGGATATAATGCAAATATTGAGGAGGAGTGGATGGATCCTACAAGTCAACAATGCTTCTGCAGCTGATATGGATCATAAGGTCTTAACTTCCATGACAGTGGCTGCAGTGAGCATGAGGTGCTGGAGGGCAGGACTGAAGGATGAAGAAGGGACTGAAGAAGCTGCTGCATGGGGAGAGACTGAGAGGTGTGAATGTTCAGCCAGGAGGAAAGGCGGCTCAGGGGGATCTTGTCTATGTGCACAAATATCTGATGGGAGGGAGTAAGGGCGAGGGAGACTTCCTAGTGATGCGGAGTGAAACCACAAAAGGCAAAGGGTGTCGATGTCGCACTGTATGGACACAAACACACGTAGCCGACCAGGCCGAGGAGCCAAAAAGGAGAGCCAAAAGAGAGAGCCAAATGAGAGAGCCAAATGAGCCAAAGGAGCGTCCAAAAGGGCGAGGGCAGAACCCTCTGACCTTTATTTATATGTTCTTAGAAATCACCGTGGATTGGAGGTAGAAATTACCACCTCTCAATCACACTGGTCAAAGGACAAATCCATCACATGTCTCCGCCCAGGAGAATGGAATGAAAACAACAAGGACAGTTAGCAAAAACATGGCCATGTTTACAACAGCATGCGTGAGAAAGTATTACAGCAAAGAGAAACATTGAAAAACTGCAAAACTCAGGACCACAAAAGGGTACAAACTGAAATACAGGAAATTTTATCTCATCATAAGAGGAAAAAAAACAAACCAAAACCAAAGCCATGAGAGTGGCTAAACACTGGATAAGTCTGCCCAGAGAAGGTTATGGAGTCTCATCCTTGAAGATACTAAGAAATCAACTGGGCAATAGAGTTGATTCTTTGAAGAGGGGACAAGATGATCTCTGGAAGGTCTTTCCAACCTCAGGCATTTTGTGATAATAAATATCAACTCCTTTATTGGCCAGCTGTTCGCTTACCATCAGTAAGTATTGTAATATAGCATTTTCCCAGAAGTGATATTTGAAAGGAAAATTCAGCAATGGGTCTGTACCTAAAGAATTCATCTGAGATTCAAATGATGCCACTCTATTCACAAGGACACATGACAGAAAAGTGAAGGTGCTAGGAGCTAAGTATTTATTATATGCCTTTCAGGAACTGAGACAGAGGGCACCAGACAGAAAAGCACTGCACACTTGCATACAAATATGGAAGAGAGATTACAAAGACATGGAAATTCTCTATGTGTAGAAGCGTCTTCTACCACCGACCTTTACTTACAACATCATTAATGAAATGATGTTACAAAACCAGAAGTCTTGTACAACACATTTATTTTGTATTTACAGTAGAGTTTAACTAAATAATAGAAAAGTCTGTATTATTCTATTGGAATGAAAGGTACCTGTATTGCTAGCAAATGTGAAATCACTAAGTATGTTAAATTATTCAGTGTATTTGGTTTTATAATGCTTACTAAAGCAAGTAAAAAACTTGTTATTTACATGAACCATCATTGCCACTGCTATTCCAGTGTTTATTCCCCAATGTGTATTTCCAAAGAACACAGAACAAGAGAATGGCCATTAAATATATTGTGTTTACCAACATTTGAAACCTGCTGATCACCAAAAGTAAAGCTCCAACGGTGATGACAAAAAATACCATTCAACACTGTAAAAGAAAGTTTATATAAGAAGTTCTTTCACTTCTCTTAAAGTGATTCTGATTTCTTTTCATTAATTTCTTTGTTTTAATGTTTGTGGAAAGACAAAAGAACCCAAATCAAAATATATTTATTCATTTTAATTTGCTGTATAGCATTTCAGATGTTTCCTAAGTACAAACAAGTGATTTGTTTTGTATCAGTGTAGCCCAAATGTTCTCAGAATGTAAGCATGGTTAAATAACCCTTCTTCAATAGCATTCATTACAAGATGTAGAACATCACTAAATTTCTAATGAGAAAGATTCCAAATCCATTAGCATCTAACTGACAAGTTCCTCTAGTAACATTGTTTGGGTAAATTAAAAAAAATATTTGAGGGAAGCTCACACTGCCAGTTCAGGAAACAAAACAAATTCCTTGCAGAATTGGTTAGTGACAAAAGAAAACTTAAGAGTGTGGCATTTTACAGATCTTTAAGAAAAAAGAACAAGTCAGATGCAGGGAAGCTGCAATTTAAACATCAGTAAAGACCTCAAAAATCCTAGCAGAGATCCAAAGATGATGGAACAGGAAGAAAGATGAAAAGATAAACCATGCCAGCTCTGCCATTACTATTCACAAATGCTCAGTTTCCCAACCTGAAGGGGTTATCCTTTGCAGCAGGAGCTCAGGCTTCCCCAGCAACCAACATAATACAACAATGAATAGTGGCTGACACATAATTTCACACTATATGTAAGACTCATAGCTGGCAAAACATCCACATTTTTTTCCAGTAACAGCAGTGACGTTTGCATTTAATTCCTGAATAACAGATGCTTCAGCTGTCAGGGACCCTCACAATGGCGGAAAGCCACAAGCACAGAAAAGAACAGGAGTGATTAATGGGTTTGGACCATCCTGGTTTTCAAAAGCGTTCACAACTATCTGAGCTAAAATGCCAATATATTCTAAGGTCAGATGAATGCTGCAAAGCAGCATGCAAATATCAGGAACTCCAATGTTTTCTAGCTCCCTGCTTTCTCAGAATGGAAACGATACTGAAAGAAATTGACAGCTCCTGCTCTCCCAGGCGTGCCAGCAGAATACATGGATTTGACATTTGCCAGCAGTGCCTATTAAAGAGCTGCATGGTTTGGGCACGTTTCCCAAGAGCAAAGGGAACGTTTTTCCCTGAGAGACACAGATCTGATGGAATATCAAAACAACTGGAACCAATCCATAATTGGGTTAGTGAGTGTGCCTCAGATCCATCATATTGTTATTAGAGGCTAAATTCCCTGACATTCTCTCTTCCTGAAGTTCCAGCCATGAATAATGTGAATAAATTCAGAAATTTCATGAGTTTCCACAACTTCCCAGTGGGAGAGGGAAAGGAAATGGAGAACTGTAGAACATGGGAGGAAAAGACCTCAGCACACTTGGGTCATCAATGACACAGCAATTTATCTACACCACATGTGGGGGATTTTAGTATATTTTGCTGCCCAGGGCACCATTTTCTTTGATTGTATGACACAACAGGTACCTGTTGTTTGCTACTTATTTTTAGAAATAGTAAGTTAAATGTTATTTCAATCGAGATGGCAGAAAACTTTCTTTTCTGTTAAATTCTTTGTATAATCATCAAATTAAAATATATAATAACAATAATCAGAGAAAAATACATAAACATGCCATGTTCTCAGAGAGGTTTTTTTTGTGAAATATCTGTCATAGCTAAATATTAGTCCCATTTATTAAATACTTGCTCAAGATATTCTTAGATTTTGTTATCTTTTACTTCTGAATTCCTATTAGTCCTATGCAAGGAAGTGTCATTTATTCTTGCTTTGGAGTCAAAGAAGCAAAAAGGAAGCATAAAGATTTAAAGTAATATTAGAAATTAACTGCAAATTCTCATTTAATGCAGTCATTAAAAGAACATTAATGCACTTTCGTATGTTCCATTTAACAGAATCTGTGCACAGAGTAAATTATTGTATAAATGACAACCACATATCTCTTCAGTTTTCTTTTACAGTTACATTTAATATTGCTTTGTTATAAAAAATGATTGCCTGTCATCTTTCAGATGTTTTCTGTAAAGCAGCCAAATTTAACATTATCTATTCTCTAGCCAGCACTCACTCTGTTTTAAAGCAAAAAAGTGATTATTATTATTATTTAGGACTAAGTATGGGTGATGTGAATCAATCCTACTGACATTTTAGATCTGAATTTAGAAAACCAAAAGCAGAGCATAAGTAAAGTGTATTGGGTTTGCCTGGCCAGGTTTTGGTAGTGGGGGGGCTCCAGGGGTGGCTTTGAGAAGCTGCTGGAAGCTTCCTCACGTCCACCAGAGGCAATAATAGCCACCTCCAAGGCAGGATGTGCCACTGGCCAAGGCTGGGCCAACCAGAAATGGTGGCAACCCCTCTGGGATAATGTACTTAAGAATTAAACCAAAGTTATTGCGCAGCTGTAATTGCAGCCAGAGAAGAGCAGAGTGAGAATATGTGAGAGGAGCAGCCCTGCGGACACCGAGGTCAGTGCAGAAGGAGGGGCAGGAGCTGCTCCAGGTGCCAGAGCTGAGATTCCCCTGCAGCCCCTGGTGAGACCGTGGTGAGGCAGCTCTGTCCCTGCAGCCCATGGGGAACCACAGGAAGGCAGAGATCCACCCCCAGCCCGTGGAGAAGCTCCATGCCAGAGCAGGTGGGTGCTGAGACGAGGCTCTCAGCCCACGGGAGGTCCGTGCTGGAACAGGCTCCTGGCAGGGACCTGCAGACCCACAGAGAGAGGAGTCCATGCTGGAGCAGGTTTCCTGGCAGGGCTCATGACCCCGTGGGGGACCCATGCTGGAGCAGACTGTGCCTGAAGAATTGACCCCACGGCAGAGGGACCCACACTGCAGCAGTTTGGGGAGGACTGTTGTCCATGGGATGGACTCACATTGGAGAAGTTCATGGAGAACTGTCTCCCAGGGGAGGGAGCCCATGATGGAGCAGGGGAAGGACTCCTGTCCCTGAGCAGAAGCAGAAACAACGTGTGATGAACTGACCATAACCTCTATTCCCTGTCTCCGTGTGCTGCTGGGGGAAGAGGTAGAGCTAGGAAGGAGGGAGGGGTAAGGAGAAGGTGTTTTTAAGGTTCTATTTTAGTTCCCATTATTTTGCTTTGATTTTGGTAGTAATAGACTTAATTACTATCTCCAATTCGAGTCTGTTTTGCCCATGATGGTATTTGGTGAGTGATCTCTCTCTATTCTTAGCTCATGAACTTTTCATATATCTTCTGTTCCCTTTCCTGCTGCAGAGGGGAGTGACAGAGAGGCTTTGGTGGGTGCCTGACATCCAGTCAGGGTCAATCCCTATAGAGCACTTGCCTCCTCAATACTCCTGCTTTGAAATATGCCTAGAACTAGTTCTGCTTAGAAGTTAAGGTTTTTCTTCTAAGTAGTTATAGAATATTCAACCTACCTTGACTTGCTTATTTTAATAAGAACCTCCCAAAACATAGAGTATGAGTTGGAGTTCAAAAGTTTAGTTCAAATCATTTTAAAGTACGTATTATCACTTTGAAAATGGAAATATAAAGAGAGAACACCTGACAAATTAATACATCTTCAGCAACAGATACTGTGAGGTTTCACGGCCTATTAAAGAGTCCAGGAACTTACTCAAGATCACTTAGCTTTTATAGGTGTTATAAAAGGTTATAGGTTTCATTGTTTTACTATTAAAGATCGAGAAGACCCTGAAATCTTGTCTTTCTAAAAGACTCAAATTAACAAAGCAGTTTAAATTCATTAGTTACACAGTTTGAAACAAATTGCTCAAATGCTCAGATAATTAGGTGAATCAGGCTTGAAGTTTGAACACGTTGCACAGGGCTCCCATGGGGGCTGGCAGGAATGAGGGGAAGATATGCAGAGAACAAGAAACTGCAGCCATATATTACTACAGAGTGCAGTATCCAAGCACAAAATAATACTAACATAATATAATAAATAATAATAATGGATGATAAATGTATCCAACCCTAGATAAATTATCATGGACTTTATTAGAAGAATGATGAAATGCTCAGGATTAGAGAATTGGATGCTTACTCAGACTCTTCTAACTGAAGGAAAGAATTCTTTCTGGTTATGATAAAAATAATTTCTTCTGAAAGCCAATATGAATAATATTACCACACTGACCAAAGACACACACATAATTTTTGATGATGTGTTATTTCATCCAGTTTTGCTCAGGTTTTGTATCACCTGCTCCTACAGCCCACACACTGCCCAACTGCTGATCAGGAAATCCCATAAACATCAGTAAACTGCTGTTATGAGTTCTATCCTTTAACAAATACTTTAGTTCTACATTTTAAAACCTAGCAGCAATTCTAAGATGATTTGACATTCTGGAGCATGAATTTTTTCACCCTCATGAGCAGGAATGAATGTTCATATTACTTAGATAACTTCTATTTGCTGTCTTTCTTTAAAGAATACATTCAGTTTGCCTTTAAATTGAGGATCATATTCTTTATTTCCTTTTAATGGCAAATATAGAAAAAATGTTATTACACAGGAGAAATTTTTATTTCTCTATAACAAGGTTTGAGAAGCTGCTAGTGCATCATATAAAAAGTTATTAAAACTAAATATTGTGCCTGCTCAGAAGCTATATTTCAGACTTCATCATGAGCTTGAATTATCCTTTTCTTGTAATTACAGCAAGCTTTAACACACATTTATGAATCACGCCCCACACAGTGATTAAATCTTAGAATTAAATAAAACAAATACGAAATAGATTCTTGGCTGACAACCTATACAGAAAAATATAAAATATTAACACAGCAAGCAGCAATAACTTAAAGGTCCATAACTCTTGCATCAAAAGAATATAAAATTCAGTTTTATGTTTATAAAAAAGCTTATTCTAAGCTGCCGGGTGGAATTATTTAACTCTCAAAATAGTTGCTTCACTGAAAATAGTAAATACAGGAATGACTTTTAATCACAACAGTGCCTATCTTTCTTCCTCTTGCACACACCCTCTCATCCCGTCTCTGGCAGAGATGAACGAGAGAGGAGTTACCAGGAAATATGAACGAGATCTTGAAACAAGACCTTAACATTGACCCTTAGATGAATTTTACCTTAAGGATCAAAGCTGAATTTTTTTAGTTTTGAATTGCAATTCAGTAAAAAAAAAAAAAAGAAATAAATAAATTTCTATCTTCCATTTTCACTTTTTTCACAGTGATTCTTGTGTTCCTTTTCCCAACCCTTGTGAGTTCTGTGTCTTATACTCAACTGTGTCAGTCCAGATCCTTCCCCCAGGGGAATGTGAGTTGCACACATTACCTGTTTTCTTCTTGATCAATGAAGAGCATTTCCCCTAAAAATGACATTGGCTTAGATGATCTGAAGCTGACACGGCAAATTAGTTCATTGCTTGTGCCATCTGATGAAAGAACAATGTCCTGTCCCTCTGGGAACTGCACAGAGAAAGGGTAAGTCCTGGTACCATCTGCAAGTTCAAGCTCAGGAAGTTTAACTCGAATTTGTGATTGCCTGTATTAAACATAAATAGTAGGGGTTTGCTGTCACAAGGTTGCAGTAATAGAGTTGGTTTGTAGATTCACACATTCACAAAACTCTTTCACAGTTGAATACAGAATAATAACTTCAGTTCTAAAGCATGAATCAAATGAAACTAATTAAAAAAATAAAATTCCCCCATCATTTAGATGCCTTAGTTTGTTTGCTTTGTATGTATCTGAATATGTTATGCTGACCCACAAAATCTCAGCATCCAAATGAAGAGGAATTTCTACTAACTGCTACAAAAGGCATAAAGAGGTTTCTGGAACTTAAAACTTTTAATATTCATTAAACTGCATTATTGCTTAAATAAGTTAAAGCAAGTTTTAAAATAGAAATATTAAGGGGAAATTTGTGAAGAAACTGAAGATGCTTTCCCCAGTTATGTGGTTATAGGTTTCAGTCTGAAATCAGAACAGCAGCCAGCCCAGGCCCGTGTGGAAGCCTTTTAGTTCCAACCACCGAGTTACTGACAACAGACAAATCATTTGATAAATCAGCACAGCTCAGACAAGATAAGACAATAACAATTTGAAGGTAATTTCATTAATTTACAACAAAAGGAAATCTTTGCTCTGATTCTAATATTGAAATGATACCTACACAAGCATAACAAACAAATATTACTGCTCTTTACAACTTACAAACAGGAAACTTGTATCTTAAAAATTCAAATAGCTACATAATATGAAGATTACAAAAGATTACAAAAAGGCTCTCTTTTAAATTCAAGTAACAGGATAAAGTGATCCACAGAAAAATAAAGATACGGATTTTTTATTGCAACAAGTGGCAGGATTAAAATATTTCTGCTGTCCTTTTCCATAAAACCTTACATATGAAGAAGGGAAAAAAAAATCACCAAAAAGTCCAACCCCACCAACTGTTTAAGAAGCTAAATCTCAAACCTGTGGAATAGAGAAAATAAAATAACAGAAAGATTTTATCTTATCACAATGTGAAAAACAGTAAAAAGGTATAAAACCTTCGTAGCTGGCTAAATGCAACAAAAAATCCTGGTAGGTCTCTGCTTTTCATTTTTTTGCTATCCATAGTAATTTTATATTTCTAATATAAATTCACAGAGTGAAGATATCAGAAGACAGACCCTTCATGAAGGAATGCTTGGGGACAAAACATGGGCTTGTTGAATGTACAATATTAATTACGTTAATATAAAGATGCAGATTCTTCTGCTGAGCAGAAAATTAATACTAACCTTCACAGACAAAAATCAATTCACTTTTTCAGAAGTGAACAAAACCAAGGATTATTCAGGGTTTCAGTAACAAGTTTACTTTCAGATTGTTACCTTATAAAATCCTGTGGAATGATGGTGACAACTCCTTCAGTTTCCACATCCAGAGGAACTGGCATCAGCATTAGAAAGGGGGGATGAAAATTTATTTTTGGTGACTTCAGCGTGCCAGACAATGTTAGTTTGTATTGTGAAGGATTATCCTTTAGATACAAGAATATTTCAGATGTGTATGTCCCAGGACAAGCTGTTGAAAAGGTTTAAATATATATATATTACCATAAATACAGGCATGTAAAAGACTTAGAGTAAGAAGTTTGGGGTTGGATTTTTTGTTTGTTATTAAAAATTTCTTTAAAAAATTAGTACTGCTTTCTTTCACAAAAAATGTAGTTTAACATAACATCAATATTGTATCAGAAGAATATTTATTAAGAAAGCTCAGAACATTTGCCTGTAGCAAATCAAAAATTCACGTTTTTTTAACTTGTCAGAATTTTTTCTGAGTTCTAACTGCAATAAATGAGTTTATTGCATTAATAATATAATTTCAATACAACAGCAGAATTTTAAGAATTGCAGTCACACTTTGAATTACATTAAGTGACACAGTGAATGCTTATTTTATAAAGGAGTGACTATTGGAAGTATTGACTGCCAAGACAAGGAAAAGGTGGTGCCTTAGGAGGGCAATTACGACACTTCAGAGATGGCTCCCAAACCTACAGTGTGGCCAGTAGCCCCACACAAACCAGCAGGAGGCTCCACCCTCCACTCAGAGCATTCCCCATTTCGGAGAATCATTCAGCTTGGAAAAGATCTGTAAGATCATCAAGTCCAACTGCAACCCTAACATTGCCAAATCCACGGAAAAAAAAGGGAAGGGATGACCAAATATCTTTCTCCAGGTGTTCTCTACAGTGCAGCTGGACACGACAACAGCAAAGACAAAGATTTCTTTGTGTTCTGCCCCTTCTCAGGCCACCTTGCTGCCTGCTGCAAGGCAGTTCTCTCTAGGATGGAAAAACACATTTTCTTTCACTGATGCAGGGACCAAAGTGCTTCCTCCCACAGCTGTTACACTGTGAAAATGATATTCCAAACCATGCAGTGCCAGTTACCCAACCTTCAGTCACTCCCACCTGCTGAAGAGCTTGCAAAACAAGCAATTTTGAGGGCAAACTAATGAACAGCTCCTGGATTTAGAAATAAATCTGCAATGGTGTGTTGTAAAACAACCCAAAATGTTTAATCTTTGAAGTTTTGAGAAAAAACACCACCTTTTCCTTTGATTCCCCTGATTAGGATCAGTATGGAAAGATCTTCACCTAACAGTTAAGATAGAAAAAAAAAATGTTTGTATTTTATGTATCTGTATGAAAACATACATGTCACTGAACAAAACACATGACAAGGTCTTCTGAGATTATCTCACATCATTCCTTTTACAGCCTGAGAAAGAGTTCTCACTGTTTATATAAAAAAGAAGAAAATCTAGTGTCTTCAAAGTACTTTGTCTTTCTCCCTTCCTGTAAGAGCTAATTTCCTAATGGAGGTGACAATGGAAGAGCGTCACCAGAACATGACCTTTGGATCCCTTAATTTCAGAACAGAAAACATGAAAATGGCAAAGTGAAAACCACCTTTAATGGGAAGCAGCTGCACTGTTTGCAACAGCTGACTAATTCCGTGTTAAATGGAAATCAACTTTAGGAGTCAATGTTGCTGAGGAGGCTAAAACGATTCTGCCTCTAGGTTTTGATACAACAGGAACACACCTTCCTCTGGCATTTAGCCCTTCTAGGAAGGAAAAGTGAGAGAGTATCAGAAAAAGTCATGGAGATGGATGAAGAGCCAAAGAGGGTATTTCTTACAAGCTTGTAAGAAAGGATGTTCTACAGAAGTTGCTCCCATGTACGAGCCTGTCCTGCAGCTGGGCTATAACTGAACCGTATTTCTGGTGTCCTCTCTTCATCCACATGTAGGACACAAGGTGAAGTGAACGGCCATAACCAACAAAGACCATAGGTATGGAACACAAAGAAGGAAGGAAAATAGCGGAGCACATGTCAGTACTGAAGAATGTGCAATTTTCACTAACTCACATTTTTAAATATTCATATTAATCATAGTTTCAAAGTTAGAAAATAGTAGCATTAAGCTTTTCTCATACAAACTTTCCATCTCTGCTTTCCATGCCAGAGAATCCCTGACTCACTCAAAGAGCAGAACAGACAGTGCCTGTCCTGCATCCCTGATCATTCTATGTTTGGCTCCACACGTTTTCTAACATCAAAATCTATCACAGCATATAAACTAATAAATTATTGCTTATGTCAGAGACACCAGGACATTGCAACACCATGATCCTTTTTAAACAGACACAAAGATAAAAAAAAAAAGTAAATTCCATCATTTATTAAGATTTGTTCATTATTTTGGAATGCCTAGGACCAATGTTTTCAGGATATTTTATGTTACATAAATTACTTTTAAATTAATTAGAAATATGTCCTGAACTGACAGCTGAAGACAAGAATTTATTCTACTCCTCACACCTTTCATGACCACTGTCAAAGCCTGGGCTGCTGTTAGCATTCTGATATGCCATTAATTTCTAGTCCAGCAGATGTAAAAATTTTCCTTAGGGATATTTGATGGTACTTAAAAATTTGTCAATCAAAATCTGCCAAGGGCTAACAGAATCTGTAGAATTATACAGGAAATATTTTCTCTTCTCCAGAAATATTAACACTATAATACCTTTCTAGAGTTTATGAGAAGAAAGGAAAAACACCATCTGCTCTTCTCACCCCCTTAAGTTCATATTAGATGGTTATGCAGTTCCTACATTTGTCTCCCAAAAGCTCATTTTTAGTTTAGTTGCCTTGGACCTTATGATAATTCAGGAGTTATTGCATCCATACCCCTTCAGCATAAATAGGTACCAATGAGCAATTTGCACACACTGAAATACAGACTTCAAAGCAGAAAAGCCACAGCTAGCTAGAAATCACAAGTGACCTACCAAAAAAAAAAAAAAAAAGAAGAAAAGAAAAAAAAAGAAATCAAAAGTAAACTAATAATTTCTTCACAGAAATTGTTAGAGGTCACAACTAGTTATATCTTGCTGTTGCAGAAAAAGAAAAGACCACACAACCAAAGTTGTCATTTGTCCCCATTACACAATCATCCCACTTTCCGGGGGTTCTGAACTCCTTGTAAGGGAACCCAAAAGCACAAATCCGTTGTAACTTCCTTTGCTGCAGATAAGTTTTTCCATATCACAATTAGTTATAGTGATAAATTTATTATACTGTTAATGCACTATACTATAAAACAACAGAAAAGGATCATATTAATAGATCTTCAGTTCTTGAAAATCTCTATTTTTAGAATACTTTTTTAACAGGTAACACCATTTTACCACACACATAAGCTCCTTCACATTTAATTAAACATTGCAGTTTACTATAGTATGTTGTACTCTGTCATAACTGCTGCAGCATATTTAAATAAATCACCCCAATGCACACTCAAAGGTCGTTTTAAGGTTTGTTCACCCCCACATACCATAACTTTCCAGTACAAGCTTGTGAAGGTGATTAGCACCCCATGTTCATTAACTAGGTCTCCTGTGTGGGTTTTGATGTATTTAATGCTCTCTTACAAGAGAGAGTAATGATATTCACTGAAGGTACAGCACAAGTAGGCTATAAATCATGGGAAAATACTTAGAACATTGAATTAAGGGTAATTGATCTTTACAGTTATTTATGATTTTCTGTAAACAAAAGATAAGGGAACACAGCAAAAATACAGATAACTTCAAATTACAGTAATTCATCAGTCTTATTTATGTATATACACATCTGCATTTACACATACAATTTATCCAGTATTTCAAAATATTGGCTTTTATTTTTATGCTGTTGTCTGCTTCACAGTCTGCAACAAACAAGCAACTCCAAGCAACACGTGCAGTTAAACACTGCTCTTGCATATTCACAACATTTACAGAACATTATTAAATAGTCTTCTCAATTTATCATAGAGTCATAGCAAGAGTCTTCTATCTATATTTTTCTTTATTTATATTACATTATTCCCAGTGCTTAATTGAGGTAAGAGATTTCACTGCTGTGATAAAGAATAACAGAAACAGCTTTCTTTAGGACAGGGATGCTCACTTGCTGGCTCAGGATCAGATCCAACTGACACAACAACTTTTCTTCCCATCGACAGTGCTACAGCCCCAAAAATACTGCACTGAATCTGCCAGCAGGACGCGGTTCTGTGGGTATCAGCTGCATTTGCTGGTGGGATTTATCAGCTCAAATACAGTGTTACACCCTAGGAATCTATGAATCTTGTATGTCATGTCTACCCTAAACACTTGGCTGAGAATAAAGTAGAATCCTAATTTTTCTGTTCTTCTGTTCCTTTCTGGAGTTATGTGGTTGATTACGATCTCCCTGCATGCTCTCAAGTTTTGTTAGAAATCTGTTTTACATATTTTTCTTAGGGACTCATTGTCTGAGCAGTCTACTCCAAAAAATACCATAGACAAGTGAATTTCTGTCTCATTAAGGCAGGAAATTTCTATTCTTATCTAAATTATGGCTGTTTAGAAAAAAGTTCACAAGCATTTCAAGTACCCTTGGAAAGCTTTAGTACCTAAGCCAGTCAACCTAAATACACCTGAAGGAGCAGCACGAACTGATACAGCTGTCCCAGTCCTTGCTGCTTTATGTGTGAAAAACCTGATGCTTTCTATGTGCAAAGCAGACTTTTCAAATAATGCAATTTCAAAAACAGTGATTCCATGCTTTTTGTTAGGTCTGCAGCTGTCTTATTTTCTCAGAACCAAAAAAAACCTTAAGTTGATCAAAACAAGTACTAGTATTGGTTCATCATAAAACCCCATTTAAACATACCTACGACATGGCCAATCTATAGAAGAATTCATCAAGTTACTTACGAGGGCAGAAGGACACAGCAATATTGACTTTTTCTCCTCTACCAAGATGTCCAGTCTTCAGACTAAATCTGAAAATACCATCATCTATATTTTTGTCTGCATCATCAAAATTCAATTTCCATGTCACACCCTCTTTCGAGATATTCTTCAGGACAAGGTCCTGTAAATATTTTCAGAAAAGGAGTAGATGTTGAAAGAGGGAAAGCAGCAAACACCAAGATACTTTTCACATTAGTGTCTCCTAAGCATTCTTTGTGCAAGCACACCAGAGGGACAGCAAGGCAGCACTAGAAGGCAATGAAGAACTCCGTTTATTATCTCTGTGAGGTGCAAAGGTGAGTGAGCCTACCTGCACAGACTAGATGCTTTCCAGTCACTCACCACATTCACAAAGAGAATACTTTCTCTCCAGAATGGAAAAACCTCATTTATGTGAAGTAAATAGATCAAAAGATCACAGTGGGAGTGCTTAGCCAAACAGAATGAGAATTTATTCCTGATAAAAATGAAGCACAGCAAGCACTAGACTCACATCTAGACTTACAGGTGGAGGTGCTGAAAATGGAAGAAGTTCAGAATAGGTTTTCAAAACCCATTCTTTCAATTCAATAAGATGACAGTGGAAACAAAAAAAAAATAAAATTAAATTCCTTTATCTCAGAGTTACTCTCTCAGCTTTTGAAGCATTCCTAGCTAGAAAGACGCCTTGATTTTATAGTATTATTGTTTCCTGAATGCATTTGAAAAAGCATTTCAAGTGTTTCCATTATTGCCAAAAATAATTTTTTATCATTTACAATCAAAGCACACAGGAATTAGAAACAAGAAATTATGTTATGGTATGTTTTGCATTCAAAAAAATTATCTCTGTTGCAAATATTCTATTTAATGCCCCCTTTTTCCCCCTATTAAGCCCTAAGTCTTGACAAGGAATTTTTTGGGAGAGTGTCAGTTGGCAAAGTCAGTACCACACAAGGCACTGGCACAACAGTTTCACTGTATGGCCCATCACGGCACAAATCAGTTGCATCCTGGCACCATCACTGTCTCATTTACTGGTATAGGCAGATGCAGAAAATCTTCAGAATTATTCTATTTATATCTATTTCTTACACAATTCATGGTCAATTTCTCGTGGTGTCCACACTTTCATATTGTCAGAGTGAGTACAAGCCAAATTTTAAATTTTGGAAAAGATTTATAGTGATTAAAAGACAAACATGACATCAGAAACTGAAGAAAATGACAATGACAATGTCATTACCTGAGTATTCAGACTCCCATCAGCAACATTGACACGCATGTTACTTGAATGTTGTTCGAATTTAAGTTCCATTGAGGAGAACTCCAACAGTGATTCAAATACTATTGGAAAAAAACAATTTAAAATGTTTACACAGCGTCATTTGACAAACATTTTCTCAAAGTACCTTAATAAAATCATTGTCTCTGCACATTTAGCAAAAAAGTATCTCCCCTTTTTGTTGCTCCTGTACTACACATGATCACTGTTATTTAACTTTGTCTTATTATGATTCTTTAGTCACATTAAAATTATTTAAATTTATGTATGTTACAGACTTATAGCACCTCTCCTTCATATCACGAGAGCCACATGATCTTCCCACTGCAGATGAATGCACTTACATCTCTGATGGTAATCATTAGACAAGACTTGGAAGATTTTATATAAAAAACAGCTTTTCTCCTAATTTCATAGAGCTGTAACAAAGAAATCATCACAAAGTATGAAGTTTTAAAGTGGGGGTTTAGAAAAACAAAGGTATGTGTTCCCACAGCCTCATCTTCTGGGAAACAACACTTGAACTGAACCTAGCAAGCACACAGCATCCTTTTATTAAAATCTGCAAGTCTGCTCCATGCCCAGTGTTGATCAATTCTCTCCCTAAAAAACCCAAAGACTTTCCTAATCAAATATATTACATTTTGTAAACAACAATACTATCTTTATTTCTCTAAATCACAAGTACATAAACTCTATAAGGTAATACTGTTTCAAAGTAGGAACACAATCTGCAGGAACCCTTCCACCAGTATGCAGCTACATCAGACACGAAGTCCTCAGCCCTCTCAGAAACTGCCTGTACCAGGAGAATGCAGCACAACTGAAACTCTACCAAAAAAATTTGTCAGCTGGATTACTAAAACCTATGACAGCTCCCCTGAGACCATTACTTTGATAGTACAAATCTTTCCTTTGTACCAGGCCAAGATTACACTTGTGTATTTTCCGGTTGAGTTTTCTGTGCTGGTTTGTTTGAGATTTTTCTCTTGCAGTTCTTTCTTACATACAGATAAACACTTTCCCAGGGAAAAGTCTTGTAAGTATTTAATTGAGAGACCTGCTCTCCTTCCCAGATGCTGAAACAGTCTACAAACTTGGCTTTAAAAAAAAATAAAAAATCAGAAAGTAGATTCCTGATGGATTGAAAACATAGGGATTACACTGAAGGTAAGAGACAGGGTTGACTACCCCAAGACTGGGGTGATTCTCTTCTCAGGGTGAACAACCCTGAGTATGAACAGCAGCTATAAGATATTGATTTAAGTGCCAGCCACACTGTCCCGTGCAGCCTGAATCCCAGTCAACCACGGAAACTATCCCAGGAAAATAAAAACTGTAAGAGCAGAAAACAAATGTGCCATAAAGGATCCAGCAGTGAGAATTAGGCATACTTGTCAAATCAAAACTTAGAACTTGCAAGATACATCTTACTCAGCTTTAGCTTTTAAAGTGATAATCTGAAATGAATCAATAACAGGCATAATTTTTCACTTGTCAGAATGTAATCAAATTATCAAGTTATTTTCTTAACAGTAACAATAATTTGGCTATTTGCCTGCACCCATATGATTATCTGAAACACTGAGGGGTCACGACACTTATTTAGACTTCTCTCCCTCTTCCCAGACCATCAAGATTCCCAGGAAGAATTTAATTTCAATACTAACATTTTAATAGAAGCCACACTTTATTTTTTTTAACTATTTCTTAGAATTGAAAGTATTATGTACTCATTTTCATATTATGTTTACTTGTTGTTGGCCTATACATGTACTTTGAAGAAATTCTACATAGCAGAAATACAAATTTGTGATAAAATTTGCATAAGATTGTCAATACCCATGAGATTTAGGGATTGCACAAAGAAAGGGAAAATGAAATAAACATTTTCTTTTTTCTTCACATTACTTAAATCACTTTTGCACTATAAATTTGTGACTTCGATTCGTATTTTTACTTAGAGATGTGTTTCCTAATAATCTCCTATATATATGTACATTCATCTTTATTCTATATGCTCTTAAACTAAATATATTTAGAAATATTTAATATTCATTTACTTTCATGACAGGATCTAAAGAAGGTCTCTCAGATTTCTTTGATATTTTAAAAGATCTCAAAATACTTAAGTTGAAGGTACAGAGAAAAACAAAGGAAAAAAACCCAAATATAGACAAAACCTAATAAATTGGACTTGCTTTTACCCAACATTATGCATTTAATTGGCCAAGTCTTCTTCAGTGTTCCCAGGAGGTTTAAACATTACACAAATATCATTCTAGGAAGACACTCCGTACTTCACTCTCATCTCAAATAAACAGTTGTTATACATTAACAATTGAGAATAGGAAATTCAGTCTATTCAAATATTCACATTTTATAGATCTACATGACTGTAAGAATAAGACATGAGACTAAAGAGAACCACAAATTATTTCTGAGAAAAGCAGAGAAGAATTCTATAAAATATCAATTTCTTCACTGCAGGCAAATGGCCTGTAACTTTGGCTATTAACCACCTCTGACAAGCCAGATGGGATCAGGGCCATTGAGAGGCATTTAAAGGAACTTTAAATACAGCTAGAGATCCTAGTTTTGACAGAAGAATTCTAAAAAAGAGTATGACTGACATTCTACTTTTCTACACTTTCTAGAGGAACTGCTGGAATTACTGGGATTTGCATGATGAAGTCTAGAAACACTAATAAATGAGTAGGCACAGAAAAGGTTGTAAACTATTTTTATATAAGGCAAATGGCTATATAAAAAATATTTTCTCCACATGCTATGATTAGGTATAGAAAGTTCAGCCTTAAGCACATTTAAAAACACAAATCGAAACTTGAAAATTTTGCAAGTTTCCAAGAAATGTACAAATCATACAAATTCCAGGCAAGTAGCCATCCTCCGCAAAGCAAAAATATCACTCCAGATATATGTTATCTATCGGGTCTTTAAGGCCCTGGTGCACCCACCAACTGCCCTGACTCGGCAGACGGGGAGAGCCACGGGCACCGGCGGCGGCTGAGGAGCGAGGCCGCGCTTCTGGGGCGCCGCAGGAGCCGCCGGCGGGGACCCAGCCCGAGGAGTGGCGATGGGAAGAATGAAGTCATATGCTGCCACCTAAAGGAAAAAAAAAAATATTGTGGTCACTTTCCCAAAAAATCTCTTGAACCATCTGAGTGGTTTACTCTTTAAGGAGAATTATTGCAATTTTGGACCTGCTCGTGATATTAACAGGATGCCAGTTTATTAGAACCCAGAATCAGTTCTCTAAGTAAGCAGTGCCCAGGTATTTTTTCCTCCCATTAAGGAAAAGCTCTATGACCAAAGGTGTCAAGGTTATCAGCAGAGCTACAGGCAAGGCTTCTGGTAAATCTCAGTGTTGTGTTCCACTCCTGCTATTCTCAGGAGAGAAGAGAGATTGGAGCCATGGCCCAAATGCAGAAGTCATCTGAGCAAAGAGGAGGGAAAACAAAGCTACACCAGTTATGGAAGCCTTTCTGAAAGGCTGAAGAGCAAAGGTCAACCATTACACAACACCCAGCACAAACAAAATGGGCTCTGAGATCAAAGCTGAAGCATGAGCTAAAATTGAGAAACCTTGGGGAAAAAATAAGTCTTAAACCCTTTGTTATTAAATGCCACTGAATTCTAGGTGTCTGAATTCCAGTGATTTTGATCCCCTTTTTATCTCCCTCCCAAGTGGGGTTTAGGACTTAAAAGATGGCATGTTTTGTACAGAATCCTCTTTTTTGACAGAATGAGCATCATAAAGCCCAAATGTATTTCAAAATGCACTTTCAAAGAGACATTTCTTGTCTCTTGCCCTGTCTTTCCAAGGACCCACACACTAAGGCAGTATGTTCTCCAGACAAAAAACCTTAATAAAGGAAATGGAAAAAACCCCCAAAACTTCTGCACTAAAACCACTGTTAGAGTCTTTCAAATTCTGTTTTCACCTTGAAAGCCACTGAAATATCAGAAAGGAATTAGACCTATAAAATCTTCATGCTGCTTAACAAAAGCAGTAAAACCTGCTATATAAAGACCTTATGAATCGTTTAAAAGCTTTCAAAAACTGCAGAAAATAGTGCATTGTTCTTCACTTTCACACCTGGGGTAGCAAGTGGAATATATAAATGACAGGAAAGAAAACCAGAATTGTCCTAAGCCAGGACATGAGGCACATATCCCTCTGTAGCACGTAGTGAGAAGGAAGCTCACAGCACTCGGAGTGTCTGGTTTAGCTCAAGGAGAGCATGGAATGAGGGCAAGCTTGTGCAGCAACATTACCACAGTCCCTTGTTTTATACTGATACTTCAAATCTAATAATGATTAGATTTTATAACATATCACTAGCTCTTCAAAATCAACATGTAATATTTCTTAGTAACTAATGATCACGATATGTCAAAAAAAGATTGAGTAAAGAGTAAAAATCTCCTGATTTGATTTGTACACTCTTTTAGTACCTCAAGTCACCCACATAAAATACTTCACCAAGTTACATCTTCAAAAATGTTACATTCTTGTAACAAAACTAAGTTTTTCAAGTTTGGTGAGATTAAAATGTTTAGTCCATTATAGACACCATGACAGCACTGGCTGTGCAAAGGAGTGCAGTGTAGCACTGCAATTGTTCTTCATCAATGCTGGTACATTTAGGTCAGACAACAAAAGATTGAATCCCTTTATCCCTCTCCCAAAGCAGCAAATCAAAACCTGTTTTTCATCCCAACTCTCAGGAAAATTTGGTTTTCTCTTGCTATACAACAAGGGGTTTATTTTCTAAGAACTGGCAAACAAAAGCAAACATGTGAAAACCCCAATTCACTACATGGAGATCATGATGCTCACCGAAAACCTACTTTTGCTATGAAGGACAATGGTGCAAATTCAGAGCTAACACAGAAATGTATTCATATAACTGAGAACAAATCATAGATCTTTTATTTTATTCATACACTAACGGCACATTATGTAAACTGCATTACAAATGAAAAATCTTTTAAAAATTCTATATAAGTAGAAATCACATTATAATTCATACACATACACATATTGATGAAACAGAATTAAAAATTCATTTCAGTTATTAGGACTTCACTTTTCAAGTAGAATCATTATGTTTCTTTCTATAAATATTAAAAAACTCTTTATGATTAATTTTTCATTTTTCAAACTCCATAATAGAATATTCCCTCTTTTGTAAGATTACATACTTAAAAAACTAATTGCAATATTTAAAAAAATAAATCCTTAGACTATTACTGGACTTACACTTGCTTTTTAGATAATTTATGAATACTTAATAGTTACTTATCTATTGAGATATTTTCCTGAAGCTGCATTTAACTTCACACACCAGAGAACATGGGAAGGGCAGGAAGGAAGCAGCCAGAGAGAGTTCTTTCCCAAACACTCCTGTCTATTAATACCATTATAAGAAACATTTTTCCTGTCCTGATGTACACTAATTATGCACACTGATTGGAAAGGAGGCATCATCTACTAAGTGAGAGTCTAAGAATTAAAAAACTTCAAAAGAAGCTTTAAAAAGACAGGTGAGACTAAGGAGCTTTTTGCTATGTGTTCACATGGAACACCTCCAAAGGATGCCAGAAGAAGGATGCTTGGTTAGGCTGCCACCAGAAGTTAACATCTTTAAACAAAAATAACATTCCTGTAAACTTTTATTTAGATGGCATTTTAAAACACCCTTTTTTTTTTTTGCTGTAATTAATAAATAAATAAAAGTTGTTGATTTTAAAGAATCTGTCAGATTTACAAAGCTCTGCTATCCAAACTCATCTGAATTTATGAAATAGGTCTGATACAGAGTTTGGTAACTCTGAGCTCAACACTGGGGAGCAAATTTGGCTGAACGGCTTCTTGCCTTGGCCCTAAATACCTGGTATAAGACAAGAAACGTCTTATAGCAGGTATTTATACAAGGTCTATATACAAGAAAAGGGGGAAAAACCACCCCATCAAACATGACAAGTAAAATAGTATTTTATGTAAAATTCATTAACAAAAAATAAACTGAAGCACAGTTGTCAGGTGGTAATCTAAGAGTAGAAAAAAAAATTGTTATTTTCAAAACCACCTTCAAAGCAGTTACATCATTTCTATCTTTAATAAGGACTCCAAGGCAATAATATATCTTAGAAAGCATAAAATATAATTCTCTAATTATTATTCTAATAGAGCATATATTCTCAAGGTTGAATAAAAATTTTGCTAATTCAGAAATCATATAGTTTGTTTAGCACAAAGAATACATGACATCTCTAAAATTACAGTATTTTCTTTCACAGTACAACTTCACAGGCAATTGCACATAAATCAATAAGGTAATTTATTGCTTAAAATTAAATTAAAACATCTGTAAAAGATAAAAATACTCTTGTATTTATCATATAGTACCATTCAGACTGTTCAAATATCTTGAAGCATTTTGTCATGGTCTGACACTGGCCAAACGCCAGGCACCCACGATAGTCCCTTGCTCACCCTCCTCTGCCACAGCTGGACAGAGGAGAGAAGGAAAGCAAAATTAACAAAGGGTTCATAAGTTGAGATAAGGACTGAGAGAAAACACTGCAAGGGCAAAACGCTCCAAACTTAAAGGTACAAAGTGAATTTATTACTAACAGAATCAGAGGAGGATAATGAGCAGTAAAATAAGCCCTTAAAACACCTTTCTCCGCCCAGCCCCTCCCTCCTTCCCATCGACAGCGCAGGGAGTCAGGCATGGGGGTTTGGTCAGTTCGTCACCCAAGTTTTCCTTCTACTGCTCAGGAAGAGGAGTCCTTCCCCTGCTGCACCGTGGGGTCCCTCCCACGGGAGACAGTTCTCCCTGAACTTCTCCTGTGTGGTTCCAATCTCACGAGCAGCAGTTCTCCCAACACTGCTGCAACGTGAGTCCCTTCCATGGAAATACAGTTCTCCCAGAACTGCTGTGGCGTGGGTCACTCCTCCACGGGGTCAGTCCTCCAAGGACAGGCTGCTCCAGAGTGGGAGCAGGGGCCCCCTCTCTCCACCAGGTCTCCCACTGGATCACAGCTTCCTCCAGGCATCTACCCGCTCCAGAGTGATCATCTCCCCCACGGGCTGCGGGTGGATCTCTGCATCCCCCGTGGACCCCATGGGCTGCAGTGGCACAGCTGCTTCACCACAGTCATCACCACGGCCTGCAGAGGAATCTCAGCTCCAGCGCCTGGAGCAGCTCCTGCCCCTCCTTCTCCACTGACCTTGGTGTCTCCATGTTGTTCCCTCACATGTGCTCACATCCTTCTCTTCTCTGACTAGAAAGAAACTGCGCATACCCCACTTTGTTTTGATTTACTGCTTAAATCTGTCATCACAGAGGCATTACCAACCTCTCTGACTGCCCCAGGCTTGGCCAGCAGCATGTCCATCTTCAGAGCCATCCAAGAGTGGTTCTGCTGGACATGGTGGAAGCTTCCAGCAGCTTCTCACAGAAGCCACCTCTGTGGCCCTCCTGCTACCAAAAACTAGGCTGTGCAAAACCAACACACATTTGTGTAAACGTTGACCTTAAACTTTCTCTAAAACATAAATTTAGCATTGATACAAGAAGACAAAATATTAGAAAAAATCAGTTTGATTCAAATTTAAACCTAACTGCAAAGCCAAGGTTTTATGTCCTGCATCTGAATCCAATATACACTCCCAGCCTTCCCTCGAATTTACCATGAGCTTTTCCTTAAAACATACGAAATCTTTCATTCCCCAGGTTTATATCACAGATAAGCAGCTTCCACAATGAATAATGTAACTGCTGTACAAAGCCATCATTCAAAGCACTGCAATAAAATTAAATCTTTCCTTTGTATATGGTCAGAGATGATGCACCAACAATACCCTTTAATTCCACAGCTGCAGATTTTCCCCAGAATTCACTTCTTACATCACAAATCTGTTCTTTCATTTTAAAAAAAAGTCATTTAAAAGGACAAAAAACCCCACCAAAACACCTGTCACTTCCCTACTACAAGCTTAAGCAATAAGTTCTGACAGGTGCGACTTGCTCTATTTATCTCAATCAAAGGCACTCGAAGGCTTCATTATTACACAGCTGTGTATTTTGTCCTTTTTCCAAGATGCTGAAATTTGTTATTTTTCAGCAGGGTTTAAAAAAAAAAAAAAAAGTAATTTTGAAGCACTACTCTGCTACTCTCCTGCACTTTGCTTTGCATGCTTTCCCCAACAGACCATGCAGGGCCTCTCTGCACAGGGGAATCATCCTGCCTGCAGAAAAGCAAATACATATATATATTTTTTATATATATACTGCTTTCACTGACAGCTCTGACTTTCACAGCCACCAAACACTAAGGTTAAACTCTGCAGTGAGGTGCAGAGCCCTGTCACCTCTGACACCTTCAGAGACACTGGAGTAACAGGAAAGGAAGGCACAGCCACACTGTGTCTGAGCAGTATCCCAGCCTTATCTATAATGCATGGGCTCCGTTTTCTCACTCAGAATACTGAAAGAATTGACTCAACATTTTTTAAGATTTATTTTTTAAGCTTGCCAAGACACTTCATCTCTAAGAGCGTCTTTTGATGTCCCATGTACTAATACATATTATATTTTAGAGAGAAATGTAGGAGCTCTTCAAAGTTCCTATGTATGTGCTACATTTCTTGATCTCAAAGTGTTTTTAGCAGAATTCAAGATTGCATTCAAGACTAAATTACTTGGAACCTTACATTAATAATTCAAGTGGCTTTAATAAATTTTTAAGCACATTAAAATAATTTCATGCTTTTTTTTTTTGTTTTTAATAGTGCTCTTGAATTGTTTTTACTTTTCCTTACCCTAGTATCCACTTTGTTAAAGAAAACATTAATATAGTGGGGGCTTGTCAGTTTATAGGGTAGTGTTGTCAGGAATTACTACAACAGCAGGAAGTTCTTGTAAAACCAGAAGGCAGTCAGAAAAGAATGTGACCCAATGGGATGCAGAAGGTTTGTAGCAGCTGGGAGGTAAGTTGGGGAAGAGCAGCTGTCAAAAAAACAGAGATGAGATCAAAGAAACAGCTGTTCAAGTGCAAAGAGGCAGGAAACAGCACTTGCAACTGTGAAACCTGAATAGGGGAAGCTCAACATACAGAGATTAGACATTTGGGTTTGTTTCTTTTTTTCAAAACTGGAAAATCAGGAAAGAAATCTGGTGAGAAAATGGGCAATATAGATGAGGTAGAATAATAAAGAGCTCAGATGCAAAGGGAAATGTTTTAAGAATCAGTAACTATTGAGAGTTTCTGATCACAATAAGAGATGCTGGTACCTGGACCACTTTCTTAACAGAACTATGCTTTTAATTAGCATTCTGCTTTGCAGGAGTTAAATGAAAGAAAAGCTACAGCATCCTGGGGGCTACATATGCTTCCAGATGCTGCCTGTAGTCAATGCCAAACTGGGCAACTTCATTTAGAATTAGTCAGTGCTCCTGTTGCCAGCTGTGAGGTGTTGCACCAACTCAGGGATGCTCACCTGTGGGCCAGAAGTTGGGAGAGTCCTTGGGAATGTCTTGCCCAGCAATGAGCTGCCCCTGGCAGGCAGCAACACCCTGGAAGCAAAAGGGCAGCGCTGGCTGCACCCAGCTTACGCAGCAGCAAGGGCAAAGGCAGACAGAAGGGCTCTAAGCACACAGGGAGAAGGGAAACCGAAGTAGAGACATTTAATTAAAGCAATGCTTATTAGTTGGCTATGAGGTGTAAGGTGCCTGAGGAAAACTTCCCTTTTGAAGTTCTTTATTTCCTTACTTCTGAAGAAGTTATTCTGTTTGCCAAAAATTATTCTTCAGACTTGAAAAAAACTTAAATTTGGAGTTTGAAAAAGGGTGACATCGGAAAACAGTAAAATAAAATCTGTAATCAACAGATGCAATATATCCTACAGCCTTTTTTTCTTTGCTGTGGTTTTTTGTTGGGTTGTTTGGTTGGGTTTTTTTGAGAAGAGGCATTATAAAATAGATCCAGTCAAATGTAAGAATGATTGTTTTTCCAAATTTATACCACAATTAAAGCAGACTTCCAAACGGCATAACCTTGTCTGCAGTTAAGCCAGTGTACAACAGTATCAAATAACAGCCGGACATGCTCATCAATAATGAACAGCAATACTGAACATCATGTTCAGGTGACAAGCTGAATTAAACATACAGAGCAAGCCACTATTTCAGCATTCTTCAGAAATATTAATTTTGTTAGTCACTTCAATTTACAGCAGTGTCAGTAGCAATATTTCTACTTTTAATCCATCCTGCAACTTGACAAGGAAAGGAAATAGGAATAGAGCTCAAATATCACAATGGGAAATAGAGTTCTGCTCATTTCCATTGCTTTCTTTTGGACATTCTTTCCAAGTGGAATAGTCCCACTTCTTTCCTTAAATATGGCATCCCACATGGGAAAAGTGTGCAGCTGAAGTGTTATCAGCCTTGATTAGAATAATTGATTTCCTTGCTTTATTAATATTATTTCTATTGGTATGGTAAGTCTCTGCTTTTAATTCTTGTTCAGCTTGTGGCCTGCAATCCCATACACACAGATTACCTCAACAGCATTATCTACCCCTGCATTCCCATTAGTGACCTTTCCTACCTAAAGGAAAATGCCAGCATTTTCCCTTGCTGAGTTTCTCTCAAGTCTGATTATAGGTCACTCATGATATTCTGTATGTTCCATTTTGCAAACAATTACATAATTTCCTGCCATTGTATCTGGTCTAATTCTGACTACCTTGCTTATGAGTGTTGCACAGAAGTGTCAAGATACTTAAAAAGATATGACAACTATTCCTTTTCCCTTAATTCAAGGCCTGCTATACTACAGAAGGAATTTTTTATGAATCTATTGACTCATGTTCTGTCAGGAAAAATCATTTCAGAGTAGTGTATGCACTATAAACTCACTCCAATAGCTTCCATGTGTACACAGAAGAAAATCACAACATTACCAGACACAGCCTGCAATATGCAAATATTATTTGAATGATGCTTTGAACAAAGGAATTCCACTTTATACTGCTGGGAAAGCAGGGGTGGGAGGTGGGTGATAAAAAAGAATCCTGATCCTTCCAATTCATACTTTTTTAAATATTCCAATCTCTGTTATCCATTTCTTTTTCTAAGGTAAAAGTGCAGATAATGCAACAGGTTTATATGCTGTAGAAGTGACTCCCAGCTGCTTGTTCTGAAGCTGGTTCATGATTTCAAAGACTAAGTTTTCTTGTAGTTCATAGTTGTCCAAATATGTGAAAACCCCAAACCTTCAATTTCCAAAGCATTTTTCAATGGGGTTGGATTTAAAATTCACTGGAGCACTCTCTATTGACAGTTACTGCCAATAAAATGCTAATTTTCAGATGTAAAACTAACTCAAAGTCTCCTATGTTCAATTTTTTCCCACTCAAATAGCTCAACCAGAAAGAAACTTTGCCAATCTTTATGACACATAAAACTCATCTACTTCTGCAGTTTCTTGGTCATCTGGGAATTCAGGCAAGAACAGCTGCAAAAAGAAGGAGGCTGCTCATTTGTTGAATGATTTAATGAATGTGTGGTAGGATATTTCAGTTATTAGTTTACACCATTTTTTAGTCACTGACAAAGTGTTTTCTTTGTGTATGCAAAAACTTAAAGTTATATAGAGGTTATTTCACAACTTTTCTTAAGAATTGGATTAATAATTATAAAACTACTGCATACACTAAAATATTGATCTAAATTCTTTTTTCTCCCACCACAGAAATATCACAGAGCATGATTTTAATTAACATAATCACCACTGTTCTTTACACCTACCTCTGTTGGTGTCAAGGCCAAGAAGCACTGCAAAGACGACCCTTCCTTTAAGTTAACTGAATACAAATAAGGCTTTGAAGAATGGTCAATCACTGCCAAACAAAATTCATAATCAAATTAAAGATGTTATTGCATGAAATATCAACTTCACAATAGCTGCAGTATTTCAAAGTGATTTCCACCATGAAGTATCTCCATATTTGTATGGTAAGCATTTCTCACAAAGTAACAATGGAATATAGTATCTGTCATAAGGATTCTGGAGGTAATTTTGGGAAGTATTAATCACTGGCAATTTTCATGGAATTTATTCATTTGGGAGAACATAGTATTTCAGGGGGAAAAAACCAACATTGCCATTTACCTTTGAATAAAAATGTTAAGCTAAGATAGTTAATTACATAATGAACTAATACCACAGGTATAAAAACAGTCGGCTGAAACTCTTTTTTTTTTTTTTCCAATTACTTTTAGGCATAATCTACATTTCAGAGGTTTACCAATAAGGCTTGCTTCATTTTTCAGACTTCCATGTTGAATTTTAAGGCACTGGCAGAAGTACAAGTTTCCAACAAAGATAATATTCCTCCAAGATCAGTATCCATCATGGAACACCAAGATGATTATTCATCCAGTATTCACCATTGGAGTACTGAACCTGACTGGATGACCCATGACTGGTTTCAAGCACAAACTGATTTAGAAATCATGTGCAATGAGGCTGATCCCATGCTGCCTGCCTGCCTGCTGTAAAAAGTCTCAGTTCCTTTACAAGTTAAGATGACTGACTGGGAGCCCTCACCTTCCCTTCCCTTTTAAGTGCACCACAGGGTGAAACCCCTCTGATTTTGGGAGGTCGGTTTTTTGCATCATCCACATATAGCTTAACATAAAGATACAACTAAATTTTAAAATACTGTCTTGTAAAAGAGTCAGGCTTGATTCCCTCAGTTTGCAGGGACAATGGGCCATACAAGCAAAGCTGCAAAATTCTCTTGTGAATAATGATGATGGAACACCCAAGGAGCTGCCATGACTGAGGTGGGAAAGCCATGAGCAACAAAGCGCAGGATAAGAATCTGCACTAGATCTGCCAAGAAAAAAGGAATGGCTGCAATTCCACTACTGCCCCAGTAACAGCCTGAACTGGGCAGTCATGCAGAACAGCGGCCCTGTGATTAACCTACAGACACCCTGTCCCTCTGGGAAAAAGAAAAGTGTGACCCCTTATACTGATGATGAATTAACCAAAGGGTAAACATTGTCAAAAAGTTGGTATGAGTCCATGAATAGGAAATTAATATAGCTGTTTAGCTTTGTTTGTTTGGGTTTTTTAATATTTTATTTTAACTGATGGGAGGGTATTCAAACTTTTTTACTATACCTTAGCAACTATGGGGGAGAAACATTGGGGGAAAAAAATCTACAGGCAACCTGACATTTTGCAAATATATTTTTGTCAAATGTCATCTTATAGGCAAACCAAAATGTCTCCTCATAATTTAGATTAAGCAACACTTTTAAAATAATTGCTTTAGGTTTTCTTATATCAGAAAATTTGGCTACCAGAAATAGTCTGATAGATTTTCTCTCAGCATTATTCATTCTTTATTTAATGAAAATTCTGATATAGCAAACGCAAATACCTGAATTGTCTTCAGTATTCAATTTAAAATCCTGATACTTAGAAAAATCAAACTCCACTTCGGTACACGATTGTCCTTTGTTCTGCAGCAAAAATGGAATTGATTTTGTAGCGCCAATACAAACACCATCATATTCAAATAGTCCCTGGAAGTTTAAAGAAAAAAATGGGTCAAAGTACTGTGAAGTCAAGTTTATAACTAAAGATAATGTGGAAAAATATAATTGTGCAAGAGTCACAATTTATAACACAATAACAGTATTGGTTAATCAATAGTCTCACATAATCCTTATCTTTAAAATCTTTCCAGGACACAAAACACAAGAGTTTAGAATTTAACATCAAGTCCAGTAACACCATCAGAAAAATTTTCATCATTCAGTAAACAGATCAGTGAATTACTTTTCCCTTTATTGCATTTTCTGCTATAACTACCCTCAGAAATCCTCTCCCTTTTAACATGCTTATTCCAGATTGTCAAGTTCAAAACCTAAGGCTGTCACCTATCATTTAGTGCAACTGTTATATGTACATTTGGATTTTAATATCTCTTCCTAAGTTCTTCTTTGATATTTTTCTTGGTAAGTTATTTAGGAAGAAATGAAAAATACAAAGTAGAGAGAAGCCACTTTGACATCCAAATAAAGCAAAATACTTAATCAATCTTACCAATTGCTACAATTTCTTCACACTTACCACATCAATGTTTATTTCAGCGACCTCTGCAAATCCACCAATCCTAAGTGTGAGTTCTGCTGCATTCCTCACTGCTACCTAAGTGAAGGGACAACACTGGGACTGGGGACAAGGTCATTTTAACATAACCATCTCATAAAATCTGTCATAATTACACGAGAAGAAGTTTAACACAAAAAAAACAAACCAACCCTACCCCAGAGACAGCGAGCAGAGAGAGACAGTCAGTATAGATTGTAATGAAAATATGAAAATAACTCTGCCCTTATAATATAATGCATTTTTGCTGTGGAAATATGAAGAGGTAAAGTAAATGCCTTCAGTTTCTAGAACATATATCTATATATATATATATATACAGATTCCAGTGACATACGGTTTCAAATCATGCCTTTGTGGCATACCACATCTGGGATAGGTAGAGCTGCTAATTTAAAAATACAGAACAAAAATAAAACCAAACAAACATAAAAACCACAACCCAAAGTTGTGAGGAAGACCAGTCTTCCCCACTTCTGCAGACAAAAATAAAGTTGCAGCAGGCTGTGTTACTAGAATGAGAAGGTTTTTTCCAACAGCAGAAAGCTTTATTCAGCAGCTGTGAGGACTGGAGTGTGTACCACAACACGCATTGCCTGACAGAGGTGCTGGTACAAGCAGACACTATTGTTCTGGAGAATATTAAATCTATTGTAAAAATGGAAAAAATAACTGGATGCTAGGTTTAACAATCATAATATATGCGGCCACAGAAGATGGTGAATCCAGGATGAGAGTCAGAAAAGGTAGCAAAGTTCAGGCCCTTCACAGCATCCTTTTTCTCAATCTCACTTATCTCAGGATGCAGTCATGCAGATAACAAAATATGTTACGTGTTTATTGCCCACCTACTATCAAAGCAGATCTACCACTAGATCCACCTCTGAGAAAACCACAAAAAGAAGTCAAGAAATTAAAGACCTTGGAATATTGCAATCCTGGCTCTCTACAAATTACAAAACCTGCAGATATGTCTACATGATCTCCTGAAGAACAATCCCACATTGCTTCCAACAGCTTTCTGAGGGTACCACATGAATCAGCTCAAACTGAGAGGCTTCTTTGATACTTCTGAGCAGGACTGAGACAGCAAAAGCAGAATAGGCTACAGCAGTAATGATCTGCTGCAAGGAAATCTTATTCTTAAAAAGCATTAGAACACTGAAAATAAAATCCAAAAGATGCATGAATGCACACACAAAAACACACAGGATAACACTCAAAAGACAAAGTTCTACCAGTTTTGAATACCTCCACTTTTTTATCAAAACTCATGTGTGCCTTTGGAGTGAAAGAGATTTTGAGATCAGCAAGGCCTCCCACAGGTATCACTCCTTCAGAGGGGGTGATTTTCATTCCAGGCACTGGGTTTGAATCAAGAACCTTCACAAATACAAACAAGAAACATACTGAAAAAGGTGTTTGCATTCATTTATTTTGGTTGTTGTTGTTTTATTTGTACCAATATATCTATCATCAAGATTTTATATTCTTACAAGGAGAACCTTCATAGCATATAATGCTAACTTGGACTGAGAAGTTTGGGGGAAAATTCAAGCAAACAAAATAAAGTAACGGATTTCTAAACATAACTGTCAGTTTTCACGACGAAATAATTTTTGCCATCAATTAGAAACTTGGCATTGGAGGTTTTGGGTTGTTTTCATTAATTTACAAAAATTAAGACTCGCTACCTAGCAAGTCTTCAAAATATTCTACAAAACACTTTTTTCCGTGACAAATAAATTCATCACTTCTTTTTTGACATTCACAATAAGATGGGAGACACAGAACCCAAATTCTCTATAGCTCAGTATTAATATGATGAGTAAATATCGGTTTACCCACAGAATAGAATTTGTTCTCTTCTAACGCACTCCAAACAGACAGCTTTTTACAGTGTAGCTACACAAGTGACAGTGAGCAAGACCAACCAGCCATGTCTTGGCCCAAGAGTAATTCTGGAGGCTAAAAAGGCTGAGTATGTTTGTTTGTGGTACTGACTATGCTGATTTTATTCTTTCAGGTCCATCCTGCAAGACTATGGCACTACTTGTTATTCAATGCAACTTGTACCATATTTCTCTGATGAACAGAGAAATGTGGTACAAATCAAAATAAATCAATCATGTTTCTTAGTACTGTAAAAATGCGGTAACAAAAACTGAGGATTTTAATGGAAATTATTTTGCTTCACTAAATACAGCAATTATTCTGTGATCAGGAAAACTAATGAGGTGACGTTTCCTACTAACTTGTGTATTATGTCTTTACCCACTCTGGCATGCATCTCATCCCTTCTCCAATTCATTGCACAGCCCCTCTTCCCCCGGATGTTGGTTTAGCAGTGTCACCACATGTGCTGTGACTGCTCTGGGTCCCTGCATGCCCTGGCTGGGCAGCATGGGATGGGTGGGATGACAGCCATGGCTCTGTCTCTCACTGCAGGAAAACATCCAAGTATCTGCTGTTCCACAGGGTACCCCAGCATGGGGTTCTACCCCCACCCCTGGCTCTCAGGAAGGGCCAGAATCATTTAGGCCACCTCTGCTTGGCTGTTGGCCCATCTACCCATCAGTGCAAACTTGACAGAGGGACAAATTCCTACTGACATAAATCTTGTTTCTCCAGAAAACATCACAAAAACCTACACAGGTGCATATTTAATACCTGAAAACACAAAACCAGAACATGATCTGGTAAAATGAACTCCCCTCTGCTCCTTGACCCAAGGAATTAAGGGTGCTACAAATAATTTTGCCTTACTTGGAAGTATGCGTGGTTGTGTCCTGTGTTTAGAATAGTGGCTGTCTTACAAGTAGTCAAACCCATCGGACTATGAACGAAAGATATACTTTGAGTCATAAACTGAACTCTAGTAGTACCAAGCTGTTAAAAAAAAAATAGAGATAAAATAAGCAAACCATATAACATATTCCTAAGTACAAATAAATAATTCAGCCTCATTTTTTCATTACATAATGAGCTAATACAGTTGTGCAAATACATAAATTGGAAGTACTCAAATAGAAAAACACAGCTTAAATGCGAGACAAGATTTACTCAATGTACTGAATTTATCTAGATTCAAATTGAACAGACTCAACCCCACAGATATTTCTGGACTAATTTCAAGACCACTAAAATATTTAAACTAAATTTAATTTAACAGCACAAACTCCATTAATTCCAAATGTGTGATCAGGACAAGATATTTCAGAGCTATTAATATCAGAGGAAATGCAAATGTTCTAATTTACACACATCCTGGTTTACATATGGCAAACTTCCAAGGCTTCAAAAGAAGAGGAAGAAAAGAAAAATAGCTACTCGGAAAAAAAAAACCAAAAACAAAAACAAGCCCATCAAAAGAAAGGGAAAAGTTTTCTTGGCTCCCAAAGAAAGTTCTAGAGCATGTAGCCAGTAGAACAGAGAGAAGAAAAAAAGGCTTTATTCACACTCCCTGGTATGCAATGTAAGATAACAAATGAGTAACCAAAGTTCAATGTCACTGTTTAGAAGACTACCTAGAACATTGCTTCTCAAACACCATGTTCAAATAACAACACAAAATTAAATTAGAGCCTGTTGTTATGCTGAAATTCTGAAGCATACTTTCCCACACACGCCTAGAATTCTATCCCTTTAATAAATAATATATATCCAAAAACCTGTCATATCACCTCTCAGCCTTTGATTAGTCAAACTAAGCAAGCCAAGCACAGTAATTACCCTATAATATGTAAGGACCACTAAGCTGTGATGCCAAAGGAAGAATATCATTAAAAGCAAGGAAAAGGTAAATTGTCATGTCTTTGGAGCATATTCTTTAGTTAAACTTGTCAAGTAAAAGCTATTTGAAATTAAAGCATTTTAATACAAAAATAGATCATAATAGAAATACATTTAAGGCATTAATTGTTAAAAAATCCACACATTTTTCTTCTCTAAAGGTGCTGAATGAATTGTTACCTTTGCAATACATTTCAAGTTAATTGAATTTCCTTTGCACACACACAAGGTGAATTCTCCTGTTTCTGGAGTATTGAACCATGGATGCCAAACAACTTCACACTCCACATCACTATAGGCCTCCACAAACCCTAAACACATAATAAATAAATAAATAAATAAATAAATAAATAAATAGAAATAATAATTTAGATGTTATAGCATACACATGCACAATTGTCAAATTACATTGTATAATTAGAAATAACATAGGCACATAAAAGTGAAATAACCTTCTATTACTGAATGTAAGCCTACATTTCTTAGGTGTTGAACAGTCTGTTGAATCAAGTCAAATTAGGTTTTGGATTCTCGGGACAATTGCATAATCTATTTATTAGCATCCTGCAGTAAAACACACTCAAAGTTTACTGGTATTTCTAGCCATGAATTATTCTAATAGTCAACATTAAAAACAAAAAGAAAAGAACAGACTATTCTTCTTGCAGAATAGCAGCTTTGGGAAAGATCACATACACTTTCTTGCTTGAAATTGAGTCTGAATTTGTATTAGCAGAAATATCTTTTCTCAAGGATCAGAACACACCAAATCAAATCCAATCCAGTTAGCATTTGCTCTTTAATAATGGAGCTCCAACAAACTCCTGCAGAATACTATTTTTCAAAGGAAAGAAGGTAAAAGTTACACACACATCTAACAAATACTGATCCATAATGCAAATGCAAACTACTCCCAGATTGAATTCCATTCATGTTACTCAAGCTTCATCAGCGTTTTAGCAGCTTCATTCAATGCTTTTGGAAAATTCCCTGTCCTGATGAGCTGTGTGATATTGCTGCCCCACTCCTGAAATTTCAGCAATCTGTGCTGAGGAAAATGTTCACACATGCACTGCTGGCTGGGCATGGCAGCAGGGAGCTGGACTGAGCGTGCACTCAGGGCAGGGCTCACACAGAGAATGCTGCTGTGGTGCTAAGCTGTGACCTGATACTGCTTTTGGGACACACTGGTATCAACAGAAATCTAAAAATTTAGTTTACAGCATCAGCTAAATGTTTGTCTTATTTAACACTGCTGACATATAAGATACATACACACACTGTATTTGCATAGCATACCTCTGGTTGGCTTTATAGTAAATGCAGATTTTCTATCTGCAGTTACAGGTCTCCAGGTAAAACCAGCAGGATGGTTTCTGGGGTTGCATACCCTGACAGTTTTTCTGAACTCTGTCCCTGCGAGGCAGCCAGGAATAGGACTCAAAATCAGTTCCCTTGTAGACAGCTCAAGTTCAATAGGCATTGCATTTGCAACTACCAGCACATGCCCAGCGTGTTGGTTGTTTATTTTGTAACGGAAAGATCTGTAACATAAATATATATATATATCAATATTTTTATGCATTTATTATGTTGCAGTCAGAGTAAAATTTACATGAAATGTACCCATTAGCAAGAAAATACTTAACAACTGAGTGTGAACACACAGGTAGGACTGACAGGAGAAATGTTTCCAACTGTTTTTGCATACCACTTAAATCACGTCAGAAGTGAAGGTCATCCTAAAGGGTGATCAACCTCACAGAGTCATTTTAACATTAGTACAGAGAGAGTTCCTACCAGCAGCCTAGAAAACAGTTTGGTTATACATTTGCCCGAGAGCTGCATCAAAAGACCTGAGCATGGATGCAAGTGAAGCAATGCTAGGCTGGAAAGAGAACAGTATTTTCCATAAAATTTCCTCTTGGCAAATACACCATAATAGAAAACTTTTCTCCCTGATGCACCTCTAGCCATATAAGGCTTTTCACAAGGCAGATTTTTGTTTGGGGTTTAAAAAAAAAAGAAATACTACTGTACTAGGAAATTTTTACAATATAGAACTGCATTGATTTTTGCAATGTCACCGTAAATGAGTGTACGCCATCAACAATTATCATGACTATACTTTAAAATCAGCCAGGTGATTTTTTTTTTTTTCAATTTTACTACTGCCAAGAAAATGTGTAAAACAAGACAAATATCAAAAGCCTTACCTTTTAAACATTCCAGCATTCTTTGTCTCAAATACAATTGGAATATGAGTTTTTGTAAGAGGAGGCACCACCTGAGACAATGGAGATGTCTCCTGCAATTCCGCAACATCAATCTCAACTTGTATCCATATGTGAACAGACAAGTTATTGATGATGTGCAGTTCTTTGGTTGTTGTAGAATACACACAAACCTCACCAAAATCTATAGTAGAAGGACCTGAAATATGTAAGAAATAAGATCTTCCACATTAAAAATAAAAGCTAATGTTAGGAAACATAACTACTAAACTACTATGATCAAAATATTTTAGTTCTTCAAACTCAAACATAGTCATCTACAAAAATCCTGTAGTGGAACAAATTCTCACTAAAATCTGGAAGTAAATATCATGCATGTTCTGTGAATGTTTTCAGTAGTACAAGTCAAAAGCCAGCAACATTTTTTAATTGTGCTTGTTTTAGTCAGCTGTTAAAATAGGAAATCAATGTGCTCACTACTAACAGTATTATTAATAACCATAAATACTTCTTTTGGTTAAGCAGATATTTAAAAGGATAAATTACCACCAATTCACTGAAAGTTTATATATGCAACCTGTTGGTTTGTTCCCTGATGTGTGACCATTTGATTTAATAATTCATGTCATGCGATGGTCACAGAATTACCTCACTACCTAATTTACTGCTATCACTAGTTTTTAGGCTGGTCTATGAACTTGAGTGCTTATTGCACTAATCAAACACCTTACAAAACTCTCAGTACTTTTTGTTTTATTATGTTTATCTTGTTCTACCTTGCCCTAAGCATATCTGTCTACACAGCTACACTATTCACATTCTGGCTTGACTGAAAATAAAAGCCCAGGAGGTACTGAAAATTCTCTTTTTGCTGCTAAAAAATTTTACTGATGAAAAGCTGACCTAAAAATAGACCTGCAGTAGTAAAAAGTGTTGTTAATAAGTCACTTAGAGGTTTTAGAAGGTGTTACTCCCTATCACAGAGCATTACCCTGAAATTATTTTGATAGGGGATTCTGAAGTTTTAGTTTTTGGGGGCATCAATCTTCACTGCTAATTCCTAGAAACATTCTGAGCACTCCCATGAATCTTGCTGATAATCAATGCCGGTCCAGGTACTATCCAGCAAGGCATAAGGGTATGAGCAACTCTCACACTGTGCTTGTGTGATTTCTCAGTAAGAGGTTGTGGTACGAGCAGTCTTCAAAGGAAACTCTTCTTTTATATGTTCACACCTGACCATATCTCAGTATTTTCTGAGAAGTACAAAGCTTTAGTTAAACACTCCTGTAGGTATCAAGCTGCCTACCAAATGAAACTGTTCTTTATTTAGGGTGAACAATTATAATAATAAATTGTGTTGCTCTAAATAAGTGACTTTATAACAATTATATGCATTTAGTAACCAAACTAAAAATCTTACCAATGAATATTTGATGAAGCTGCTTGTGTGTCAAAGTCAGACTACAGTCTTCCTTCTCCTGGGTAGAAGACGGCATAGGACTAAGCCAGCTCCAAACCTGTGACAAGCACAAGACACTTTCTCAGAGCAGGAATAAAATTCTTATGCTTTTTTATATGGTAAACATATTATGCACAAGTTACTACTCAAGCGTTTAACTTACTCCTTTGTTTGTAGATTTAGAAACAATTGCTGCCAATTTTCGACTCGTTAACATGCAATTGTCATCTAAAGGAAGCACTTTGTGCTGTAGCTTCTCCTTGGGAAAATCTGTGATTGAGATGTTTGGTGACTTAAGACCTTCAGCTGGTTTAATGCCTATGCTCACAGGATTGTTATAAATACAAAACTCCCTACAGGGAAGGAAAGAAAAAGAATGTGGAAATGTAAAAGTCTGAGCATTCCATGCTCTACACATTAACTTATTTAATATGTTTAAACAAAACAATTAATATTTTAAGTAGGAATATTTCATTATTTAAAGAACCCTCAAGCATAGGAAATACCTTGAAAATTCTTTTATTGTTTTGGTTTTTACTGTAAGATAAGGCTAGACGACCAGTAAGATTAAAGGGTTGGATCTGCTTCAGTCTACAGAATATATAATAATTTACATACTGAATCCATCACTTGGGGTGAGTTAGACATCCTAACTGGAAATACGTATTTATTATATAAAGAGAATGCAAAACAATCAATGCTGTGTTTTTTCCTGTTAACCACAACCACGTATTCTTAAAACTTGACACCTTAAATTAAGTTCATTTTAAGCTTAATTTCAAGTGCCCTGCGTCTGTTCCTGCATTTCACCCAGCAAGTGATCTCTGTGTGTCTAAATGAACATTTGTATTAAATAGGTTTTGAATGCATTGTACATCAAAGTCTCAAGATCATAAGCATTTTGGCACGGGACAAATTTAGGTATATGATTGGTGCCATTAAGGTAGTTCTGCACATATATTCATGTATTTTGTGTATGAGCCTCAAGTACTTATTTACCTTTTAAACCAAGTCTTACCTAGCAGCCTCTTTCTCTAAACGCCGCTGTCTTAAACTGGAAATGAAGTCAGTGTAGTATTTCTTATGTTCTTCTCTTAACAGTTGTTCAGAGTGAGTATAAGCAAATTCTGGGTCTATGTAATTGTATCTCTCAGTCTTGGTGAAAATAGTCCTAAATATTTAAAGACAATTGTAGTCTCATTACACATGTAGAATGATTCGGGGTCTTGTTAGAATGAACCCATATTATTTTGATACATATATATTTCATTCCAAACATTCTTTTTATCACACCTGATTATTAATATTTGACCTTGTAAAGGCAACCATAAAAATGAAATATTGCAAGTTTAATAGCTACATTTGTAGTTTCACAGAAGAAAACTCAAGAAATTTATGTGCAAGAGACTCAAGAATACAATGAATTTTAAAGAACTTTCAGCCTGAAAAAACCCAGTGAACTCTCATATGAGTAACCAGTCTTGATCTAATACACAATATATACAAATGTGTGGGTTTAAATATGGGATTCACATAATTTTTACCTGTACTTTTTATTCCATTCACTAGGCCTAAGGCTGGCTGCACGATCATTAGGAAAAGCTATAAGCGCATCACCCTTACAATTCCTGTTCTTCCGGTGAGTATGGATTTGTGTTTGGGTCGATTTAAGGACTGCCACAGGTGCTGTATCACTGAACTGTCCTGTGCCACGAGCTACAAACTGTCCAGTTGCATTGGAAATCAAGGGTGTTAGACCTTAAAATTCAAATAAAACATACACTTAAACTATTATTTTCTAAACAAAATTCAACATATTAGAAAATAAATCTAATTTACAATGGTCTGCCCAGCAGCACAACAGTGACCCAGCCCACTGGGCTTTCCTCAGACAAGAGGGAAGAAGGCATTCACAACATGCCAAGGGCCAACTGCCCCCCTGGGCGTGGATCACACAAACCAACCCCAGAGCTCAAACCAGCGGTGTCCAGCTGTGATGCTTTGTCTTGCACAGACACATCACCAGACACTCAGAGCTGCCTCTGTCACAACACTCTTCACAGTGTCCTAAAGCTTGTCTTAGGGCTGCAAACACAGGAATGAATTTTGACAAAACCTCCCAAGCTACAACAACTAAAAAGACAGCTCAGATCTTTTTCAGCCTCATTTTAGAAAAGCACATACACATGAATACTAAAGAGAAAAACGATGGCAGAAATAAGGCCATACTTCAACTGCCCTTTTCTCCCTCACCTGCAAAAAAAAAAATAAATTGAT
>VYZT01063903.1:2958-22570 GCA_013400735.1 Pomatostomus ruficeps
CTGCCACCACTGCAGGCTTCTGTCTCCAGCTGCGTGCTTCTATCCTTGCTCCCCGACTGGCTGTGACCATGACTGCATCAAAGGTAAACTACTAAACTGTTCATTGGAATTTTTTTTTGTTTTTTCCTGTTCTTGTTTTGTTGTGGTTACCATTGTTGTTGTTTGTCTGCCTCATTTTATATATAAATATATATATATATATAAAATAGTAAAGAACTGTTATTCCTTTTCCTATATCATTGCCTGAAAGCCCCTTAATTTCAAAATTACACTAATTCAGAGGGAAGGGGGTTACATTTCCTGTTCTAAGGGAGGCTCCTGCCTTCTTCAGCAGACACCTGTCTTTGAAACCAGGACAACGCTCCAGTGGAACTATGCTGAATTACTCCAGCAAAGCCCCTTAGCAGCATCCACCATGACATCCCAGGACAGGGAGAAGCAGCGTGACCAGCAGGACAGCGCTCCAAAGCCAATGACATAAATAAACAGCCCATACCATCATGGTGGCATTGAAGATCTTCCCGTTGTACATCTTCAGCTCTCCCAGGATCTGCAGGTAGTTCAGGCGCACATGGGCCGCTGTGAGCGTGTGCTTCGTTTGGCAAGAGAGGAAACACAGTTTAGAAACAGGATGGGAGATGTTCTTTTGTGCAGGACTGGGTGTCTGACCAGCACATCAAGCTCGGTCTGGACAGGCAACAGAGGTGTCCGTGGGCCACCCCACGCAGCCCGCTGAGCATCTGGCACCCCACAGCAAAATGAGCAGGACACACCATGCTGGGAAATCAGGGAGTTGGTGCACAGAGTGTGAGAAGGCAGGAGAGGAGCCCCAAGGGACATGCAGGGAGAGCCCTGCGCAGGGAGGACACTGTCCCTTCAGCCCCGAGAGAGGCTGTCACCATCCCAGGGTCGCTGTGACCTGGGGCTCACACAATACCTTCTGCCGAGGGTCCAGCAGCACCTGATTCCGCTTCAGGTGGTAGCTGATGGCTTTCTTGATGTCCTTGCCTCTCATGTTCCGAAGTAAGGTTGGCGAGATGAAGTTTTCAATTCCCCAGTCCCTCCTGGCAGAAAGAGGAGAGGGAGCACAGGGGGTCCTGGCCACACTGACCCCGCAGCACAGGACAGGGCAGGGCAGAGGCAGCCTTAGGGACTGTCACACACACACCCAATGGCCTCACTTGCTCTAATTCACTGCTACCTGCCCTGGCCACCTGGGCAGCAAGCAGGACTGGACAATGGGCACTCTGATGCAGAACGGCCATTTTTACATAGTTTTACAGGAGGTAATTCACAACCTTCATCAGCAGGACAGTCCCAATCTGCCCTCACCATCCAGAGGACGGAGATTCTGTCCTTGCGTGCACCTTGCTGTGGTGACAAGATCGTGGCATTTCAGCACGCTCAGTTTCCTGGACCCAAAACGTGGGCCATGTGTGCTGCTGGTGAGGTTATCCAGCCCAGGCATTAAACACCCATGAGGTGAGAGCACTGCAGCAGCCCCTCAGCCCCTGCCCCTGCACGCAGCTGGGCAGTGCATGGCACTGTCCATCACCGCACCAGGGCCTGGCAATTAACAACAAGCTCATCACCACCTCCTAGAGTGGGGAGTTCTCCAGGGCAGGTGCAGTCTGAGAGCCCCAGCATGCAGCGTGGCACACCTGCTCCTTCTGAAAGCACTTTTGGGTCATTTCCTCACAGATCCCAATACCTCACAGGATCTATCCCTGACCAAAGTAGGTATTTCTTCTGGTGGATGAAGAGATGTTCTGGCTGTGCAAAGCTGATGATTACCCCCTCTCTCTCCAGATACTGCAATCCATATTCGCAGGAGCAGCTTGGGCACCATCACTGCACCAGAGATCTGCAGTCCCAAGTCCCTGCGCCTGTGACAGACAAGACCCTCGCACTGCCTCGGGACGTGCCCAGGTGCTCAAGGTCTGTATTGCTCGGGTAGTTCAGCAGTTTAAGGCCCACAAGGCCAAAAATGAGCAGCACAACCAAGAGGCTGCAGAGCTAAACACAGGGCAAACAGCGAGCTGGTGCCACTTGCAGGTGGCTCCTTCTTTCTCCAGGCTTAGTCACAACAGAACACAGAAATCTGTGAACTTACTCGATGTATTTCAGGGACACCTTCTGTGGCTGAGCGCACACGTAAATCCTCTCCTGTATGTGCAGAGCGGCCAGACGTAACGCCACGCTGCACTTCATCTCCACAGCAAACCTTTCCTGGAGCACGTCGCTGCAGCTCTGGAGCAAACAGGGCAGAGTTAGGCCGGGAGGAGGGCAGAACGAGACTGACAACACGACACCACGTGCTGGTGTCCACCATAAATCCATTCATGGGTTCTGCCAGCCAAGCGTACACGCTGATTTAAGAATTTAAGGCAAGTCAAATTGAAATGCTCTGATTTTTAAGTGCTCTCTGCATTTCACATCCCTACAGCTGAGCCAGTCTGAGGAACGCTCCGGCTTAAAGCAAAAATGAGAATGGGGTGAGAAGGGATTCCTAAGCATGGAATGTGCCAGTGTCACCTGCAGGTACAGATATTCAAAGGCCACTGGGTCTTCCTGCAGGAGGTCCAAGGGGTCCTTGGGGACAAAGCACACTCTGAAGAGGCACCGGTAGTCATGGGAGTCTCTTTTCTGGACCACCTGCAACAGACAGAAGGCATCACCCCACCAGCCCTCCCTCCACGAGTGCACGATGAGCCTCTGCTCGTGCAAACCCACAGGAATCATTCAAAGCCGCTGTCAAAGGGGTGGTGCCGATTGTCCTCGGCAGACACAAGGAGACTGTGCCAGTGTTTGTAATTTTACCTCTGATTCTGCATCTGGCTTTTCCTTCTCCCTGCAGTAGCCCCAAAGCCCTTTGACAGTGTGTTCTGGGGTGATTTTTATGCTCTGTATTTTTTCCTATTGTCTGCTTAAGCCCAGGAATGGGTTCTGTAACCTTGAGCTAGCAGGGAGAAACTTGGCTTGATTTTATCTTTTTTAGATAAAGTGCAACTTTCTTTTTGGTTTTTTTTTTTTCCTCAGGAGTCTGTCCAGCTGTGAGTTAGGACAGAGGTCTTTTTCCCCCTTCCCGCTGGGACTGTATTTTTCTTTTAGTTTTTTGTTCCTTTTTTTTGGACTGTTTGACTTGTTTTTTTTCCCATCCGGAAAATCAGCCCATCTCTGGGGTAGACAGTTGACGGGACCCTCGCCAGGAGCTGCTGTACCCCCCAGCCCAGCCGGGCCGAACCTTTGGGAGGAGCTGAACCAGAGAAAGGAGAGACTCTGAAAATCCCCCATCTTTCTCCACAGCAGAGAAGGTTTACTGTCTAATATTATTCATATTTTGTTTTGGTTTGTTTTTTGTGCCTGCGTGCACCTTGCTTGTTAAATAAACAGTTCTTTTTTCACTTCCCTCCAAGAAGATTTTAATTTTGAACCTTGGCTGGGGGAAGGGCTGAAATTCTGCCTTTTAGAGGAGACACCTTTTCGGAGTCTGCTCCCAAAAATTTGTCTCAAACCAGGACACTCCATTTAAATACCCACTGATCGCTGCAGTGCGAGCAGGACAGAGGCTGTGGGGTGCGTGATAACAGCAGGGGAAGGGGCAGGCTGCTCTGCTTTGGAGCTCAGCCACAAGACACAGCAGCCTGACCCCTGAATCATCGCTGTAATGTCACTACAATGTCAAGACTCTGGGTTACACATCAGCATATTTTATTCTGGGCAAATCCTCCCCAGCGGAAATCCTCTGACCCATGTGCTCAGTGGTCTGACAGCATCAGCCACTGAGGAACTTGACCTCAACAATTCTTCTGTACGCCTTCCAATTCAGGATATTCTGTATACGACTCCATGAACCCCTCTGCAGTGGACTGCCCACCAGCAAACCCCTCGGTGCGGAGCTGAGACACCCGAGCAGGCACCTCCTCACGGACTGCTCTTGGAGCAGCAGGATTACGCGAGCTCACCTGGTGTTTACAGGACACAAAGTACTGACTCGGAATTCAATCCGAGTGGCCCCTGCCTGGGCGAACGCTCTGACTGCTCAGGGAGCTGTAAACACCGAGGTCACACACCGCGTCATAAAGCTGTTTTAAGGGTCAAGCAGCCCTCTGCGGATGTGACACAGGGCACAAGGGATGCCACCCACGCCTGCTCTGCGCGGTTCAGGAAATCCCAGCCCGTGTGTGGGCTCTCCAGTCGGGGCAGGACGTTCCCGAGCTGCCGCGTCCCCAGGGGTGTGGGTGAACGTGGCAGAAGCGATGGTATCAGTGCAGCCGGGCTGAGCTCAACCCTCTGGTGACCCCTGCAGTGCCGGGCTCCCTCTGCCCCTCGGTGGCCTGTGTTCCAAGGGCCGTGGGGCGCACGGGGCTCTGCTCACCTGCGCAATGAGCTCCTCCTCGTGCAGCAGGTGGATCTTGGCCAGGTTGTACTGCTCCTCCAGCACCAGCGCGAAGTGGGCGATGCTGCGGATGGACAGCTTCTCCTGCAGCGTCAGCACGATGTCCTGGGCAGGGTCACACAGAGCTCAGATGTGGCACCAGTGGGTGTCTCATGCCACACGGGTGTCACTGCGTGCCCCCAGCCCGCAGAGCGTTCCTGGAAGTGTCCAAGGCCAGGCTGGACAGGACTTGAGGCAACCTGGTCTCGTGAAAGGTGTCCCTGCCCGTGGTAGGAGATTGGAACAGGACGGTCTCTAAGATCCCTCCCAACCCAAACCAGTTTGTGATTCTGCAATTTATGAAGAAACCACAAAGAGCTGGTGAAAAACATTTCTCTCTGATAAACAAGAATTTGAGAGCGTAATTGTAAAAGTCTTATCAAACCTGACTGAAATGGGTGTTTCAGTTGTAACAGAGAATTCTGTCAATATGCTAACTGCCATGGAAGCAACAAGGTTTACTTTAGGCAAAAAGAAAATATCACCTCGGGCTTGACTGAGCACAAATTGAAACAGAAGCCCTTGGACTCACTCGAGCCTCCTGAGGCAAGCATAAATGTTTGACTCACCTCGGTTTTAAGCCAGGATGTCTCAAGCCACAGAGGAATTTCTGGAAACACCTAACTTGGGAAGCGTTTTACTCACTTAGGTGTTCCTGGAGGGCACTCCTGAGGGCTGCTCTCAAAAACTGGAAAAACTTGTTCCGTGTCAGAGCTGAGAAACTCAAGTCAAAGACAAGGAGCTAATCCGTCCTTTAGAAATTAAACCCTTGGGGACAGGCACTCAAATGTCTCTTTACAACTCATTTCCCCTTTTCTTACCACCTCCTTGCTTTACTTCACTGTTTTATTCCTCTAGATCCTGCAAGTCAAAAGACTTGCACTTGCCCAAGAGACCACACTGGTTTTGTGAAGCTTGAATGAACGGACAAACTCCTCCTTTTCTGAGGAAAGTTTTCACTGCGTGACAAATGAAATCTCTTCGCGTTTCCCCTTAATGTACTTTCAGCCTGATAACCCCAGAGTGTCTGTCCACGAGGATCTCTCCCACAGCGTCTGCACTGGTGCAGGACACCACAGATTGTTTAAGTTACGGCCTCCAACCACTGGGCATGGCCAAATCTCGCCTAGTCCAATGTAAACACTGAACAGCTACAAGAAAAACTGGACGTGTGTGAGGCTGTGTCCAAGCACAGCAGTTTTGGGAAGGGCTGGATCGATGGCTCTGCAGAGCAGTGCCGAGTCTTGAGGGGAACGACGGCAACCTGCCTGTGATGCCCCCAGCAGAAGGGATCTGAGGGAGGATCACTCTTCGTTCAGGAGGATCCTTCCCCCGGGTGCTGCTCTTTCACCTGGGGGTGTGAATCAGTGCTCGTGCCTCCCGAGGGGAACCTCCTCACCAGGGCAGAAATGAGTGGTGATGCCCGAGAGAGGGAGGCTCCCTGGAGCAGAGGCCAGACAGGATTCAGAGAATAAACTGGGGATTTATTGCAGGGCCTTCAATAGGGACACCTCGGGCACTCAGAGCCTCTCCGGGAGAGGCCACACCCAAGATGGACCCCGGGGCACGAGTTTGCTCCACTTGGATCAGTTTGGATCCATTCCCAGATCAGGGTTCATTCTCCAATTCCAATTCCAGGGGATGATGGAATTGAGCCCAAGTCTGTCCCCCCTTTTAGAGGCTCCGTTTCCATCTTCGGGGGCCTGGGCCAACGAGGTGTCCTTGAGTGCAGCCTGGACAGGATTTGTTGTGTCTGACTAGAATGTGAGAACAGGAGCTCACAGGCTGTATGGAGTTTTAGAGCTACACTAAAGCAGTACAGGGTCTAAAAAATGTAAAAGCTGAATCTTAATGCATCACTGGAACCCAGCGTGCCCAGCAGCAGCCAGCAGTGCCCATCCCACCAGCTGCTCAAGGCAGCCAGGAGGCTGAGGGTGCCCTGCCCGCACCTCCGCCGATGGGCAGGATTGGGGTGGTGGAACAGCCCGCCGAGCAGCCTTACCTTCACCGTGGTGCTCCTCTCAAACCTGAACGCCTTCGTCTGTCCGTTCTCCAGGTACACCTTGAGGACATTGGGCATGAAAAGGAGGGAGCTCCCCTGCAGGACAAAAGCAGCAGCTGGACCCCCGGGCATCCAGCCCGCGGGCACCAGCTGCCCTGCCTGGCACAGCAACTCCTGGCATCCAGGAAAATCCTCCTCTGCCTTGGCAACCCTCTTCCATGGCACCAAGCTTTACTCCTGATTACGCTTCTGGCACAGAACGACAGAAAGAGAGCACAGCAAATGCCTTTACCGTAACGCTGCGGGCGGTGCAGCGGCTGCACGCGGCCTGGGAGCACCGTTCCCTTCCCAGCGGCACAGGAGGATCCGGCAGGCACTGAAAGCACAAAGTCATCCTCCCTGCTCATCACCAAAACCCAGCAGTGCCTCCAGAAAAGGCATCTTCCCCTCACCCATCACTGAGCCCCACGCTGGCTCCATCCCACCGGCAGCAGCCACAGCTTCACCCCCTCCACGCTCCACGGGGAGGCTGTGGAACTGTGAAACTGGCACCGTGCTGCTTCCACCGAGCTCTGCCCTGAGATTTGTGACCCTGGGGCTTCCTAAGCAGGAGATGATGCCGCCAGAGTGCCCTGAGACAGGTCCCGAACATGAGGGACAAGGTGAGGACACTCTCAGCGAGAACATCTCTTGGAGAAGGGTCTGGGGACTTGGCCTGTGTCCCCCTGGGGCTGCCTGGAGTGTCACCTTCCAGCCCTCCACCTCACTCCTTTAGCACAGAACACCTGCACCTTCCTTCCCCGCTTCACCACTGCTCCTCTGGCTGCTCAGTGCTGAGGAGGTTTGCTCCTCCCCTCTTGTACTTCCTACTCAGCACATCTCTTTCATGTTCCTGGACCAGCACACTACTCCCTGAAAGGATCACTGGATCACTGAAAGGGTTCATCTGCTGTCCAGAGATTCTCAGAATGGTGTTTCTAAGACGATTGCTCCTGTGTTTCGTTTTACAAACCTCACAGCCTCGGTCCCTCTAGGCAGAGAGCCACACACCCTGGAAGTACTGCCAGAGCGAACATAAAACACTTCTGAATGTTTTCTTTCTTCCCCTCATACCCATTTTGCAGGGTTCCAGCTGTCTGCAGTCACCGCTGACAAAAAAGAGGAGGACAGCGCTGCTCTTCCCGAGCCCAGGATCAAACCCCTCACGCCTCTGAGGGGTGTTGGGTCCTTCTCCATCAGTTCCAGGACAGCGACGCCGTTTCACACCAGCTGCACATCTCCTCTGGCAGCTCCCGTGGCCACCGTCACCACGTGAGGGTGGCCTTGCGCAGCCAGCACACGGCAGAACTTAACACCCGCACAAATCATCACCGCTCTCCTGGCCAGATCCAATTATCCAGCCAGGACGCCCGGAGAGGTTTCTCTTTTTTGGTGGAGCCGTCAGAAGCTGCTATGAATTAACCCCACAAGCCCCAGCAGCCGTTCCGTTCCCGTCCTGTCGGGGGTGAGGCTGATTCACCCCACGTTACAGCTGCTGATAACACGCTGCCTGGCGCTGGCCCGAGGGTCCCCAGGGACCCGTCCCTCGCGTAGTGCTCGGTGATACAGAAATACATCATCAGCCTGCAGAAAGCGGAGGCAGGGCAGCAGCAGGGCTCATTAACAATTTATGTCCCCAGCCCGGAGTTTCGGGTTTCAGCTGCAGAACGCAGCCGCTGGGATCCTTCCCGTCGCCACAAGGATCACTTAGCCGTGCTCCATTAGGATGACAAGAGCAGTATATTTACTGAAACGGGAGGATGCACAGTTTTTCAGGGCCATAATACCCATTTTGGCTGCCTCGGTACGTCCGCCCGTGGAAAGGAGAGCAGCCCTAAAGCACTCAGGGCTGCTCTGGCGCACAGCGCTTTTCCAGAAAGAAATCATAAATATGCAACAAATTTATTTACTCTTCCTTTGTGCTAATACCTCACTGCTCAGAACAGGTTATGCTTCCAGATGGTGGAAAGGAAAGGTAACACCAGCGGGACCCCAGCACCTGAATTAATTTCCCTGCCCTTTACGGTCTCATTAAATGAATGGCAATGAAAACACTGATTTTCTGAGGGGCCTGCCTGAGGGGTGGCAACACAGCCTTTGGCAGGGCAGGGATGAGCCTGCAGCAGCTCTGGCACACCTGGCAGCAGCGTGGCAGCCAGGGAACCATCCCAGGGTGCGGAGAGACAGACTGGAGAACATCAGGAGCAACATCTGACCCTCGCCCACCCTGCAGCAGGGACCAGAGGAGAGGAGCCCCCACTCACACTGTGACCACCCCATGGGCACCTCTGCCCACGTGCAGGGAAAAGAGAGGAAAACTGCCCTGGGAAGGCTCTGAGCTGTGCCAGGAGAGCTCCACCAGTGACAGAGAACAAGAGACAGACAGGAAGGGGAAAGGAAAAGGCCCCGTGGGTGGTTGGTCGCTGCTGCAGAGCAGAAAGACTCGCTCAGACCTGGACGACTGAACAGCTCTAAGGAGCAGGGCACCAGAGAGGGGCATCCTGACCACAGAGCCCTTTCATTCTGAAAGACGAAAGGAAAGCTCGGCAGAGCTGATGACTCCCAGCTGACCCCGGTTTACCCCACTGAGCTTGGAAGGTTACACAGAACGGAAAGGAGACGTTCAGGAGCAGTTCTCACCTCTGCTACGGGGAGACCAACACAGGCAGACCCGCGTGCACCCAGCTCAGCTGCCACCAGCACCAGGAACCCGGTGATGGGTTTGCAGAACCCTCCAGCCAGCTGTGACCCAGCTCACCTTACAGAGGGTCAGCTACAGGGGCAGCCGTGGATGCTCTGTGGAAACCCTCTGCAGGGATGTGACAACAAGCTGCCACCCTGCCAGCTTCTGTCACACCTAACAGCACAGCAGAGTGACCAGGGACAAACCCTCTGAGCACGGTGTGACACCCACCCACGGAGAGCCCCGCATCCCCTCCCTCCCCGCCGGCCGCAGCCGTGCCCCCTGACCTGCGAGTGTCCGTTCAGCAGCACCTCCTCCGCAAACCGCACCTTGACCGGGTTGGTTTTCAGCCTCGCCCTCTTCTCTTCGGTGAGGAACGATGACTTGGGGCCACCCTGGAACGACAGCGGTGTTTGGTCAGGGCAGAAGGACACACAGACACACGGACACCGCCCATGCTGGGCCCCTGCGCTGCCTCACGCTCACATGGAGAGGTGTTTTTGGGGAGCCTCTCAGCTCCCAGCCTTGCCACAGGCCCTTCCTGAGCCCAGCCCTGGCTGCCCAGCAACCCAGGCAGCACCTTCTCGCTCTGCTGGGCTTCCCAGAGTGTGCTGCCCACTCAGAAAACCGCCCAAGGCCACAAGGACAACTCGCCCATACTGCACTGTTGTCACACAGCCTTGCTCTCATCATGATGGTGTTCTGTCAAGCTCGCCAGACACCACATGTGTTCAGGAGCTGCGCACAGGTGCCCTGTAAAGTGTGATGTTGCCCAAGAACAGCGGCAGAACCTCTCAGCATCCTCCCACCCCACTCCTAAGCAGAGCCAGCCCTTCACCTGTCCGAAGTGCCTGTCCCCCCTGGCCTGTCACAGCCCCATCCTGCCCTGAGGACACACGGTAGGGGACAGAGAATGGGATTTGGGAGGAGCCCCCACGCACATCCAGACCTCCCAGAGCCCACCAGGGTGCACGGAGCACAGAGCCTCTCCCTGCAGCCCACGCCACAAGCTTGGCCTCACACCGAGGGGCTGTGAGGAGTCACTGCCCACTCTTCCCAAGCCCCCTCCCAGGGTGTCTGTGACAGCAGAGGATGCTCAGGGCACCCTCACGGCTTCGGCCAGCCCCTCGCAGCCAGCACTGCAGTCCAGCCATGCCAAAGGGTGCCCCGAGAGCCGGGGCAGGGTCACTCACAGACGTGCAGCGCAGGACGGTCAGGAGCAGCTCATCGCCGGCGTCCCTGCAACAGAGACCCGCGCTCAGCCAGGGCCTGAACCCCCCCAGCCCCTCCGGCCCCGGCCACGCACGGGGGACAGGCCACACCTGATGATGCTGGCTGCCCGCTCGACAGACAGGTCGTCCACAGCGGTGGAGTTGATCTTGAGGAGCTGGTCACCTGGCTGCAGCTTTCCTTCGGCGGTGCTCCCTGCGGGCAACGGGCACGCCGTGAGGCACAGCCAGACGCCCTCCCACCCCGGCACCACAGGATCCTTTCCACTGGAAAAGCCCTCCAAGACCATGGAGTCCAACCACTGATGCAGCGCTGCCGGGTGCACCGCTAACGCACGTCCCCAAGTGCCACATCTGCACCGGGGATGTCCAGAGACACTCACTGTGATGTCCTCTCCCCTCCCAGCACCTGCCTCCCTCAGCAACCGCCCCTGGATTGCAAAATAAAAGGGGCTGGAGGACACTGGGTGTGACACAAGCCGGAGTGTCCTTGCCTGTGGCCTTGCCCCCCACCTGAGCTTCCCTCTGTCCCATGGAAAACCAGTCCAGCATGTGCCTGTCCCCTTGTCACAGCCCACCACACAGCCATGGGCTCCCAGCAGCAAAGGACAGGGCCAGAAGGGCAGGTTTCCTTGTGCCTCAGCTTTAAAATGTTGAATCTTTCTGATTAGGACAAAAGAAAAGCACAGCAGAAAACAAAAACCTCACTCCTTACACCCACAGCTCTCAGATAATTTCACCGTGTTTCACACGGGAAGGGGCATAAAGAGAAGGGGGAGGCGACAGAGGGTGCATGCCCCGGCCCAGAGCCCCCCAGACAGAGGGCGGCCACACTCACACCAACAGGTAAAAGCCACACGGTTTTGTGCGCTTGTTAAAAAAATTAAATATAGACAAGAAAGATTCACAGTTTTTCAGTTACACCCCTCCCTTCTGTAGCTAGAGAAGCTGCTCTGCCTGACTCCAGCGCTGCCTGCACCCAGCAGCAAACGTCTCCGTGTGACAGGGCTTTCAGCCCAGGGTCTGCTCAGCAGCAGAGCACCTCAGCCACAGCGGAACAAGATGAAATTCTCTAAGATAAGATTAAATCCTTCCTCTGCAGTTCAGATAAAACACAGGAAGAACTTCAGCTCAAGCAGCTCCCTGCAGGTCAGCAGTGAGCGAAGGACCTGTGGGGACACCGGGAGGGATGCAGGGAGGGGTCTGAGCAGCACTCAGGGGTCACACACCAAACAGGCACCCCCGAAACCACAAACCCCTGGCAGGAGTTTGTCACCAAGACCCCCTGGGACCACGCTGGGCTCTCAAGCCCATGCTTGCAGGCAGGACAGGATCTCACCGGCAGTGACGGACGCGATGGTCAGGGGAAGGCCCGGGCAGATCTCGAAGCCGTAGTGCTGCAGGACCAGGTCCTTGTACACCGTGACGGTGACCTTGGCCCGGCTGGGCGGCTGGGCTGCGCTGTCCCCGGCGCTGTCCATCGCAGGCACGCTGCCCCTGGGAGATCAGGAGGGACAATTAAACACGATACAACCAGGGACACTTTGCGAAAGGGCCCGGATCCGCACGCTTCCCTGCGCCCAATGGAAGCACCGAGGCTGGCGCTTCCTGCAGCCAGCAGCAATTCCCCGGGCTCCGCAGAGAGCTCAGGACATCAGACTGGCTGTAACCACAATGTTCCAGCCATCCCAGCCCAGCAGTCACACCGAGGAGAGGCCCAGGTGTGCCTCTGAGCAAGCCATGACCTCCATCCACAGGAAACAGCAGCACCTTCACCCAGCACGGCAGCGAGAGAACGCACCGCTCTCTGCTTCCGCTGGGATCCGCTCCAGCTCACTGCGTGTCCACTCTGTGTCCACTGTCTGTCCACTCCACCCTAGTGGCGACTCTCAGACCTCAGGGAAGGAAAGCAGCCATGCACCAGGATCCCTGGCAAAGGCAACCTGAGCCTTGCCCAAAAAATGTGGGCCCACAAAGAGAAGCACGACCCCACCTTGGAGAAGAGCAAGTTTCACACGGAGCAGTGCTGTATTTCTTCCTCACAAAACCACAGCAGAGCGAGGCAGGAACGTCTGTCCCTGGAAGCCAAGGGGGTTGCTTAAAAACGCTGTTGCTTTTCTTTCTCTGTACGTGTATTTCCCAAGAACAACGGAAACAGTAAGATCTGCAGGCCGTGCCAGCCCCTGCTCATTGGGAACGGCCCTGTGCTGTCTCTGATCGAAGCTGATCGTAGATATTCCTTCCACAAAGACCTCACTCACCTGGGTGCGCCGTCCCGAGAGCGATGAAGCCATTTTGCTACCATTTGCTCTATTCTACATGTTTTTCGTGTATGGATTAAGCTAGTCTCCAAATCTCCCATTTACCTGGAAGCGACAGAAATCACAGGAAAACAGAATGACGAGCGGCCGAGGAACTCTCCTGGACAGCTTCCAGAGCTACAAACACTAATTCACGACTCGTTTGTGACACAAGGAGATCTGCTGGCACCTTGTGAAGGCCAGGGCTTCACCTGTAGTGACACTCAGACAACCCCCTGCCCACCCAGCCTCCCCTGCTCGGTGCTTTTGGTCACCCTGCGTTACCCTCCCGTAGCAGACAGCGACATCTGTGTTTCTTTTCCATGGATTTCATGGATCCATGGGCTTCTTTTGGAGCTGCAAAGGCCGGGTCAGCTTCCCACCCCCAAACTGAGCCCACCAGACCGTGAGTCTGCAGTCAGACCAGGGAACTGGTTTGATATTTGTCACTGCAAACACCAGCGGTGATCGCACGCCCTAACAGCACAGGAACCCTGCAGCCGAGCACCGCTGCCAGCACTCTGAGCTCTAACCCTGGGAAGAACCGTGGGCAGTGAGAGAACCCGCGCAAAACGAAACAAAGTATGCCTGTATCCGCCAGGAGTCCCGGAGGATACCGGCTCTCTGTGTCCCAAACCCGAAACTGTTATATCCACCTTTCACAGCGTGCCTTCCGATCAGCCCAGGAGCTCCGCACGTCCTGACCTCCTCCCCCGTGTCTTCCGCTGGGACAGGAAGGTCTGTGCCTCAGGGACATGCTCTGTCATACCGGGACAGCGGGCTGCTGGTCCATGGCAGGAACGGTGCTGCAACAGAAATATCAGCAAATTAACCCAGGAACAGCAGAGATGGCTGGAAGCTCGCAGAAATGAGGCACAAAAAATTCTGTCCCAACAAAAACTGGACCTGTTCCGCTCAGCACCTTCCCCCAGCTCACATTTTCTGACCAAGAAGGGAGGGCAGGACTCACATTTGCTGGTGAGCTCCTCACAGGGAGCCACTCCAGCCTGTTCTGCTCCCTGCCTGTCCAATCATGGGCAGAAAATGGAGGAAATTCAACCCTTCAGGAGTTCCTGCACTGGGCACTCTCTGGGCTTTCCTTCTTGTACCACACGACTCAGCCTGCTCTCCCAGCCACACTGCTCCTAGGAAAGCATCTCTGAACCACAAATGGGAACCTGGTGATCCAGCTGTGTTTTCAGAGCTCACCCCTTCCCCTTCATTGCTCTGCACAAAGGAGAGATTTTCTGCCTGGCCTGCACAACACAGACTTCCCACAGAAAGTCTTTCAACCTGTAGGACAGGGAGAAAAAACCCTGAAGAACAAACACAAACATTTAAAAACTCCAGATGGAATACTAAGGAACAAAAATCCGTGTTGTACCTTCGGGAAACTGGAATGTTTGGGCCAAACAGCAGGTGTCTGAGAGGAGGCAGCTCTGCAGGTTTTCCCCTAAAACAGTGCACAGCACCAGGAGCTGCATCTTTCCCCATGGCATCCTCGGGGCCTGCCGAGCAGGACAGAGCCACCCAGGGCCACCCACCACAGCCCTGTCCCCACCCTGGGACACCCCACGGCAGCTCTGAGCTGGGTCCTGCTCCCACCTCCCCGTCTGCAGCTATTTCTGAGCTGAGCACAGCACTAAGCAGCTTGAGCCGGGATCCTGACAGCCAGAGATCCTTCAGCTCGGTCAGAGGGAGCTGTGACTCGACGGGGATTTTCGTGGCCACCCGACCCTTCCGGAGAGCCACGGAAGGAAACCCCAGTGGGTGACGCTGGGTCTGCAGGAGCAAAGCAGAGCTGAGGGTCAGGGCTCAGAGCAGAGCCAGCAGAGACAGCACAGATCTGACCAGCGAGGGGAAAAAAAACAAACCCACCTTCCAGGAGAATAATTCAATGTTTCATGGAAAGCATTAATTCACCAAACTGAAATTTTCTGATGGGCAAAGGTTTTTCTGTTGGGCAAAGGTTTTTCTGGTACTTTTGATGTTACACCTTTGTTTTAAGAAGGGGAGACCTTAGAGCCCCTTTCAGGGCCTAAAGCGAGCTTGGAAGAAAGATGAGGATGGAGTTTTTAGCAGGGTGGGACAAGGGATGATGGGTTTAAGGTAAAAGAGGCAGATTCAGACTACAAATAAGCAAAAAACACTGCACAATGAGGGTGGGGAGGCCCTGGCCCAGGGTGCCCAGAGCAGCTGTGGCTGCCCCTGGATCCCTGGCAGTGCCCAAGGCCAGGCTGGATGGGGCTGGGAGCAGCCTGGGACAGTGGGAAGTGTCCCTGCCCAGGATTTGATGGCCTTTAAAGGTCCCTACCATCCCAAACCACGCTGTGGTTCTATGATTGCACCTCTTGTGTGCATCCTCATACTGAGCAGCTCCAGGATGATGCAGGGCTGCCCCTGCCCAGGCCACCCCAGCTCACCAGGCACGGTCTGCTCCTGCCCAGCACATCCCTGTCCCCCCCGACAACCGAGCTCGTTCCTGACAAACGTGGCTCTGAGCTGCACCAGGAGATCTCCTGGCACGGCTGAGCGTCTCTGCAGCAGAGCTTTTGAAGGTCAGCCAGTTCCAATGAGACACGAGGGCAGGACTGTCCCCCATTTTCCACAGGGCAGATCTTCCTGGAGACCCAGCCAGGGAGACGGCTGAGCCCAAGGACCGGGGTTAGAGCTCCCGTGGCACTCTGCACTCCCACCACACTGCCTGTGCATGTACAAGGAACGGCATCCTTGCAAAAAGAAAATTAAAAAGAGAAAACAGAAAAAAACCAAACCAGTATGGCCATCACAAGCCTGTGACATCTGCCTGGTTTTTGGGGACAGTGGCAGTGCACATACAACAAACGTCATCCTTGCAAAAAGAAAATTAAAAAGAGAAAACAGAAAGAAACCAAACCAGGCCTGTGACATCTGCCTGGTTTTTGGGGACACTGGCAGTGCACATACAATGAACGTCATTCTTGCAAAAAGAAAATTAAAAAGAGAAAACAGAAAAAAACCAAACCAGTATGGCCATCACAAGCCTGTGACATCTGCCTGGTTTTTGGGGACACTGGCAGTGCACATACAATGAACGTCATCCTTGCAAAAAGAAAATTAAAAAGAGAAAACAGAAAGAAACCAAACCAGGCCTGTGACATCTGCCTGGTTTTGGGGAGAGGAGCTGCACTCATGGGGGGCTTGCCCAAACCAAAGGCCAGCCCAGACTGCCACCCACACCCTGCTGCTGTACGGGGGTCACCGGCTCTGCTGGGGACACTGTGACCACGGAGGGTCCAGAACAGAGTCCTGGCCCTGGCCACGAGCGTCCCTCTGTGTGTCATGGGCAGCCCACGACAGCAGCACGCAGGAAACACTCCCGCAGCCCTGTGTGACACTCTGTGACACCGTGGGACACCGTGGGACACTGCCGGACGTCACTAATGGGATTGAGCTCCGCGCAGAGCAGTTTATCCCCCCAGCCTCGGGTCAGCTGCCATCTGATCACTCCCAGTGCCAGAACTCCCCGTGCACTGCGGGGTGGCCAGGCTGGTCCTCGGGCCTTCCCTGGCTCAGAAGGAGAACCTGTGCCACGCCAGGAACCTGTGACGTTCAGTATTCTTGTGTCATACCAGGAGGAGAATGACCACCAGCACTGGAGCCCCCCAGAAAAAAAGTAAGGAAAAAAAAAAAAAAGCGCTGTTGTTTTTAATACTGTTGGAGACCCGGATTTATACCTATGGGCAGATGATACCAGGAAAAAACAAAATTAAAAAAAAAAACAAAACAAAAAAACACTAGAACAAGCAAACAAACCCCACCATTAAAGAAAAAACCCCAAAACCCCACAAAAAACAAAAAAAACCCCAAAACAAAAACAACAATAACAAAAAAACAAACAAAAAACAAACAAACAAACAAAAAAAAACAAAACAAAAAAACCCCAACCCCTCCAAAAAACCGCCAAAAAAACCAAAAAACCCCAAACAAACAAAAACAAAACAAACAAAAAAAACAAAAAACCCCAACCAAACAAACAAAAAACCAAAACTAAAAAAAACCAGCACCCTCATGGTCCACCCAGCTGCTGTAAATCAAGAACCCTCAGCAGGAGAATTCAGCCCTTGTCAGGCCAGGGAAGACAGGAGAGATTCTGCACCTGCATGTCCCCACTTTCCTCTCCCAGCTGACAGCGTTGAGGTTTCACACAGACACGCTCTGGCTCCCAGAGAGCAGAATCAGCCTTAAAATACGAGTTTCTGGGCATGCAAAGACTTCAGGCGCCGAATAAAAATGGTTTCAGCAGAGGCTGCACATCCTCGGCCGGCTGGGGCACGAGGGGGGAAGCAGGAATAGCTCCGAGCATGGTGCATTGCACACAGACTCAAGGAAACGATAAACAGAACGTTCAAGGTGGAAAGGAGGGGAATCAATACTTCCCTCTTGAAAAGCTTTCACTCCTAAAAATAGACTCGTGTGGAAGTGTGCGGAGACTTCACTCCCTCCAGCCCCATCTCCCCGGCACAGAAGGAATGTTTCCTTCTGCTTTCCTGCCCACGGTGGAGGAAAGAGCTGCCCCTGAGCACGTGGATGGATCCTCCTCCCCAGCCCCTGCACACGCCACGCCACAGCGTCGAGCAGCTCGCCCTCAGAAAAACACCTCCGTGCCACTGGCGAAGTGCACAACAGGGGAAAAAATACCAGCAAAAGAACCCCCGCTGAAAAAAAAAAAAAGATTGTGTGCAGAACTTCACATTTTGTCACTGATCTCTGCGTCCTGCTGCACATCTGGGACCAACCAAAGCGCCTGTGGGGTTCAGCGCTCTGGAGAATTCCCGTGGCTTTCCTGGGACTCTGCACAGAGGAAAAAACTCAGGCTCGGGCACCTCAGCAGGGTCCCCCACACCTGCTAGTAAAGGTGATGTTTTTAACACTGTTGGAGACCCAGATTTTTACCTATGGGCAGATGCTACCAGGAAAAAAACCCTAAAAGAACAAAACAAACACCAAAACAAGTGAACAAACCCCACAATTTAAAAAACAACCAAAAAAAACACCCCAAACCACCAAAAAACCCCCAAAACACCTCCAAAAACCCCCCCAAAAACCCTAAAAAAACCCCAAAAAACCCTAAAAAAACCCCAAAAAACCCCAAAACCCCAAAAAAAGAACCCCCCAAAAACCCCCAAAAACCAAACGAACAAAAAAACCAAACCAAAAAGAACCAAACCAACCAAAAGACCCCCATGCTCCATCCGTGGTCGATGTGCTGGGAAGCAGCTTTGGCACGGCCTTTCGGCAAATGTCAAGGAAAGGATGAACGAGACAAAAGGGAAAACACCTGCACTGAAGAAATACCGATTCAGGAATGTCATGCCACAGACAGAGCCGTTTCTGAAGAGCCCAGAGCTTCAGGAAGACTGGCTTTCCGCAGAGAGAGGGAGCCCACAGCACAGAGCAGCAGTAAGCAACTCTCGGGCAGCAGATTGCTCAGCAAGAATTCAGAGGGTGATTTACCAAACCTTACGGGAGCAAAACCCAGGATGAATTACGCAGCACCACGGGTGGGAGCGTGCGCCGTTTGCCTGGGAGCTGGGGAGGCAGAGGGGTCCCGGGCTGGGCAGAGGGTTTGCCGTGTCCTCGCCGTCGCTCACGCCTGCCCTTGCCTTGGCCTTCCCACCCAGAGGCTTCTCCTGGGGCTCGCCAGGCCCGTTCACAGGTGGGGGAATGAGGCAAGTGCTGTCAGCTGGTGTTTAAGCACTAAATGCTGCCTGCAGACTTCCAGAATTATTTTATTTTCCAGCCTGGATTTTTCTCAGGTTGTGCAGCTGCTCCCCGAACACCTCTGCCTTGCTGCACAGACCCCGCACGGGAGCAAGAACGGAACCACAGAAGGAGATAAAGTGAAGGAAACGGTTCACTGACGGTTTCCTAGCCTAGACGATTGTTTGTTTCCGTCTCTAAATCTGCAGATTCCCCAAGCCTGCTCCCCTGGAATGAGAAGTCTGCCTGCTGAGGTTCCGTCATTTCCCATTTTACAGCCCCGTTAGACCGCTCAGACTCATCTCACACACCCCACCGGCAGATCAAGTCTCACCTAAGTCTGCCCGGAAGGAGAAAGTCCAGGTGTCTTCCCAGGATTGCAGCGAACACACCTGCAACGAGGAGCCGCGAGAAGCTGTGAGCCCGTCGGTAAAAACGCTGGATGCTCGGGAGACGGGGATCGGCAAACACACCCAGAGCAGCTCAGCGGGGCGGGAGCCGGCAGGGGAGTTTCCAGCGCTCGGAGAGCCATGTGAGCGCACAAACGGGACAAATCTGAGCGCTCCGGGCAGAGGGACAAACCTCTGACACCCGCCGGAGAGCGGGCACTGCCCGCGGGCTCTGCTTGGGAGCCCCAGCTGCCCCGCGGGGACCATCGGGGATGGAGATACCCGACCCGGTGCCCCTGACATGTTAAACTCACTCTGCCTCCCGCTCCCCCCGGCTCACGTGAAATCTCTCTCACGATACTTTCCCCACCACGGTTAAGAAGCCAAAATCTCCGGCTGTGAATCCGACTGTGGGCAGGCTTTTTGTTCGCCTGTTTTGCCGTGAGGGAGAGCGGCGCGGACATGTATCGCTTCCTCGCGCGGAAAAAGGAAACTATCCCGCGGCGTTTGGGGCAAGATCGGGCAGAAACCGCTAAAGCATCGCCCCAGCGCGAAGAGAGGGGTCGAAGCCCCGAACGAGAGACACCCGGCAGGAGCGGCACCGGCGGCGGCACCGGCACCTCCCGCAGCCGGCACCGACGGCGCCGGGACCGCAGCGCGACCCGACCCGCCCGGAGAAGCCCCGCGGCCGCCCCGGTGCCCGAAGGGTCGGGGGAGACCCCCGCGCCACCCCCGCGATCCGCGTTACCTGCAGCCCGGAGCGCAGCGCTGCCCCGCCGGCGGGGCACGG